>CM019067.1:274351688-274670487 GCA_009667805.1 Leptobrachium leishanense
GCTGCCAAGTGGAGATTTTTTGGATCCCGTATCTCATGATCCATGGCAGTTAGAGGGTCATGTTTGAAATCATTGGAAAGGCCTTTGATGGCCTTTCCAATGATACCAAACATGATTTAGTTCACAAAATATAGCCATATCTTCCTTCAGCCTGTCACAACGCCAATCCATCCCATCTCAGACAGGTCCTACACTAAACACCTAATGACATCCTTATGGGGTCATGTCACTTACTGTGGGCAAAAGCCTTCCTGGAGCCCTCTGCAATTCAAGTTTAAATAGAACCTGTGATGGAATACCTGTAACCTGTTAAGAATCTTTAAATTGTGGGAGCTTTGAGATGGTGTGGTTTGTTTAAGGGAGTGCTCTCCCCTTGGTTTGTTGGATATATTGTTGATACTTTTCAAAGGAGTATCTGTTGACTATCAGAGTTTAATTCAATCACTGGTATAATATTTTTCCATTTCTATTTAGGCCTTTTACTGTTAATATTTTAGACAATATTTCAAATACTGAGAGATAAGGGGTAGTGTAAATTACCCACAAGATTAAGGGTTAATGAATACATTAAACAATAAATTCATTATTATATTTCACAGACTGCAGTTTAATTTATTTTTTTCTGTACTAGCCATGCAGTTCATATTTTAAACATAGCTTGGCTTAGTTAGGCAGGGAGGAAAAGAATGAAAAATATTTAAATTTCCTGTCCATGATGTACAATACGTTGTGCCGAGGCAGGCTGGGGGTGAAATGGACACGTTTGTAGTAGATTTGCAATAATTAGAAAAAAAAAAAGGAAAGATCTTGTTTTGGCAGTAGTGGCCAGTTCACTCTGCAAATCAACATCTGTTCACATGACACGTGTTACGTTTTCTGTGTTATGAAAGACAGAGAAAAAGCACGTGCACAGCGTATAACGAAGAAAACATAATTCACTAGTGTTTTAAATACAAAATATGAAAACATACAGGGTAATTCAAAGAGATTCGAAAAGTCACCGCACATTCGGTGACTTTTCGTTCTCTTCAATTCGGTTTGTTTTACCGATCCCATTTCGGTGACCCCGCGGTGTATTCAGCAAGAAACACAGGGTCCTCGAATTGCAGGGAAAAGCTGCCGCAAACCTGACGAAAACTAACCGCAAAACCCAGCGAATGCACGCCGAAAACCCTCAAAAACATCTGGATTAACCTGCCGAAAACCACGGAAAAACCCGAACAGTAGCCGATCGACCCAGCAGAAGAGGCAGTGAATAAATTAGGAAAACAGTTTGTATGAATGATTGAAAAGTGAAACACTGTTTGCAAAGAAACTACAGGGAATGATAATAAAGAGGGCTGTTACAGAAAAAAATAAGTAAACTTGAAAAAAAAAATCGGACTTTTAAAAAAATATATAAAAAAAATGCTTAAAATATCCTAAAAAATCTATAAATAAAGAGACTCTTTACTGCAGAATTTTATAATGAACGGTTTATTAGATATTGAATTAAAATGGGAATATTTTTAACATTGAAGCCTATGGGATTCTCCTGAATAAACTTGCCGAATTAAACCACAGAATGGCAGGGCATTTCGGGAACCTTTCACTGCTGGTTTGTGCTCTCTGAATAGCCGAAGCAGTTCTTTTTCATGGGGTTTTTACTGCCCTCGAACAGGCACCGAACAGGCACCGTATGTTCAGGCAATTCGCCAGGATTTGGCGAATTGCCTGCTCTCTGGATAGCCGAATGGCCAGGAAAGGTAACCGAACGCTGATTTTCAGCGTTCGGTTACCTTTCTCAAGCAATTCGGATCTCTTTGAATAACCCTGTATGATTGTAAAGCAGTAAATGCTATAAATGTAGGAATTATTTTTAATTACTTGCTGAGCATTTAATTAATTTATTTTAATTACATAAATTTATTTTAGTAATTCGTTGTAAATCTTAGTGCCATTATGAGTCAAAAAGAATTGCTCCCCCATTTTTGGCACATCTGGTATTTTCTTCAAATTGAATTTTTTTTTACCTTCATTTATCAACAATAACAGATAGAAAAGATTAGTCCAGATGCAGTCAGTTTTCAACATAAATTGCCGTACAATCTGCAAACATGTTCCAGGTAATTATGTATTAAACATTTTTCAACAGCAAAACCACCAGGCAGATCCATCCACTGTGACACCTCCCAGCATTCCCGATTATAGCCAATTACATGCTTTTCATGGAGAAAAATTGAGAACATAGAATATGCAAAACCACACAATTACATAGTTCACACTCATGCACAAATCAATCACATTGATACATTGTGCCATTTATCTGGCTGCCAGATCTGCCGTGTGATTCTGGACACATTACTCTTTCATGTCGAGGGGGAGCACAGGGACGTATCGGCCTTTTAACATATATAATTATCACATATTTTCCACATCAACAGAAAACAATTTAAATAATGAGAATTAGGAAAAAAAAGTCTTATAATGCGTGAAGGGCCCTATTACATTCTTCGCGCATTTGTTTTGTGTGCGCGCATTTGCGCGAGTACAAAACCATTTGCGTAGAACGTCGTATTACGACGTTCGCACAAAGGATGCGTGTAATCGTCTACCGCAATTGACCCTGCGTGAACGAATTTTCCTTCGTGCATCCTATGCTTAACATTGTCAGCGCAAATGCGTTTGTGCGCTGGTGCGTTCGTGTGCTGGCAATTTTGGTGACAAAACAGTCTGCCCACCGATTCCTGCACGCAACGTTCATTTGCGAACGGTTTTGCGCGACGGATTTGCGCCCGAAAAATCTTGGAGGAAGAAAAAATGCGCTCTGATCGTAATACCATGTTAATTTTCGCGCGATAACGCTTTGTTCGTGTACAAAAAAAATTGCGCTGCACGAGCGCAATTGCGCAGAGAATGTAATAGGCCCCGAAACATGCAGCTAGAGATACTCTCATATGTATGTACCAAGGTCTACCAGACCAACTTAAGCCCAGATCACAACTAGATGTTTAGGCTATCGTTGCAAGCCAATAGACATATTGGCTCCAGCCAACAGCTTAACGAATCTGTCCAATATTACAACTGAGTCGCAAGCTCTGACGCTCCTCTGGCCAGGTGCAGCGGAAGACTGTGAACAAATCGTTCCCAATGTCTGTCTGAGGCTGCTGCACATCTCTACTCAAGCGAGCTTGAGCATTGCTCATGCAGAGTGATTCTGGGCTCAATGGACCTCCTATTGCCTCCTATTACCTCCAAGAGCCGATAGCACCAAAAAATTATTTTGTCTCGACTTGCTTATGCAGCTGCTTTGTGGGAATAGGGCCATTTATGGGGAACCACAAAAAGGGTCACCCTGCTGTTTTGCCATTTGTGGCTCCCTATTAACATGTCAGTTGTGATCTGGCCCTCAAGGTGTGATTCTTGGACCTGACTGACATTGTGTTTGAAATAAATCACCACCACATACATCTATAAAGACAGAAAGTGATTTGTGACAGTCAGAGTGTAGCCCTGTCAATAGTTACTATTTTTTTTACCACCTACAAAGCACCATAGGTAGTTTAGATATTACTCTGTAGAGCGAAAACTAAACAGTAGAGAGTCAGGGAGAGAGCTAGAATTGAAGGGATTAGGGACAGAGGGCAGTAGTTCCTTGGATGGCTGGATTTAAGGTCTTTTAGTGCGGGACCTAGAGTTGCATTTTTGAGGTGGCTGGGGGAAACCCCAGGTGCTTGATTTAATATTAAAGTTAGGGGTTAAGGACACTACAGGAAAAGGGGAGATTTGATAAGGAAATGTGATCATGAGGGCAGGTGATAAGGTGAGAAGATAAAAGTGCAGAAACGTCTGGTTCAGTAGTTATTCTGGAACGTATGGAAGAAAAAGGCAAATTTGAAAAACAAATTCTCCTGTTTGCTGCTTAGCTCTCATTCAACAAGTGAGTCAGTGTTTGACCCTTACTACATAGGGGTAACTTTCTTTCAATTGCCCTTCGCAATGTTCCAGCTATGTAAGAGTGTGACGGTGGCAGCTGGGACTTATTCAAGGTAAGTTAACATCTATACTATAAAAGAGTAAGGCTTGGCGTGTCCGTCGCCAAGCCTTACTCTGCGCATGCGCGCGCAACCAGCGGCGGTTGGTTGCGCGCGCATGCAACCGCCGCGGCACGAGCCGGCTGCCGGCTCGCCGCGGCGGTTACAAGATGCACACAGCAGCCGGGTAGAGGCTGCGCTCGCAGCCTCTACCCGGCTGCCGCGCGCATCCAACCCCCGAGCGGCGAAGGGAAAGGTCCCTCCGCCGCTCGGGGCTTGGATGCGCGCGGCAGCCGGGTAGAGGCTGCGCTCGCAGCCTCTACCCGGCTGCCGAGCGCATCCGAGCGGCGCCGGGGAAGTGAAAGTTTCCCCACTTCCGCTCTTTGAAGGACCCAAGCCCCGGTCACGTGACCGCGGCTTGGGTCCTTCAAAGACCGGAAGTGGGGAAACTTTCACTTCCCCGGCGGCGCTCGGAAAGGTAAGTATGGCGCCGAGCTCATGGGGCGGCTGTCCGAATGCCGATAGAGCATTCGAACAGCCGCCCCATGTCTGGTCTGGGGTCTGAGCTGGGGCATATCCATGAGCGCTGGGGGGCCAATATCCATGAGCTGGGGGGCAATATCCACGAGAGCTTGGGGGGTAATATCCATGAGCTGGGGGGCAATATCCATGAGAGCTTGGGGGGGCAATATCCATGAGAGCTTGGGGGGGCAATATCCATGAGCTGGGGGGCAATATCCATGAGTGCTGGGGGGCAATATCCAGGAGCTGGGGGCAATATCCATGAGCTGGGGGCAATATCCATGAGAGCTTGGGGGGGCAATATCCATGAGCTGGGGGGCAGTATCCATGAGAGCTTGGGGGGGCAATATCCATGAGAGCTTGGGGGGGCAATATCCATGAGCTGGGGGGCAATATCCATGAGTGCTGGGGGGCAATATCCAGGAGCTGGGGGGAAATATCCAGGAGCTGGGGGGCAATATCCATGAGCTGGGGGACAGTATCCATGAGCTGGGGGGCAATATCCACAAGCTGGGGGGCCGTATCCACGAGCTGGGGGGCAGTATCCACGAGCTGGGGGACAGTATCCACGTGCTGGGGCATATATCCACGTGCTGGGGCATATATCCACGTGCTGGGGCAATATCCACGAGCTGGGGCAGTATCCACGAGCTGGGGCAATATATCCACGAGCTGGGGCAATATCCACGAGCTGGGGCAGTATCCACGTGCTGGGGCATATATCCACGTGCTGGGGCATATATCCACGTGCTGGAGCAGTATCCAGGAGCTGGGGGCAATATCCAGGAGCTGGGACAGTATCCACGTGCTGGGGCATATATCCACGAGCTGGGGCAGTATCCACGAGCTGGGGCAGTATCCACGAGCTGGGGCAGTATCCACGAGCTGGGGCAATATCCACGAGCTGGGGCAGTATATCCACGTGCTGGTGCAGTATCCACGAGCTGGGGCAGTATCCACGAGCGGGCAGTATCCACGAGCTGGGGCAGTATCCACGAGCTGGGGCAATATATCCACGAGCTGGGGCAATATATCCACGAGCTGGGGGCAATATATCCACGAGCTGGGGCAATATATCCACGAGCTGGGGCAGTATATCCACGAGCTGGGGCAGTATCCACGAGCTGGGGCATATATCCATGAGCTGGGGCAGTATATCCACAATAGACTGCCCTCTGGGCAGGCTTTCCACCTTGTTTAAAATAACCCAGCAATCAATGAGAGATATCACACTATGATACATGCTTAAAGGAATACCCTTCCCTAGGCAGAGTGACCTCTCAGTCTTATTTGAGTGGTCACACAGCTCCCTCTCCCGCCACTGGGGTGGGGACACTAAGGATTGATTCAACCCTTTGAGTGCAGAGGCTTGGTCTCTCCCAGAATCTGAGGACTGACCTCAAATCCGAGATTTCTGGACTCAGGGAACTTGGTCCCACCTTCTGGTATTGAGAACCACTGGATTGGCTGGAGTGTTCCCTGCAGTCATGTGACATGCTGCTTCTGTCACCAGCGCTGGATTCATGGATTTTTTTTAAAGGCAATAGAGGGTTGAAGCAAAAGGGCTAAGTACATAGGGGGTTAGGTAGGGTTAATCCCTTTAAGGGGTTATGCCATGAAATGTGAACCTGTCTATGTCATTAGAAATTATCTTTGTTTCACAAATCAGGTGTGACATCATTGATTTTATTCAGTATGCTTTAGAACATGTCTTCAGTTAAGGCTGGTGTCAGATGTGTGTTATTAAGAGCGGAAGGAACATCCGTGGGAGTGAGTGTTCTTTCCACTCTGACGCCCGTCTGGCCACCTCGCTGAGTGCAGTTAGTGCGTTCAGCACTGCAAGGCGCGATCCTCCTATGGAGGATCGCGCTTTGCAGCCCCATCGAACGCACGTCGTAGTAGCGCTTCGACGGGGAGGCTTTCTAGACGTCCGCAGCACGCTCACTGTAGCATGCGCAATTCGTATGCGCTTACAGCGTGTGGCCGGCCCCGTCGACGCCCCACAACGCTGCGAAGGAGGCACATCAGTACGGGCACATACTGGTCCTAAATCTGGAAGCAATTCATCAAATTAGAGATTGTATTTGACCTCGCAGCCACAGATTTACTTTTCTCACAGATTAATTAATAGCTACTGGTCCTGCAGTTCTAAGGTGATAAGTGGACATCTTCACCTTTAAATATTTCTATCATGATGTTTACCTTATTACTATGAATTAGCTATATTAAAGCGATTCTCATGGGGATATTTCTCTACTGATTTGCGACCTCAGTAAAATGATGACATGGTGTTTATTTAAACCAATTACGTAGACTATATAAAAGAGCATATTTAGGAGTCTTCAAGTATATGCATAAATGCGATCGATCGAGCTAATATAAACTCTCTCGTTGTTTCCAGAAGTGAGAAGGAAAGGCCATTAGTTTATTTCCTCTGTGCGTTATCTTTGTTATGGTAAATTCACTGACCATTCACTGACTATCTGAATTCAAGCTGTGTTCTATAAACATCTGGAAATGATTCACTAAAGTGATTATTGTAGAGAATTGGAAAGGGAATTACCCATTTTAAAATGAAAATAGCCAAGCAGGAAAAGAGCCAGCTGGATAATTTGTGCCAATTCAGCTAAACTATGACATTTTTTGCCGCAATTCCTACTTCAGTCAATAAATACACCAGAAGCTGTTAAGCAACCAATGACAGCGTGAGTTCAATGTATGGTGACCATATCAGCCATCTTTAAAAGGACACATTGCTATTTCATGCAGAGGGGAGCACCGGGAAAAGTGCTGCCCTGCAACATGCATAATTCATATGCTGCAGGAAGGAAATCAAGGCAGGTCACCTTGGAATCCTCTTACCTGCAGTATATAGATTCTGCATGCTGCTGGGTCACATTCTTCATGCACTGCCCATCAGCATTAATTAATTATGTTTCCCTTTAAACCCTTCATTACAGAGATCGAGATATCTTAGGCTTCACAGGCACCAACTGGTGCCCCGATTTCGAGATATCTCGATCTGCAGCCCAAAAGCAAATTAAATTACTTTTTGGCTTCCGAATGTGCCTCAAAGTTTTAGCCCTGCTTGAATGCCCTGACAACTAGGATTCTGCAGCTGATGCAATGGAAAAATAGACAAAAAAAAATATTAATCAAGCTGCAGCTGTAACAGATGTAACTCAGTTGGCAGTAGATGGCGCCACTTACTGGCCAAACAGGTTATTTACAGTAAGAAATTCTATGGGAAATTGCCCAAATATTTCCTACTGCATAATTAATTAAAAAGGATTTTACAAAAAAAACACTGGTTCCTGACAGTGGTTCTTTGGAAAATCACTTGCTAGTGAAGGGGTTAAACGTGGCCTGTACAGTCACCCTAGTTCAATGTGTCTGTGTCTCGCTGATATTCTCATTACCTTGTCTGCTTAAAAAGAGCTGACACATTTTACACATATTTGTGTGACTGAGTTCTGATGAATGTCATCATGTTACAGCATTACATACCCTTCATACACTTAGTTTAAGTTGTGTTCAAAATATTATTGAAAGTAATGAACATGTTGCACAAGACTTATCTTAAGTATAGTGATAAGGGAAATTCTAGTGATACCTTAGATTGCGTGTTGCCAAAGTAAAGTCAAATAGTGTGTCTGTAAATCTATTCTCTGTACAAACTGGATTAACAGAGCAGCGAAGCTCAAAAATTCTAATAACCTTAATGGGAAATGCTAAGCACTCTGAACAACTGTGCTCATTAGACGGGTTATGATGCAAGAAATGCAAAACCACTTAACACCAGGATCTCCAAGTCTGCATTCTTTTTTTGAACAGCAGTTCCAGACAAAAATAACAAGCTGGCACGGAATATCTCATTTTTCTCCAGTCTTCCGATAATTAATATAAAAGCCGAGCTGGAAGTGAAGTTTGCAGCTTGGTTGGCATAGCGAGCGTTAATGTTTACAGATACATCCATAATATCAATGACTCCAGAAATACATCGGAATAGTACCCAAAGTCTGGTAATTTAAACTCTTTGTGTTTACAAACATAAATTATAAATCAATTAAATGAACACGCTATCGAAAAAAATTAAAACATTTTTGATCCTTTAAGCCTACCGAAAAAATGAAGAACTCCTTGCAGTTGGAAAATAGCATATGGTTGCTAAAATGCTAAATATTTTACAGTTACAGTTACAAGCATTTATAAAGCGCCTTTAAGTTCCGTAGCGCTGTACAAAAGGGAGAAACCGAATAACAAATATATATACACATTACACACACCAAACAGTAGGAGGGAAGACCCTGCTTGAGAGTTTACAATCTAAGAGGAGAGGGGTGACATGCTAGGTGAGGGTGAATAGAGTACAAGAAGTAACGGTGTGCGTGTGGGCAGTGTGGGAAGAAGGAGCAAGAGATGAACAATGGGGGATTAGGGAGTGAGCCAATAGGCTTCTCTAAAGTAATGGGTTTTCAGCGACATCTTGAAGGACTTGTAATGCAGGGTTTGAGCCCCTGTGTAGTAGTATTAGTATGAAACCCAATGGCAAGCCACGGAAGGTAAAGAAGCCAGGAGACCACGTGGTATTAAAAAAGATTTTAGTGAAGCAAAAGAAAAGTAACTTAAATCCAGAACAACGATATAGCTGAGGTGGTCTTCTCAAGGAGTAGGGATTCTAATGAAATAGGCAGGGAATGCACATCGAGTAACAAAAGTTCCAGAAGAAATAACAAAATAGTAACGAAAGGTGGTAGCATGGTCAATATGGCAATCCGGGTCGATGGGCAGAAGAAGACAGCGTGGTCGATATGGCAATCCAGGTCGGTGGGCAGAAGAAGGCAGCGTGGTCGATATGGCAATCCGGGTCGATGGGCAGAAGAAGACGGTGTGGTCGATATGGCAATCCGGGTCGATGGACAGAAGAGGGCAGCGTGGTCGATATGGCAATCTGGGTCGATGGGCAGAAGAAGACAGCGTGGTCGATATGGCAATCCGGGTCGATGGGCAGAAGAAGGCAGCTTCGTCGATATGGCAATCCGGGTCGATGGGCAGAAGAAGGCAGCTTCATCGATATGGCAATCTGGGTCGATGGGCAGAAGAAGGCAGCGTGGTCGATATGGCAATCCGGGTCGATGGGCAGAAGAAGACAGCGTGGCCGACATGGCAATCCGGGTCGATGGGCAGAAGAAGGCAGCGTGGTCGATATGGCAATCCGGGTCGATGGGCAGAAGAAGGCAGCGTGGTCGATATGGCAATCCGGGTCGGGCAGAAGAAGGCAGCGTGGTCGATATGGCAATCTGGGTCGATGATCAGAGGAAGGTAGCGTGGTCGGGAATACGAGGAGTACTAGGAAACTGAAGTGGAAGGCAACAGTATAACCTGGTTAATGTGTTGAGAAGGGCGGCAGGTTTAAATAGGGTTCAAAGGATCATGGTAATACCTTTCACCTGGGTATCGTAGATGGAGTTGAGGTACCTGAGTTTTCGGTAGGTCAATGGGAGGAATACGTGGATCTCCAGAACAGGTGTCAAGCAGTACCCATAATTGGCCAGCCAAAGGCGCCAGAGTACCAGGCGTTTCGTTACTTAGGGAGGCTTGTACTCGCGCATGCGCGCTTTCACTCCCGGCATTTGGATCTGGTCGGCGGCGTGGGGCGTCTCCTGAGCCTCCTTCTCCATCCTGCGGACCAGGAACGTGGGGCAGCGCGCCACGAGGGACCTCAGGTGAGTATGGCGTGTGTCCCAGCATGGCGGTCCGGACCGGGAGCGGGCCGCGGAGGGGGGCATTACAGGACTGGAGAGACGGGGAGAGTTTGATGTTGCGGGGTGGGAGTTTCATAGAAAGGGGGCAGCTCGGGAAAGTCCTGAAGGCGGGAGTTGGGGGTTCGGGTACGAGGGGCTCATAACATCAGATCATTGGCAGAGCCAATGTACCTGTTAATAAGGGAGGAGATGTAGGCAGGGGCGCGGTTATGGAGAGCTTTGTATGTGAGGGCCAGTATTTTGAATTGGATTCTGAAGGAAACAGTGTAGAGATTGACAAAGGGGTGAGGTGTGAGCGGTGTGGGATGTGAGGTGCATGAGCCTGGCACAGACATTCATAACAGACTGCAGAGGGAGAATCTGGGATCTTTTAAGGCCAGAGAAAAGGAGGTTACAGTAGTCAAGACGGGAGATAATAAGAGCTTGGATGAGCATTTTAGTAGAGTCATGATTAAGAAAGGGACGGATGCATGCAATGTTTTTTAAGTGGAAGTAGCAAGATTTGGTTAGTGACTGAATGTGAGGAGTGAAGGATAGATTGGAAAAACTCTAGAATGCCTCATTAAAAAAACTGTTGGTTAAAAGTTACATACGTAGAAAAAGTTAAAATAAGCAGAAAAGCCCAGAGCATCAGTACAGCATTTATAGATACTGCAAGAAACTGCATGGAGGATCTCATCATTACCCAATTTGGGGGCTATAGGCATAGGGTTATTTTGTACATGTTGTACTTTTGTGTAATTCTTCTTAAGCTATGTTCAGCCTATACTATGTTTCAGTTAAATTTTCCTTTTCCAAATATCAAGCATCACTTCATCAATCAGCATAATGCAGCTAAGCATAAGACTCTGTGTACCACACAAGCACATTACTCCATGATTACTGTTGGAAACGTTTGCGTAGATTTCTTGCTGGAAGAACATTCCCCTTTTTATTTCATGTGTGACAGGTGAACAAGACTTTCCGATTGCAAAATGTCAAATTTCTTGTGAGCTGGTACCTAAAGGTTTCATAGAAGAGAAACTGGCACAATGTATGTCATGATAGGCCGGGGTCAGACGAGCACACTTTGTGCGCCCGTACTGATGTGCCTGCCGGCGTCCGGTGCAACATTGTGATACTTAGACGGGGCCGGCCACACGGTGTTTGCGCGCAAAGGAATTGCTCGTGCTACAGCATGCGTACTGTGGACATTCTGAAAGCCTCCCCGTCGGAGTGCTACAGCACTCGTTCGACGGTGCTGCAAAGTGCAATTCTCCATAGGAGGATCAAGCCATGCAGCCCTGAGCGCACTAACTGCGCTCAGCGAGGTGGCCAGACGGGCGTCAGAGCGGAAGGAACGTCCACTCTCATGGACATTCCTTACGCTCTTAAAAATGCTCGTCTGACCCTGGCCTTAGCCGGTACCTGGCAGCCACAAAGGTATAAATGCATTGCTAGCCATTACACCTATGTGGCTACTGAACACATTTGCGGCTCGCTTTTAACATCTGTATTATGACCAAGTCGCTTCGCCAGCAGCTTGAGACATAATTCTGAGCTGCAGGGAGATAACACTAAGTGCCGCAGTGTTATCAGCTTCATGAGTGCATAGGAATCCATGGAGAGAGACGTGATCTCGCACAAGCAAGATTCATCTGGGGAGGCGGAGGGATATGCGGAGGGACACTGAGAACTATTTGTTCCCAGGGTTCCTCTACCTGAGAAGGGAGGAAGCTGTGAATCACACCTCTCTCTCCACCAAGGGATCTGAGGTGAGTATGAGATTTATGTAGTAGGGCTTTTTGTCCAGCAGGTGGAACCCCTTTGCTTTTCATATTGGTTTACTTTGTCTGTATGCATGCATAGAGGGTACATATACGTTTTTACAAAGTCAGTAACAGATATTGGTTTTCCATAAATCCACTAGATATTGGCAGTGGTTTTGTGGAAAACCACTTGTAGTGAAGGGGTTAAGAATAGTCGTCACTACTTCACCTGTCAGTGTGCCTTTTGTGTTCTTGCTATCTTTTCTTAAGCCTTTTAGACTGTGTATAAATTCTAAACAGTGCCCCACCTGTTTTTCACTCATCCTGATTCAATCAAGGCAATATTCGAAAAATTACTGATAATCATAATTTGGCTTTTTATTTGCTGATATTGCCAATAACTGGCCAAGGTGGCTTACAGCAGCTGTGACACATTAAGTCCCGCAGCAGTGATATGAGACTTATCATACAGCAGCTAGAACATGGCCTTTCCAATGATACCAAACATGACCAGGTTAGATATTTATTGTGTAGCTAAATATTTGAAGTTTGCATACTACTGATTTTTTATATTAGAAGTACCCATTATACCAATGCAAGGGACAGGTTTAATTTACACAGTGTATGAAGAATCAAATTTCTCTCAATATATGCCAATTTATCATGATTTCTATACTGTGTTATAATTGCAAGAGGGGTTTGTGTGGTTTCTCAAATGTCGAAATCTGCTCTATCTTTTCAATACATTTAGTGATTTACCTTCTGATGATAGACATGTGCTGCTTATTATAACCCACAATCTACATAGGTTCTGCAAATGCATGTACCTTATTGCTTCATTTACAGCGATCGGTATATCCAAATTGTAAAGGTGAGACTTTGTGGACAGTGCTATACCTTGTCTATATAGCAGGGCTCAAAATTTCCACTCGCCTACTCGCATTTGGTGAGTAGAAATGAAGTGAGGGCGAGTGGAAATGCACACGCAGGCAGCACAATAAATTATTTTGTGCTGTGTATTCCAGCAGTGCCACCGTGCAGCCCCCCAGGCTGCATGGTGGCAGGAAACAGCTGCCTAACCTGACCCAGCTAGTCTCTGTCACTGGCAGGGGTAGAGAGGAGCTTCCCTGCCTCCCCGCTCTGCTCACACTAGCCCCTGATGACTGGGTATACATGAATCTGGAGTCTGATGTCTGGGTATTAATGTTATTTTTGTAAATTTATTCTAAATAAAACCTTTAACAGTGTAATTTCATAAGATAGTTTAAGGGGGTGTGTTTAGGGGCAGAGTTAAGGGCTGGGTAGGGGTTAGGTGGAGCAACTGGTGGCGAGTAACTCTTATGGACTGGTTAGTTGCTTGGGACTTGAAATTCTCAGCCCTGTTTATAGTATGCATTTACAGGCAATGACCAAGTACATTTGTGGTATGGTGTAACTTGAGACAGGTGCACTTCCTTTATCTGGTGCCCTTTTTTTTCTTTGGATATAGGAGGAAGTGATTGAGTTTGAGGATACTCCCGTGTTTCACTCAATATTGGCCCAGCGTTTATTCTTTTATTCATTGTCTGTGTTTATATATTTTTTTTTCAGGTTTTGTGTCTTTTCCATGCATTTTTTTTCATGCTGTACATTTTTAACACGTGGTCTTTGTGAATAACATTTTATTATTTTCATTCTTTGTACTTATCTCATCCTTGTTTGGATCACTAGAGATCCGTGTGTTTCTCTATCTACCAAGGGGGTTAAGCCCCGAAGGTTTGGGTGAGGTTATTACCCAGATTCAATTATTCGGTACCTGTACCCTTCCTGGTGGGGCTGCGTTTGATGACCAGGTTAGGTGTAACAAAATAAATTTTAAAATTAATATATAGAATATAAAACCACAAAGGCTCAGATGATAAAATGTCCAAAAAATAAAACTTTTTTCATGCTGTAAATCAGTGGTTCCCAAACCTGTCCTCGGGATCCTCAACCAGGCCAGATTTTGCAGATCACCTTGAAGAAATACAGACTGAATCCTGCAATCACTGAGCAGCAAATCATATCACCTGTGCTGTGCTTCACATATCTTGCAAACCTGGTGAGGTGGATAGTCCTGAGGACAGGTTTGGGAAACACTGTTGTAAATGATTAAATGGAAATTCTATTTTTCTTTTACTTTTTTTGTTATAGCATTCTGGTGGGACATGACGTATACATATGTCACGAGAGCCCGAGGTCCAATATTTTCCCTCGGCCGTCTCGAGTCGTTCGCCAGTTCCCGGATTCTCTGCAGCGCCGGAACAATGTCAGGTCTCAATTTCTCCCAATAAAGCAGATGACACTCCTCGTATTGGGTTAAGCAGACTCTCTCTGGCCATTTCACATGGCCTGTTTTTATTTGGTTCAGAATCAGATAACAACAGTTGACATTCCCGCCCCCTAGACAACTCGGCACCGCCATTCAACCTGCTCTTCATCAGGTCCTCTCAGATTGCAAGCTCTTGAGCAGGGGCTTATCTGATTCTGTTCTATGTGTTCAACTTGTATGTATATTGGTTATTCTGTCTCTCCCATTGTATAGCGCTACAGTACTCTGTGGCGCCTTATAAATAACTGTAACTGCAGTCATACAGAGTCCTAATCCTTGTTTGGGGGGATTCCAGGGGAGCAGCAGCAATCCAGGGGTACCGTTTGATAGCTCGGGCCCCTAGGGTGTCACAGTCCAAAAAGCACCTGGATCTGGAGGCAGGGGCAAAGATGGCAGCGTGTAGCAGTTACTCCCAGCTGATGCCGCATGGTCACTTCTGCCTGAGCTCCTGGGGCCAAGAAAGGCTCAGCAACGTGGGTTCCCAGTGGAGCTCCCTCCTGAAAATCACCACAACGGTAGCACCCCTGAAGAGGACCCTAACCCCAAAAGAGCACCCTGCTGGATCAAAGGTTTTTCAGGGCTCCGAGGTTTAAAATTTCTGAAGATGTTTCAATTAAAATGAATGCTGTACAGTCCTGGAATGGGATTGGTTGGCCCGTTTAGCTCCCTGGATTGTGATTGGCTGGGGTTTCAAACCCAGCTCTTGCGTTCAATCCCAGGCTACCCCTGGTGTTAGATAACACAGTGAGCATAAGGAAGAGGCTTAAAGGCATTTTGGATTATGTTCTGCTGGGGGGAATTCACAAAAACATCACTTTTAACCTTGAAACATAAACAGACAAATAGTTTACATGAGGGGAATTGCAGAGGAGCGAGATTTTAGTATAGTCCTGTCTCTGAGCAAGGGGTTCTGTGACAACATATAATAATGATATATTATGAATCTGCTGAAAAAAAAAAAGATATGTAACTTGTCTGGGTCGTACAATAAAACACGACTTCAAATCGCGATTAAACATGATGAACACAAAACTGTAATAATGAGCTCAGCACGCAGAAGTGAAATGGCTCGGCAGTGAAAGGGTTAATATAATGCACAACTAGGGTTGCCAGATCAGCCATGTTTTCCTGAACACATATTACTATTTCATGCAGAGGGAAGCACTGGGAAAATGCTTCCCTGCAACATGTATAATGCATATGCTGCAGGAAGGAAATCGAGGCAGATCACCTTGGATTCCTTTTTGGTTTTTCTGCAGCATATGGATTCTACACATTCTAAGGTTGCATTTTTCATGCACTGCCCATCACTATGAATCAATTACATGTGTTCAGGGGAACATGGACTATCTGGCAACCCTATGCACAACCGCACACAAAGGGTTACATGACTGTATATTTCAAATATGTTTTTGTACATATGTCCCTAAGCTCCCAGGAAAGTTGGATGTAACAATGTTCAGGTCATTCATGTCCTTTAAAAAATGTTTCCATATCTCTCACACATTTATTATTGTGTTTTGCACGAGTGGAAAATGATTTCCGTGCAGCAATATTTCATTTTGCAATGTAGGTGTGACTTTCCACATTCCAAGAATTATACGGTGACTGCTTTCCACTTGTTTTTCCACATGAAACGTATATTAAATTGTTCAATGTTCCGTGGATACTCAAGTACCCTGTTAGAATAAAAAAACACAAAAAAGTTAAAACCAACGTAACCTTTCAGAAAGGCCATATTTTTCTTTAAACTATTTCTTTTAATGATGTAAAACTGGGATCCATAAAAATAAAAGCCTATAAATTTGAAGTTGTTCACAAAGGTTCTCAGAAGTGATTTGTCATTTTCAGCAGCCTGGAGATTTTAAAGTTCCTGGAAAAGCTGACCTGAGAGATATTATTCTATTGCTAAATCAGCTGCATTCAATATTACCTATAAAGAGAGGAACACAAATAAATCTCCAGCTTCGTATCATGGGGCATTTAACCCCTTCACAGCCACGATTGAGCACCCTCAATATTGAAAGCACCTGCTGGTGCCCAGATATCAAGTATACCCGATTTGGTGTAACTCTGGAGCAATGAAATACTATTTTGTTTATTAAAAATGAGATTTGTTTGCAAATCAGCTTCAGAGAGTTCCCCAAAAGTTTTAGTACCTCAAGCATGACATCCAAGGTGCTAAGACTGTATAAACAGCAGGGACTCTGTGTGATTCAGCACAGAGCTCCAGCTGCAGTAGCCCTTTTCAGCCAGCAGATGGTGATGTCTACCTGTCAAAAAGAACTACCACAGTAACAAAATACCTACAGAATTTTACCCTATCAGGGTAATTCAAAGAGAATCGAAAAGTCACTGCACGTTCGGTGACTTTCCGTTCTCTTCAATTCGGTTTGTTTTGCTGATCCCATTTCGGCGACCCTGCGGTGTATTCAGCAAGCAACACCGGGTCCCCGAAACCGACGAAAACTAACTGCAAAACCCGGTGAATGCACGCTGAAAACCCGCAAAAACATCTGGATTAACCCACCGAAACCACGGAAAAACCTGAGCAGGAGCCGGTCACACGCAGAGCAGCCGCCGGAAAAAGCCAACACCGCAGACGAATGGAGTGAATAAATTAGGAAAACAGTTTGCATTAATGTTTGAAAAGTGAAACGCTGTTTGCAAAGGAACTACTGAGCGAAAATGTCTGAAATTTACATATGAGGTCCAAGGAATGATAATAAAAGGTCTGTTACAGAAAAAATAAGATATTTTAGGATATTTTAATCATTTTTCTGGATTTTTTTTTTTTTTAAACTTTATAAAAAAAAATTAAAAAAATCGGACTCTTTAAAAAAAAAAAAAAATCCAGAAAAATGCTTAAAATATCCTAAAAAATCTATAAATGAAGGGACTCTTTACTGCAGAATTTTATAATGAACGGTTTATTAGATATTGGATTAAAACGGGAATATTTTTAACATTGAAGCCTATGGGATTCGCCTCAATAAATCTGCCGCATGAAACCACCGAATGGCAGGGCAATTCGGGAACCTTTCACTGCTGGTTTGTGTTCTCTGAAATGACTAAGCAGTGCTTTTTCATGGGGTTTTCACTGCCCTTGAACAGGCACCGAACTGACACCGTATGTGCAGGCAATTCACCAGGATTTGGCGAATTACCTGCTCTCTGGATAGCCGAACGGCCAGGAAAGGTAACCGTACGCTGATTTTCAGCGTTCGGTTACCTTTCTCAAGCAATTCGGATCTCTTTGAATAACCCTGTTAGTTTTTTTTTATTGTACATTTAATGATAAGCTATTTTCCAATAACTGCTGGATCCTGATAGTGGTTTTATGGAAAATGACTTGGTAGTGAAGTGGTTACATTTCAAAGAAGCTCCTCTGCTTCACACGGTGACATCAGCGAAACGGGCTGGAGGCAGGGGGGAAGAGGTGCACTGTAGGCAGCCTAGCCACTTTAGTATATTAATGTGGTCAGGGTGCATAGAATGTCCCTTTAACCCTTTACCTACTTTCACCCACCGCCCACCTTTTTAGACAGAGCCTCAAAATGTGGTTAAAGTATTTTGCTCTTCTTTTTTATCCCAAGTTCTTCATTCACATTTTAGTATAGGGTTCAGTGTTCACATCCTAATATGGAGATCCTCATACACATTCTAGTTCTTGTATACGCACCAAGAAAATGGGATATGAGAAAAAAATTGTTTACTTTTTGAAGCGTGAATTAGAATACGTATCTGATAATGACCTCCATATTTTATGCTTGTGGGTATTTTCCATTTAACATTCCGTTTCAAAATCATTTTTCCCTCTCTGTACTAGATCTTGCAAAATTGTAGGAAAATCATTGTCTAGATAATTTTAACAGGAAAACAAATATAATTTTTTTTATCATTATTTTTGTGCCAATTGAATACATTTTACTTCTGTTTTGTGTATTTGGCTGAAGCCTCAGCTAACTATACTGTTTTTTTTTTCTTTCTTGCAGTGGAAAACAGGTGTTCCTCTTCAAATGCAGCTACATGTACGAAATGCCTTGCACTTGGCCCAGAATGTGGATGGTGTACTCAAGAGGTGTGCAGTGTATAGTGTTTCTCTTAGTATGATGTGCTGTGTATGCTATTCCAAGAAGCTAAATCCCAACATCTTTTATATGTATTTTTATCCATATAGTCTACATATAAACAATTAATTGATAAATCCATTAAGGCTAGGGTCAGACGAGCGCAGTGCGAACGCGCGTGCAGGCGCACTTAATCACGGCCGCACTAGCAGCAAGTGCCAGGCAATGACGGCCAATATACGAAGTACGGTCGCACAAAAGTCCGGCTGCGCAACGCAAGTGGAAAACGAACGCATTTTTTCGAGAACGTTAAACTGCTAGTACTGACGTACAGAGTGCGCTGCGTCCGCTAGCGGCGTTTGTGCGTGAATTGGAGATGTCAGACACTGCTAATGTCCGGCCAACATAACGTCCAGATGCACAAAGTGTTTTATTGATGATCCGTACAAAATCACGGATGCAAATGCGCATCGTATGACCGCTATCGCGTACTCCGTGAAAAAATGCGTCCATTCGTTCAAACGCTCTTTTTCACAGACAACGCGAAAATGCGTTCGTCTGACCCTAGCCTTAACATGATGCTCCCTCTGCATGAAATAGCTATATGTGTCCAGGAAAACATGGCCGACCTGGCAACACTAGATGCAATTTTATTTTCAATTCTGCTGTCTTCCTGGTACATGTACATGGTTCATAACATTAGAGGTAGTGTGGATACACACAGACATATATGACTTTTTATGAGTTTATGGACTGGCAGGGGACCATGGAATAGGGTTGCCAGGTAATGGGTTTGGAAGAGTGTTTTACATTTGGAATGGAGGAGACATAGCAGACACCTGTTCCATAAAATTATACATATGACCTGGGCAATGATTAGAATGAAGTTAATGGGAGTGTGCAATGTGACTATTCAATGCAAATTCCACGGTGTGGAAAATCCCGTCTCCCCTTCCCAATTGGGGATCTTGGACGGTGAATAAAACCTTGCAAGCTTGGGTGGTGGGGGAGAAGGGATTAGCCCAAACAACAAAGATGAGATCAACGTGTACTGATCCATTGGTTGCTTTGTGGAATTGGTTAGGAAACGGTCAGCTTTCCTAACTTATTTCCAGCCAGTTGCTATCAATGCATTTGAGCATCCATTTCACATGTGGCTATGTGAAAACTGTGGCTTAGCAAGAACCTGGAAGGTCGTCACATCGGTCTCAGTCATGAGGGAGCCCAGAGCTGGAATAAACATGAGTTTATACCACACCAAGGGGGTTAAAATGGTAGGCACGGTGCAGGTAGGGTTGGGAGAGGTTAATGCTTAACCCAGGGGTCAGTAAACCTGGTCATCCAGATGTTTTGGAAATTTGGAATCTACCATGATTGCCAACCATTCATCAGTTTAGATGGGCCATGTAGAAAGTATAGTTCCATAACCTCTGGAGGGCCAAAGTTGCTGACCCCTGGGTTAACCCCTCATTTTTTTTGCATTTCTCTCATTTTAACCCTAAATTATCTCTTTAGATAACATTCCCAAGATTGGCTGGATTAGCCCTCTGAATATCTGACACACTGAGCAATTAAATGACAAGCAAGTTAATTTGCCCTTTGCTGCCCAAAATCCAGAAGTCCATGTAGCTCTCCATGGAGTCCTGTATACTAGGAAGGAATACCAATCAGGCCGGGACTGGCCATTGGACGCACCTGGCTTTCCGAGCTGCTCAACTGCTGTAAAACAGGCCACCTTCTTCAATCAAGCTGGCGAGGTTGTCAGGGGGAACACAGGCCATGTTCCCTAGGCAGCAGCCTAGACCCCGCGGGGACTTCAACATGGTGGCCCCCTCTGATTAGGTCATAGGGTGCGCTGGGTGAAGTCTGCCACCAGGACAAAGGGTGGCAGATGTCACATGGCGAGCCTGTGGGCTAATCCGCGGGAGCCAGCCACCATCTTGAAGTCCACAGGACCTGGACCCAGTGGCCAACACTAGAGAGGCCGCAGAGAGGGAAAAGATGGAGCTGACCAGGGGTCCACCTGTCAGGTAAGATGACTCCGGTTTCAGCTGCCCATATAAGTCTCTCCCCCCCAGAAAAAAATGGCTAGTTTCCTCTCCCTCCAGACTCCCCAAAGTACGACAAAGGGATCCGCAGAACGCTGCCAATAAACCCGCCAAACGCATCCGATAAAACACAGCCAGAAACTGCTGAAAGCAGCAGATTATCTGCCAAACACACCTTAACAGAGCACCGAACACCGCCGAAAAAGCCGATCAGTCTCTAAAAAGACATGTGTATATTGGGTTCAGCCTTTCACACATCACCTACTGCTGTTGATCCAAAAGAAGGCAAAAAACCTTAAATATTATATATAATAAATATAAATAAATAAAACACTGTAATTCTTAAAAGGTGTTTAAAACAAAAAAAGTGTATGTGGCTATTACAGAGCTCCACAGCAATAAAACATAATGTGCAGTGTGTATGTGAGTGTCACAGAGCTCTACAGCAATAAAACATAATGTGCAGTGTGTATGTGAGTGTCACAGAGCTCCACAGCAATAAACATAATGTGCGGTGTGTATGTGGGTGTCACAGAGCTCCACAGCAATAAAACATAATGTGCAGTGTGTATCTGGGTATCACAGAGCTCCACAGCAATAAAACATAATGTGCAGTGTGTATCTGGGTATCACAGAGCTCCACAGCAATAAAACATAATGTGCAGTGTGTATCTGGGTATCACAGAGCTCCACAGCAATAAAACATAATGTGCAGTGTGTATCTGGGTATCACAGAGCTCCACAGCAATAAATAGCAGTCGGAACTTAGTTTGAATTACAATCAAGTCATTAATATATCAGAAAACCTGGGATTGTTCTGAGCCACATTAAGACTCCAGGTGAACCCCTCCAATAAAGCATAGGTCCGTTCAAAAAGTCGTGCAGTCTAGCAAAATCATATTTCCATTAAGAAACATTGGCCAGACTGGTCACTTAATTCACCAAAGTCACATTTAAGCTTGAAGTTTTTCCAAGTTCTATGTTTTCCTTTTACATGGAAAAAACATGTTGCTATGTTTAGAGGCTTGAGACCGCATTTTTCTGCACATATGTTATCTTCTAATTTCTACAGTATATTCATTTGCAACTTTTAAAAAAGGTGATGTAATGTTTTGGAGCCCTTAGAAAACTTGGAAACATAGTTCCTGATCATGACTCTTTAATCGTGTTTTAATGTCTGTGCCTGCATTACGTAAGGACAGACACTAGACACATACTGTATCTGTGCTCTGTATAACACACTCACTAGCACTAGAGGGGTTATTCAATGAACAAAATGTCAGTGCTCTTTTGTTCGGCGCATTCCTCCCATTGTTTCTCTGCCCTTGTTTTGTCATGCACATTTGTCTTTTTTCTTATTCCTCTTATGTGTTTGTCCTAACCTCTTTGTGTTGGAGGCAGCTTGTGCAAGGGCTGGTTTATTGTTTGTGCGGTCAGGTGTAAGGTAAAATACATGGGCCAGATACATCCAAAGACAGACAGGCAGATCCACACACAGATACTAAATTATACCCCTCCATGCCCCCATATCCAATATCAGCCTCCTCAATGTCCCCATACCAAAAATCACCTCACATAATCACCTCAATACAAAATATCTGCCCATTCCCTGCCACCCACATAAAATATCAGCCCCATTCTCACGCTTAAGAGCAAAAATCAACCTCTATTATTAGATATCAGCCCCTTCATGCCTCTCTACCAAAAATCAGTCCCCTCCATACCAAATAGCAACCCCCTTCATGCCACCATGTAAAAAAAACATTCCCTTCTCCAGCCCCATCCTGCACATGTGTCTATCTGTCACTTGGTAGCGTGACAGAACAGCTTCTGGAAGTGGCAGACATTGTGGGAGGTTGTGCCGCACCCTCGTCATGCTGGCAGCCAAGGTGAACATCACGTTTGCCTCATAGCACTGCTTTCAAACCCTACTCCATTTGTTATGCAGCGTGCCATGTAAACGCTGCAACCAACTCCAACAGCGTTGGCACCAGGAGCATTCACAGTGGACACATTAAGCCATACAGGGTTATTCAAAGAGATCCGAATGGCTTGGCAATTCGGCTATTCAGAGAGTAGACAATACACCAAATCCTGGCGAATTGCCTGCACATACGGTGCCTGTTCGGTGCCTGTTCGAGGGCAGTGAAATCCCCATAAAAAAAGCACTGCTTCGGCTATTCAGAGAACACAAACCAGCAGTGAAAGGTTCCCCTAATGCCCTGCCATTCGGTGGTTTAATTCGACAGGTTTATTCAGGAGAATCCCATAGGCTTCAATGTTTAAAATATTCCCGTTTTAATTAAATATCTAATAAACCGTTCATTATAAAATTCTGCAGTAAAGAGTCTCTTTATTTATAGATTTTTTTAGGATATTTTAAGCATTATTTTATTTTTTAATTTTTTTAAAAAAGTCTGTTTTTTTTTTGTTTTTTAACTTCGACGGGTTAATCCAGATGTTTTTACGGGTTTTCGGTGTGCATTCGTCGGGTTTTCGCCAGGTTTTCGGCGGGTTTTCGGCAGCTTTTCCCTGCACTTCGACAGCCCTGTGGTGCTTGCTGAATACACCGCAGGGTTGCCGAAATGGGAACGCCGATTTGCACCGAAGTGAAGAGAACGAAAAATCACTGAACGTGCGGTGACTTTTCGATTCTCTTTGAATAATCCTGATAGTTGCAAGCACGGTGGAAAAACGGGGCCAGGCAGGTGCAGTTCAATTACTGCACCTGACACGAGCTACCACAAGCTGGTGCAATAATATGTAACCTAATGTGGCTGCAGCTTTGATGGCCCATGCATTAATTTTATAGTTAAGAGAGAAATCTCAATGTATCCTTCCTGGTAAACTATTTTGCAAATAAATAAATAATCCAATCTCTGTGTTTTTTTTGCAATTTTCACAATTTTATTTATTCCACAAGGCATACTTATTCCCACTGGCATCTTGTATCTTCTGCTTTCATTATTTAATGTTCTTTTAGGCTGTCAGACGAACGCAGTCTGAGCGCACTCTGCGTGCGTGCACAAAAGACAGACGTCCTGACGCAAGATACTGTAGACACCACACGGTCCGTTTTTGTTGACAGACGTACACAAAAAAAATGGAACTATGGGAAATAAAATATGAAAAATTATAAAAATATGAAAAGCCATTGTGTGCGTCAAGGTGCTGGACGTCGCAAATGCGCTGCGTCTGACATCTCCTCATCACTCACACAGAACACTACGTGGACGTGGCACACTCTGCGCGTCCGTCTAGCGGTTTTACGTTCTTGCCAACTTGCTTTCGTTTGCCACGTGCGTTGTGCGTGCGCAGTTCGGTGCGCATGTACTTCGTGTGTGGATCTCTATTGATCATGATTCTATGCTACGACAGACGTTAAACTATGCGGCAACACGGGCGTTATCACTGCGTTCGTCTGACACCGGCCGAACAGTTTGTTTTATCCTTTCCTGTTTCTTTTCCCCCTTAATGCTTGTGCTCCCTTCTAATATTTTTTTTTATATTTTTTGTCAAATTTTGCAGTCTGGTATGTGATTTTTTTTTTCGTGCAATCTTTCTTTTTTTTTTTAATTAATTTTTTTTTTTCTATAATTTTTCTTGTTTACCTCACGTTCCGCTATTTGTTGCCCTCTACTATGCATATTTATCGTAAAGAATGGAGTGGGACTCCAAAAAGCCAGGTGTATAATCTCTTTCTTTATTCGTGGGAAAGCAGTCTAATCCATAAGAAGTACGTTTCGGCCATGACAGCCTTAATCATACGTATGATTAAGGCTGTCATGGCCGAAACGTACTTCTTATGGATTAGACTGCTTTCCCATGAATAAAGAAAAAGATTATACACCCGAGCCGCGTTCAATACCTCAGCCGCTGCAAGTGCTAAGTTAGCAACTTGCCATTGAATGCCGTTCAACCGCTCAGCGCTCAGCAGTGCTAACCTAGCACTTGCAGCGACCCGAGGAGATGCTGCGTGTAGCTGAGTGTGGCGTATTAAAGATGGCCGCCGCCATGAAGCAAGTAACAATGCCGTACAGCAAGATGGCCGGCGCCACGTAGCAAGTAATAATTCCACACAGCAATGTTAATTTTGAGGTTTTTGTTCACCAAAGCACAAAATATTTATTTATTATTTCCCCTGAACATAGACATATATTACAGTTCAATTTATATATTGTTTCAGAAGTAAACATAACGTTTATTCATTAAAAACTATCATTTGTGGTGTGTGCATACAAAACGGAATTGTGCTGACTGCTTTTATTTATCATATTTTGTCCGAGTGATCTGAAAAACAATCTGAATTTTTCATTCAGAAATCGTCGGCCATTTTGAATTCAAGATTCGCATCCAAAGCGTTCAATGACACTGCTGCAGCAAACTGATTTGCTGCGCTGCAGCAATTCAGCAGCTGCTGAGGTATTGAACGGGCCTCTGGCTGTTTGGAGTCCCACTCCGTTCTTTACGGTATACGGTATGTTAGGGGTATTTCGGCATCCCCTTTGAGCGGTGACTTCGCGCTGGTGTGGAAGGCTCCCAATACAGTGTGATCACAGCGTGTGTGGACATTACTATGCATATTTATGTCTCCCCTCTATTTTCATCCTGTGTCCTTGGCTTCTGGTATTTTGCTCACCTCTCCTTACCTTCCGTTCCGTTCCTCTGTTCCTTCTTCTCTTCCTTCCTAGTATTATCTATGTGCAGTCTTAGAAGCTGCCTGATTGCGATGAGTATTGTTGATCAGTAAATGCTGGAGGTCTGCAGGTTGCTTAACTCACGCTACACTTACATATTTATTGGAGAAGCAAGAGAGGCCTGTTGCACCTTTTGAAGCAGTGAAAATTCCCATATGGCCCACTCTTATGGATGGCCTGTCAGTCGTCCTGTGCTGCTGGATGGAGGTTTATGGTGGAGTAATGTGAGCTAAAAACAACCACAAATTGAGGGGGAGCGGTTCATAAAAGGACACACAGAGGCCTGTCCTGTAATTATACTTAACAGCTGTTTATTTTATGACTTGACTTTCAGATGGCCAAATGCGAAACAGGTGTAAAATCTGGAAACGCTTCCACTTGACGTTGACGCTTTTGTTACAATAACCCTTCTATTGGTGCACTTACTGTAATTTTTTTTCTGTTTTTTGCACTCTACATTTGACTTCTCATTGATCAAGTCCCTTTTTAAAGGAGTCTGATCTTAAGCGAAAAAAAAGTGGTAATCCAATGAAAAAAAATACATTTTTTTAAAATTTATTATTACATATAGCTATAACCCTAAGATTTAACCTAAATCCCACACTTATGTCATGATTGCGGCCATAGATTGAAGGTACAAGACCCCTATTTTTTTTTAAAATTCTGCATCATGAACTAGAATTGAAGTACATTTAAAACAACATTTAAACTGTCCTAGCTGTAAAAAAAAAACAACAAATTTTCGCCAACTGTTATACTTACCAGTGCTAAATAGTACATCCGGACCTCTAGCTACCAGTTCTACAAAAGCACATCCTAACCCTAGTCATCCAACCTACCAGTGCTGTAAAGCAACTTTTAATTTGAACTGCCAGTGCTGCTAGACAGCTCTTAACGTAATCTTGATGGATCCACTGGAAGGATGGGAATCATTTCAAGTATCTGTATTTAGAATTTTTTTCGCCAACACATTTATTTGGGAAAAAAAATGATTGACGCGCTTTAAGGATTTTCTGTCACTCACTTCCATGCGGCATGCTAGAGGAGTGACAGCTCTGAGCTTGGTTGAGCAAAAACATTGCTTATCTTATCCTACTACGGCAGGTTGAACTTTATGAACGTTGCTCTTTTTTCAACCTTTTTATGACTATGTAAATATGTAACTGCATGCAATAAACCTTTCTTCATTAAATCTGAGCGGAGAACTGTCCTAAAAGCCTCCTTATAGACGACGGACTGTCGGCTCACTTGGTCATAAAACGTGATCCTGTGCGATTGCACAATAGCCATCTCCAGGATTCAAGGAGGGAATATCTACTACATCTGCTGACCTGTAATGGAGCCACAAAGCTGTAACGTCTAGTGTCAAATTATTTTGATCCTAGCGTCCGTTGCGGTGCACTAGGGACTTGTATGTTTTATGTTTTATGTTTAATATCTTTATGCTATTGAACCTATGGATTTTTCCACTAAAACCAGACTTCTATATATATACGTTTTGAAAGATTTGTAAAGTATATAGTGTGACCCCATTCTCTATTACATATAACTATATACACAGTAGTACTAAACATTTAGGAATTCAGTGTATGAATATGAATAAATGGTTCTTGTTTCGATTGTGTTAACCAAGTACTCCTATTCATTTTATTCAAACAGACTTTTATGGAGGAATCCTTAGAGAATGAAAGATGTGACACTGTTTCTAAATTACTCGCCAAACATTGCAGACCGGAAATGATAGAGCATCCTTCTGTTCAAGTTCTCAGCACCAAGGAGCCAAATATCCAAGTGATACCATCAGAGGTTAATATTCACCTTAGACCTGGTTAGTGATGAATTATTATCTTCTGATCTTACTCAAATAGTATTGTCTTTGCAAGGTAGAAGAATTTGCAGCAAACATATTTTATTTAGTAATAGAGTTGGCCAGTTTATCAAAGTCATTTTGTGCTGTCAGGGACCAGCCAACCCAGGAGGGTGAGGGCACCAGCCCAGGGGTGCATTGATACACTAGAGGCAACTGGTATGGCAATACAGTAGTTTATTGAGGGAGAGACAGCTGGACTGGACAGGAACAGGGCTGACAGATACAAGGGGAACCCACAGAGAGACAGGAGAGGGAAGAGGTTAACTAACAAACAGAGGGATAGGACAGGAGCAGGGCTGATAGCAGGGTTACTGGTTTTGAAGTGGAAGTCCAGGGGTACTGAGAGGGGAGTCCAAGGCACAGGGAATCAGGCAGCAGGGTATGGAAATGAAAAATAGTGATGAGGTTCTGTGATACAAGGTGAGAGTCACTGATCAAGAAACAATGGAGGGTCTTGGATGATGGAGGGTCTTGGATTAAGGAACAATAGGTTTAGCAGGTGAATGCGGGTCACAACAAACAGGGTATACAGGCGCAGTGACCAATAGAAGGGTAATCCACAAATCAGGGGGCAATCTGTGGGTCAAGGGCTGGCAGATAGCGGCCATCCGGTAGACAAAGCAGGGGCACTGGTAGGCAGATACTGGTAAACAGCAGAACAGGCTTCTAGCTGAACAGTATACTACTTGAGAACTGAACCTCAATGCTGAAGCACCCTGGGAATGATGCGGCCTCCTTTAGTAGGAGCAAACTGGCTAGGCGATTGGTTGCACCTGAGTGTGTTGTGGAGCTGCCAGAAAAACAGGTTCATTATAGGGCAGCACTTTTCATACACTGCCCAAGTAGTATTCAAGGTGTGGCAGCGCCGGGTTAGCCTTTTTTCCGACAGCAGAGGCGAGGGCCGTGACAGTGCACACTCAATATAATCACTAAAATAAAATTCTGATCAGAATCAGAGACATTTCCCACGATATTACAATATTGGGCACATTCAGAGAATAGTGAATAACTGAAATGATGTTTATGGTGGTGGCATGCATTTAAGGTCATATAGTTAGTAGATGTTACCTTGAAAATTGTCCAATGTCACTTTAGTTCCAAGAAGTAAAATCTTGTCATTAGTATGGGTGTTTCCTGAATCAGTCTATACAGAATTGAAACGTTCTGGAATGAGAATGTGTAAAACATTGCCAATATACAATGGCTTCACTTTTAAACTCTCGAGTTCGTTTTCCTGAATTCTTTGTTTATAAGTGACGCTCACCTTTAATCCGTTACTGTAGCACGTTCTTTTCAGTAAACTTTATTAATCGAGATTGCTTTGTGCTCTACGTCTGATAAAAACCTCTCACCATGTTAAACCAAGCAGTTTTTGAAATGAGTTACAAGTAATGGAAGTTTGTAAACGCATATAATCATGTCAGGTTTTCTAATTTTATATAATGCTTATGGAGAGAAAAGTCTTAAACTCGGCTTCATAACAATTTAAACATTTTGAAATGGAAAAAGGTTCTTCTTTATCATTCTCTTCCACTCCTAATGTACGAGTATTGTAGGTAGACATCTAACGGTTGGTAACAGCAGTGTACAAAGTGTTCTGCCAGCTGGGAAGGGAGGCAGGTCAGTGGCGGGACAGAAAGTCACAGGGTGTGTTATGGCATCCTGCTGCATTTAAACCCACCTGCCACCCGGAAGAGCCGCAGCTTACAGCACTGACAGTCAACAATTAATTTCTCAACAAATCTAGCATATATAGTTATATAAAGCTAAACTAATAACGAAACGAGTTTGAATATTGGTATATAAATTATATATTTATTATTGGATGTTATTATTTTTAGTTTTATACAACATGAGGTACTGGATCAACACAAATAAGTACTGGAACATAAACTGAGAGGTCCCAGATCCTTTTCCCCAGGGCCGGATTAAGATCTCTATGGGCCTGGAGCTGAATATTTTGGTGGGCTTTTTTTGGAATTTAGTGAAATGAAAAAATTTTTTAGGTTATTTAATAGTGCAGATACGGGTATTTCTAACCAGGCAGTTACTGTGTGAGTAAATTTCCATTCAGATTTAAATCATTTAAGCATGTAAAGTTATTTTTTCCCATTTTATCATCCAAACTTTTGTGGTTATATTTTCTATAGGGAATTCCTGTTAAAAAAAAAGTGAAACGGGAACCTGTTACTGTATTTTTCTCAGAAAATATACAATTTTAACCAAAAAATAAAAAAAAAAAAATATTTCCCTTGTGTTTTGGAGGATGGTGTTTTATGAATAATATGACTATGTATAAAACACTGACCTTGCACCCAGTCTGGGAAACTAAAAGGTGAGTAATGGCATTTTATACATGACAAATGGACAATGCCATCGCTTTGGAACTAAAAGTAAATAAAAAGAGGTGGTTTTTTTTAGATTTTACATGGTCATGTTTGGTATTAATGCGAAGGCTAGACTCTGACCTGTCCAATGACACCTCACTTGACCTTGTGAGGTGTAAAGATTATTGACGCAGGGGTCCAAAGTCCCCTCCAGTGCTCTTCATTGCGGTGCAGCAGTTTAGGTTTTTGATGTAACAGTTAGTAACAACGGATTGTGCCATCCCTTCCACACTTGTTGGTGACATGAGAAATGTGATGGTGAGTTAGTGCAGCATCATTGTTCACTTTATAACTGAAAAGTGAAAAATATTGCTGTATTAGAAATTAAACGAAAAAAAGAAGAACAAAGAAGAAATATTTATTATTTTATTTTTGTTTTTGCAAAAAACCTGGTCATGTTTGTTAGCTTTGGAAAGGTCACGCTCTAGCCTTTCCAATGATACCTCACATGACCCTGTAGCTACTATGGAGTTAGAGATATAGTGGTCCAAATGCTAACATAGTTAACCTTTCTTTGGGCCTATTCTGGGGCATGGGCCTGGAGCTACTGCTCCATCAGCCCCTATGTTATTCCGGGCCTGCTATTACCCCTGGATATATGACAACGCTAAACAGACAGATACACAGAGAACCATGCAGATTTGCACACACAGGGATGCAAACAGATATTGGGAGAACATGAATCACTTTATGTGGGATTTTCAGCAGGCGGTCATGCATGACCGTAACAGAGATTGGCAAACGAGTTGTTGCAAATCTAAGTACTGTGCAAAAACCCTATTGGAGATATTGTGATTCTTTTGCACCTACAGACCCCAGAACCCCCACTTTGAGCTAAAATTACAGATCAGGCTTCATACTACCAGTTATTTCCAAAGATATGATCTGAGAGGAGCCAAGGGCTATTTTTTTAATAATCATGACTCGTTACTAAGTAAATATTGGACTGTTTTCCTCTAAAACTAAAAATAATATAAACAACCGTTCATGTTATCGTGAAGTAATACTTAAATAACTTAAAATTCAAGCTACAAGTCAGCTGCATTAAAACCATAATATGCATTTTTTTATTGTCAACTGTTAGAGCATTTGCATAAAGTGCTGCAATTGCTAGATTTTATCTCATGGACCGGGCTCTCTGGTTCCTGTGTATCCGTATGTCTTGTCTGTATTTCCCATTCAGTATAGCATTGAAGAATACGTTGATGATGTATAAAAACAAATGAATGTAATTTTATGCAATATATTCATATATTAAATATTCATATATTAAAATACTTTGCAAATAAATAAATACATTTCTCAATGTCATAAATAATATTGGGATTTAGAGAGTATGTAAGCATTTTGTAAACAATATTATTTCAACATTCTCAATCTTCTTTGTTTTTTATTACAACTAGTTAGATCACATGATTAAACATTTCTTGTATCAAGAGCAGTATGGGAAGTTACTGAAGTATACTTTAATTATGTGAAATCGTTCTGTGGAACAAAAGAATAGTTAAACCTTATTGTCGTGTATTTGTAAATGCATATAATTACATTGCAAATGCATTGAAGAGATACGTCCGAAAGCTGGATATTGTTAAAGAACAAAGTTACAGAATCGTGTAAGCTTTAATTGTAGTTAGTAATTGATTTAAAAAATATCCTCAGTTACAAAAGTTGGTGTTTAACACACACACAGACACAAAAATTTTTTATTTAAAAATGCCTTACTCAACTCTGGTCTCACAAAACTAGCTGCGTTCTTCTTATGTGAGCTCATTAAGAAGTAGAGCAAGTCTTAACCCCTTCTATAGCTTGATCGAGTGTACTAACTTGACCTTCTTGCATGTGCCCTAGATTGAGTAAGCTTGATCTGGTCTTATTTTGACGCAATGCAAATGAATAATTTTGCAATTTGATATCAGAATGAACCCCCTAAAGTTTCAACACATTGGATATGACAGCCAATGTGTTGAGATTGTTTGTAAAGCTTAGGGCCATATTGCATTACTAACCAGTGTGTGAAAAAAGACAATACAGAGAGTTAAAATGCCAATTCACTGGAATAAACATACTGGATATTTGTATGGTATCCTGTGTTGGTAACGTAGAGGAGTACCAGAGTGCCCTATAGGTCAGCTCCTTGACAAAGTAAGAACCAGTCCTTCATGGGACCGCGTAAAATAGGAAAGGAGGAAGAACCTTAAGGTAGGCTACACAGAAACTTTAGATACCACAATTAAATCCAAAAGAGAAAGGAAATAGAGTGGAGGTTGCGCAAAGCACCTCACTACAAAACAACCGGGAACAGACTGATTGGATTGTCACCAGAGTAATGAATGCTTCAACGAGCAAAAAGAGTCATGATGTATTAAAGTGGCATAACATCAACGCGTTTCACCAGTTATAATTCCAGCTTGATCAGGATGGACCCTATGGTGGGGGTAAGAGAAGGAATGGCAACATTCCGTGTCTGTGCCAACCCTTAAGGTTCTTCCTCTTGTCCTATTTTACGCAGTCCCATGAAGGACTGTCTCTTACTTTGTCAAGGAGCCGACCTATAGGGCACTCTGGTACACCTCTACGTTACCAACACAGTATACCATATAAATATCCAGTGTATTTATTCCAGGGAATTGGCCTTTTAACTCTCTGTATTGTCTCTTTTTTTTTTCGCACACTGGTTTTGTGCTAATTGTTTTGCACTCATACCCATTTTCTTAACTTTTTTGGTGTTGCATTACTGTGTTTTTTTTATTTGAACAATTTTACTGGTGCATTGCCATCAACTATGTATTCCCTTCCGCTCCTGCCTAGTGCGTTTTTTTATCTAATGATCTTTATAAAGGTTATGTTTTTATCTTTTCCACTTCTATCAAGGCATATCTCTGTCATTCTAAGTGATTTTTCCATAAAACAACCAAATCCTGAGAGTTTATGGAAAAATCCCTTTGCTACAGAAAGTTTTAATGGCGTTCTACTGGTATCTGCTAGCAGCTGTCAAACATTAATAGTCAAAACACCTGCATATTGACTCACTTGTAATAGATCTGGTAATAGGGAGTTGCTAATGGTTAACGACTTACACCAATTTCTGCCATTATTCTGTTCCCTGCTACTGGTTCCAGTAAAGTAAGGTCCCAAACCCGGTATAAACATAACCAAAGCTCTGGTAAAACTCCATGCAATGTAATGGTTCTGGCAAGTTTATACACTTCTTAAAAATTTCAGCCATCTGGTTTGTAAATTTATCGTGTAGTGTTATTTTTTCTTTAAACTCCAAACAGGAAATATTCTTAAAAACATTCAGAATTTGCAAAACAAAGTATTTTTTTAGCTCCCTAAGCTCCAGCTTACTCTAGCTCTCAAATAGTTTCAATGATAACCGGTTTCTTCATGGAGGTCTGACACATATTCTTCACTTTTTTAATATGCAAATTGTATCTCTGTATATACTGTAGGTGTTCACAGTCCTCTATCAGGTCTATTCACTAAAGGTGAAACTCAGGAGAATTGACTGGAGAAGTGAAAATTCGACGTCAAAATAGCCAAACCAGAAAAATTGTCCCATTTATCTCACTTTCCAAATCGGCTATTTGGTCTAGATTGTTCTGTTCTCCTGCCAGTTCTCCTGAGTTTTACCTTTCAGTAAATAGACCTGTATGTTCCTCTAAGAGTGCTTAATGCTTTTTATATTTTCTTATACATTTTGCATCAAAGATAATTGGATAACCCTGGTAGGTGGTGGCACTTATTGCAGAACATTTATTATTTTTTAATTGTATTGCTAATTAAATTACTATATTATAATATTTTATATCACTATTAAAATATTTAAAAAAAAATATTTTGTGTATATGCGAATATGAACATGATGTTCTATGTAAAGCAAAGATAAAACCGGCTGCCATACCCGCTTTATCAAACCTGCGTTGACACCAGGGTTATGTTTGTGAGAATTTTGAGAGAGTTAATGTCCATCACCTTTTATATATTTATTTTGGACGCTTCAAAATTTGAATGTTAACTCGCAGGAAATAATTAACCTTGCTTTTAATTTGCATCCTTGAATATGTGACCTTGTATTTGGATGGCTTATTTCTTCTTCAGCGACTCTTAATTTAGTCAATGGTAACGATACCCAATTAGCATTTTACACACTTTCACAAATTGCCTGAGGAATATGAGATCATAAAAACAACTCTTTAAAGCTCCTAAAATAATACGCCAATGAATAACGGAAAATATTCACACAGATTATTGCTGTTACCTTTTAAATTGAAGAAAACATTGTGCACTTTAGGTAATGAATAGTCTAGACTTTTTGGGGCCTCGTTTTCGAGTGTTTGGCCATGTGCTTCTGAAACCCACAAGTGGACATGTTGATATAGTGGAGCTGTTGTTAATTTCTAGGTGCACAGGTCTGTTTTCCTTGAAATTCTCAATTTACGTTATGTTTTATGCATCGTAGAGTCATGTATATGTATTAGACCAAGGCTGGCCAACACGTTTCTCTTCTGCTGTTGTGTCACTGTAAAACTCAAGATGCCTTACAGACTCATGCCTGGCAAAGCTCCATTGGAATTTGGTAAATGTCAAGAATATCTTTGGCTATTACTGTCGTGTTCAAGGTACGGGATTGCATGTAGAGCCTAAGTGCTGAGGACAAATGGCAAAACAGCCAGGATTGCGGTGGTAATCAGGATCCGCGCTTCTGGCCGCCGGGAGCAGAGGAAGACTGGGGGAGAAAGCCTAGCTTAGCGGCTGCTACAATGATGACTGCTGGACTCAGCGCCTGCCTCATAATCTAAAGGTAAAACCAGGACGCAAAGGGGAAATTAGCGAACGCTAAGTTTACCCATTAGCATCCCGGTTTTAGCAAGGGGCAGCTGATGGTGCCCAACGTGTCTAAGACTCATTTTAATGCACAAAGAGGAAAGGCAATCTGAACCCACTCACAACTTCAATAAATGTATATGCCTAATAGAAGGATGTTCCATTAGAATCGTGATTGGTCGATTACAGTACTGATTTGTGCCAAACGTAAGGGAATCCAGGCATTCTAAGTGCAACTTTTATTGGGTTAAAAATTATGGCAGCGGCAACATTTTGGCCTAGAATGGCCTTTGACAAATGGTAACAAATGCCATTTTTGACCAAAACATTGCCACCAATGTTCATGCCACTAAAAGCTGGACTTGGACCTCTGTTGGAGTGCTCAGATTCCCTTTCCTAAGACCCACTTTAACGACTTTTGTTAAGATTGCAATGATGAGATAACACATTGGCAAAAGTTATAGATTCACTTAACTGTATGTCATTTGTCACAACACAATCTTATTCAAAAGGTCCAATTTTTTCATTGCTTTTGATAATGGATTGGATCACATCATCATGTCAAGCTGAAAAATTGGTTTGATTCAATGAAAACTAGAATTACACTTATCAAGAAATTGTTTTAAATTTGTACAACTTTCCTAAGTATTCTCATAATGCTTTTTAAAATCTCGCTTTCGACTGTGTTTCAAGTAAGGCTGAGAAGGGGCTGAAGATGTAAATATGGCAATTTTACAACTGAAATCTGTATTCCAGGAATTAAAGGCAAAACCGACACCTACATGACTCGTCATTTAATTAGGAACCTTCTGTTGGTATTCGATTAACATATGACATAAGAGTGACTGCGGCCAAAAAAAGATTAAACATAATAACCATCCCACGTATCTGGATCAGGTCAAGAATTTATTAGAACCTACTGACAACCCATCCCTTTCTCAAAATAAGGCCGGATCGAAGAAAAACACTGAAATCTCTCCGGTCAGCATAGACTTGTTTATCGAGGGCATTTTTTCATAATGAGGATGAATATAATAAGTTTTGCCTTGAAATAAAATACACTGGAAGCCTGTTTCTAAACTTGTTTATTTTTAAAAAGAAAATGAGATCCTCTGGAATAACTATGACTTCATTTAATGTTTTAATAGGAATAGGCTGTACCACTTCCATTCACTTTTATGTGCGCAATTGCAATCATGTGATATTGTATAGGCAAACAATCAAAAGAAGATTACATAGAGTAGATTCCATGAAAATGGTTAAGAATATTCTGACCATTCACCTACAGTACAGATACATGAGTGTAATGTCCATGGGATTGCTCACCGAATAACAATCATATTATTATTATTATTATTCTTTATTTATAAAGCGCCAGCATATTCCGCAGCGCTGAATGGGCATCGTTGCACACCATGTGGGAATAATTAGTTCTGCTGACATACAGGGTTATCCAAAGAGATTCGAATTGCTTGAGAAAGATAACCGAACGCTGAAAATCAGCGTTCGGTTACCTTTCCTGGCCATTCGGCTATCCAGAGAGCAGGCAGTTCTCCAAATCCTGGCGAATTGCCTGCACATACGGTGCCTGTTCGGTCCCTGTTCGAGGGCAGTGAAATCCCCATCAAAAAGCACTGCTTCGGCTATTCAGAGAACACAAACCAGCAGTGAAAGGTTCCCCTAATGTCCTGCCATTCGGTGGTTTAATTCGGCAAATTTATTCAGGAGAATCCCATAGGCTTCAATGTTAAAAATTCCCGTTTTAATTCAATATCTAATAAACCGTTCATTATAAAATTCTGCAGCAAAAAGTCTCTTTATTTATAGATTTTTTAGGATACTTTAAGCATTTTTCTGAATTTTTTAAAAAAAAATTAAAAGTCCGATTTTTTTTTTGATTTTTTTTCAGTTTGCTTATTTTTTTTGTAACAGCCCTCTTTATTATCATTCCCTGGACCTCCTGTGAAAATTTCAGACATTTTCGCTCAGTAGTTTCTTTGCAAACAGCGTTTCTTTTTCCCAGATTCATACAAATGGTTTTTCTAATTTATTCACTGCCTCCTCTACGTCACAGCTGCTTCGGCTCTGTGTGATTCGGCTCCTTTTCGGCTCCTGTTCGGCTCCTCTTCGAAGGTTAATCCAGATGTTTTTGCTTGTTTTCAGCGTGCATTCGGTTAGTTTTCGGTGAGTTTACGGCAGCTTTTCCCTGCAATTCGGGGACCCTGTGCTGTTTGCTGAATACACCGTGGGGTCACCGAAATGCAATCGGCAAAAGGAACCGAATTGAAGAGAACGAAAAGTCACCGAACGTGCGGTGACTTTTCGAATCTCTTTGGATAACCCTGTAAATACATTTCCAAGATCAACCCCATCTCCCGCCCCAATTCTTGGCAAATTAGGTTTCACTAAAGTCACATGGGACTTAGAGGCAGCCATGACCTGTCCAGTATAACCTCAATATTAATTACAAATTCTATACTTTCATTGTAGCACACAAATATAAAGTTCAAAAATGTCATCAGATCATCTTTACATTATTTGTCTTGGATGACATATCAAGGCTTTTTGATTAAGAAAAAAGTATCTCCCGAGATTTTTATCTCTAAATACGTTGACAAACCAGACAACGTCTTTTAATTCACCCACTACTTTAACAATAAACCCCTTCACTGCTATCATTGACACCTGCTGGTGCCCCGATGTTGAGTACATTCAGTATGGTCTAATTCTGGAGCAGTGCAAAGGAATTGTCAGGATCCTTAACCGAGCCTGGGTAGCCTTCAAGTACTGCTTATCTCCAGAACCAGCACTGGGATTCCTGTACACAATCATTTAAAACACACCACAGCTCACACGATACTCCTGAATAAAGGAATGCGCCCCCTGATCACCGGTGCTTCAGCATTGTAGCTCAAACCTTGACAGAGTGTGGACCTGTGCTTTGTAACCTATCCTAAGAACCAAACCCGCTATCTTACCATGATCCCCTATTCATCAACCTGTTTGACAGGATCCGAGCCTGCTCCAGAAACAGCTACGTGAAAAGTTCTGCCCTCATCATCAGCACTAGTAACCAGTACACAATCAGTTTAAATAACAGCAAACACACACCACACTCTCCTGCCTGCAATAAAGGTCCACTCCCTCCTATCCAATGATATTCTGACCTGTTCTAAGTTGCTCTTGTCTATCGTGTATCAGACCCTGCTTGCCTACTGACTACTGCCTTCAAGCATAAACCTACCTTGTCACAGTGTCAAATACTTTATCCATTCAATATACCCTGGAGAAGTGGAGAGTTTGTAAGTTCATTTTCTCATAGATATCTTAGTGTGAAGCAAGGCTAGCTGGGGTGATTACAGATGTAATGAGGGATGATCCCAATTTTAATAGTTTTCAGTAATTGCTACATAACGAGCTGTAAGAATTTAGTTTAATTATATTTATTCATTTAGGGTGTGTTTATTCAGATGGTTTTATAACCTCGTCATCATTTTAGTTAGATGGTTTTATTCACCATTCTTGAGTCCATAACAGATTAATCTTCACTTATATTTATACGTAGTGTCCAGAAATGAAATCAAACAGATCCAATTTCTATGTATCAGAATATAATAATTACCCTTTGGTTTCCTGTCTGGCATGTACACACGATGTAATCTAAAGCAGTTATCACCATAAAGAAATTAAAGATGGACAAGTCTGTCAAAATCTAACTTTTTCAAATGGTTTCTCAATAAAGCTAGGGTGGGTCTGCAAATGTGGTCCTCCAGATGTTTTGGAACTAGTTATCTTATGAGGCTGAGCCACTCATTTGAATGGATGAGCGTCATGGAAAATGTAGTTTTAAAACATCTGGGGCCTTATTTCATAGCTGTCAGTAAGATAACTACAAGAGGCGTTACACATACCTTCTCCTGTAGTTTCACTTTTGGTGGTCATGGCCCTTTAAGACCCATATGATAATGGTAGTAGCTACATCAGATTCAGCGTCATGTGGTGTTGGTACAGTACTGGGCTTCATCTAGAGCATACAATCAGTCTGATAATTATTACCGAACCGCATGTAAATATATTATGTAAACCGTGCTACTTGGCCTGCACAATGAATAACTGTTAGTTCCTTTTCTCCAATTAAATTTTTTACTTATTGTATACTGTTTCATTTGATCTTTTCCCAGTCTAACTTTATTAAATATTTTTGTAACGAGATTCAACATGTTTGGAAAAATGTAACCTCAATGACATTTTAAGAAAAAGCAATACAACTAATTGCTTTTACAATAAATGTTACATACTTACTTGTGCCAAATGTATTTAAGATTAAAGGCAAAATATGTGTTTCTCGTTCTTTTCCTCTTACTTTAATATAACGCAATGCTCAGCCATCCTTACTCCCACAGTTTTGTTGTTCGTTGTTCTTGGCCTCTATTTTATAATCAGATTAAGCGATATTGACTTCACTGATTTTATCTACAAAATTCTACACATGCTCTTTGAAAAGGTACTTAAAAGAGAAATGGCTCTTAATTCTAGGTAATATAAATTAGTCAATTTAAAGTGCAGTCAATGAAGGTCAAGTTTACAGGTTGACTCATGCTAGAGGGAGCACAAATGCTAGATGAGTTTCCATGCAACCACTGTCAGGAGCCAGTGATTTATTGGAAAAAAAATCACTTTTAATTAATTATACCGTAAAAAACCATTTGGAATATTTGTATTTTTTACTATAGTAGTGGTATTTGATAGGCAGACGTTGCCCATCTGTTGGCCAAAAAGTGCTATTGCAGCTGGAGCTCAGTGCTGAACCAACTGTAGATCCCTGGTTTAGACAGAGTCCCAGCTGGTCAGATCTATTTATTTATTTATTTATAAAGGATTTTACCAGGAAGGATACATTGAGATTTCTCTCGTTTTCAAATACGTCCTGGGTTCAAGAACTGTCATGCTGTCATGCACAAAGTGCTAAAACTTTTGGAGAAAGTTTGTTTAGAAATGAATTTTATTTGCAATAAGCTAAATTATTTTGTGTAGCTCTGGAATTGCACCAAATCATGTATACACGAGGGGCCCTATTCCCTGTTACCATTAAAAGGGAACCGGTATGTAAAAAAAAAAGGTTAGAATAATAGGGATCTGCAGACCAATACCGGCAGGATTCCACAAAGCACAATGTGAGCCTATTGGCTCTGCATGGGCTCATACAAGCTGGATTGTGCAGGAGCTGAAGAGCGAAACTATTTGTTCCCAGTCTTCCACTGTGCACAGTAAGAGAAAACCGTGTATTGCCCCGCCCTCGTCACCGCGGGGGATCAGAGGTCAGTTTGGGCTTTATTAATGCATTAAGTGATCTATGTGTCAGGACAAAATCAAATGGCACGCTGACTACAGTCACTTCTCTCAAATATCTAGGTATGTGGTTAGACCCAAATCTATCCTTTGGCCCCCACATCGAAAAACTCTAAACTTTACCCTAAACTAGGTGCCCTGTACAGAAACAAATCCTGCCTGAGCCCCGTGGTAAGAAAGCAGATTGTACAGCAAATGCTTATTCCAGCTATTGAATACGGAGATGTAGTGTATGCAACGGCCCAGCAAACACAACTTCAGAAACTTACCACATTGTATAACTCATTCTGCTGCTTTGTGCTACAATGTAAATACATGGTGCACCATTGTGACATGTTAAAAGAGCTAAACTGGCCGTCACTGGAATCTAGACTCACCCTTCACCTTTCCAACCTGGTATTAAAGAGGTTTGCTGGGAAGCTACCACCCTACCTGAATAGACTGCTTCCCCCAGCAGTTCCCTCATCCTATAACCTCCGATCCAGGACCAGCACCTTACTTGCAATACCACAATACAAAAAGAAAGTGGCTCGATCCTCATTTTCCTACAGAGCACCGCATTTATGGAATAATCTCCCAGACACAATCAAATCTTGCCCCAGTCTTATGTCCCTCAAGAGCTCCCTATTAACATACCTCAATACGGAATGCATCTGTAAACATGTAACATAGTGACTTTATTTCCTACATATTTATTTCTGTGATAATCTGTATATTTATGTTGTTTTTTTTACTATCTTACATTTTATTACTTTGTATTTCTGTAACAACTGTAAAAATTTCAATGCTCTTGAACCAAGGATATACTTGAAAACAAGAGAAATCTCAATGTATCCTTCCTGGTAAAATACTTTGCAAATAAAATAATTAAATAAATAAATAAAATTATTTTGCAAAAGCAAAAACCAGAAGAATTCAAAATCCAGAATGCTCGGGGTCCCAATCATTCGGGATAAGGAATGCTGAAGCTGTCTTAGGCTAGGGACAGATGAGCGCATTTTCTGCGGCCACCGTCAAAATGTACGTCGATGCGTGCGCACGCATTTTTTCACGGAATACGCTTAAGTGGTCAGACGATGCGCAATTCTGGACGTATTTCATGACGATGGGGTGAAAAGAAGTCTAGGGAAATCCGGCTGTTTGAACGTTATGTTGGCCGCACACTAGCAGCGTCTGACATCTCCTAATCACACACACACGCCGCTAGCGGCCGCAGCGCACTCTGTACGTCAGTACCAGCGGTTTAACGTTCTCGAAAAAATGCGTTCATTTTCCACTTGCGTTGCGCGGCCGGACTTTCGTGCGACCGTACTTCGTATATTGGCTGTCATTGCCCGGCATCTGCTGCTAGTGCGGCCGTGATTATGTGCGCCAGAACGCGCGTTCGCACTGCCTCAGTCTGACCCTAGCCTTAGCTCTTGCCAGATCCAAACAAGCTTTTATTCTGGTAGGGTCTTCTAAGCTAGAATCATTGTAATTGCTGAACTACGACCTAAACATTGACATCACTTTCTTAAAATCAAAGTCTGCATTATCACAATTTCCAAAGAAAAAAGGGTCTGTTCACTAAGTAATTTCAGTGCTTTTCACTTTGGCGCAGATCGGTGCATTTTGGCGATTCCATTTTGCCAACAGTGCGGTGAATTCACTATTCACCAGATGGTCACCATAGTGAGCCGAAGATGGAGAATGTCTCCAGAGTGGCCTAGGCAAATCCACCAAACCGCAGAAAAAAAACAAACCGAACTCTCCTATTCTCCTAATAGGTGTTTAAAGCAATAAAAATGCATCAAAATGTGTCTAAATAATAAAATACGATAATAAGGTAATAATAAAAAATAATAAAAAGGTCTGTTACAGAATAATAAAAAAGCCTTTTAAAAAAATTGGGAAACAAAAATATTATCTAAAAAAAAAAAATACAAAAAAGGTGTTGTAAAAAATAAAAAAGATTTTTCCTCAAAATGAAAAGACTAAACAGTTTTAAAAAATACGTAATTTTTTACATTGAATCCTATGGGATTCACCGGTTTAAACCTGTTGAACTGAAACACCCAAAATTAGAGCATTTCGCCGTCACTTCGATGCAGTTCGGCATTTTGTGAATAGACAAACCGTTACTTCTCTATGGGGCAATTTTGCTGCCACAGAAGGTCCCCGAACTGTGGCTAATTGCACCGTCAATTCATCTGTATTTGGCGAATTGACAGTTTAGTGAATAGACGAACTGCCACGAAATTGCACCGTAAAGTGAAATTAACCATTCTGTGCAATTCGGTGGAAAGTTTGGTGCTTAGTGAATAACCTCTTAAAAGTTTATCCAGACATGTTGATTTTTCATTTAAATCTTGTTCATTAAAACCCATTGATCAAAATGTTTAGATGTCATTAAGAAATAATGCACATCTGTTATACAGTTTTATGTATTGTTACAATTTTTGTATTTCATTCAGTTCCATGTGGTAACTAACTACACACACTGCATAATGTAATAGAAATTACTAGTGTATGATGATTCTCATTGATTTACTGTTTTTATATAATTTCATCCTCAACAGGTGCATCAACGAGTTTCCTGCTACGAGTTCACACCCTGGAGAAATATCCTGTGGATCTATATTACTTGGTTGACATCTCCGTTTCAATGCTTGAACGTATAGAGAAGCTTAATTCTGTAGGATTTGACTTGTCTCAGAAAATGGCAAACATTTCTAATGATATTCGGTTTGGATTTGGATCATTTGTGGATAAGCCTATGTCTCCGTTCATTAGCATTCACCCACAGAAGATCAAAAATCAATGCATGTATGTATCACAACACGCCTTCCCTCTTCTTTTACTTTCTCACATTGGGTGAAACCAAGACCGGTCAACTTCTTGCATTTCTTTGACTATTATTTGTTCGACCATTTTTCTTTTGTCTTTCTATCCTTTTTTTCCACCTGTCTTTATTTTCCATTGGTATATTTTTAATGATAGAATAAAAAAATTTCAGTTTTGGTGAATCTGGTTTAAAACTTTAAAATCGGTAATGAATGTTCCCAAGCATGGCAAGTCAATAATTGATTAGCTGTCTATAGAGCATTATATGACATCTTTACCCCTTCAATAGCAAGTGGTTTTCGGCAGAACCACTGGCAGGAACCAGTGGTTTTATGGGAAACCACTTTAAATTACCCCTTAACCCCTTAAACCTTCCACCCTAGCATGATCTTGCATACACAACCTTCAGTGGCAGACACAGCAGCCCGGGATTATGTTAACGGAAATATGCTGTATCACTGGAAATTAAATTCATTTGTTGCAAAGGAACATTTAGTTCCAGAAGAAGCCCCCATGATGCTTCAGGTGCTAACACTTTTTAAACCCAGCTGGGGAATGTCTCTAGTGATAGGGTAAATCTGTAACCATCACCCACAAATTCAGATTTTTTATTTTTTTTAACTTTACTTATTTTTTCTGTAACAGCCCTTTTTATTATCATTCTTTGGATCTTATATGTAAATTTCATACATTTTCGCTCAGTAGCTTCTTTGCAAACAGCGTTTCACTTTTCAAACATTCAAGCAAACTGTTTTTCTAATTTATTCACTGCATTCGTCTGCGGTGTCGGCTTTTTCCGGTGGCTGCGCTGCATGTGATCGGCTCCTTCTCGGGTTTTTCCGGCATTTTCGGCGGGCTAATCCAGATGTTTTTGGTGTGCTTTCGCCCTCGTTTTGTGGTGAGTTTTCGGCAGGTTTTTCCGCGACTTTTCCCTGCATTTCGGCTGCCCTGTGGTGCTTGCTGAATACACCGCAGGGTTGCCGAAATCGGATCGCCTGTGTTAATTTAAGGACATGATCTGGAGTTCATCTGCAAAAGTATTTGTTTGAAATAAGCAACATTTGTTTATATATCTCCAGCATACACCCAGATCAATTTATCTCGATCTCAGGCACCTAATGGTGCTTTTTAAAATCGAGGTAACTCGATTGTGTCTGTGTCAGGGAAGAAACACCGATAAAAAGTAAAAGGTCTGTCAAAGCCAGAGCAGACCATCCTTTCGGAAAAAGCTGAGCTGCGCCAGTTCTCTATATAACGTGTAATTTCACTTACACCGAATGTTCTCTTTATGATTTTTTTATGTATCTAAAAAAAAAAAAAATTATTTCAATAGACATATAAAGAGATAAGTACTCACAGGTTTAATCCAATTCAGTGTATGATGGGAGCTCCAGGGACCATTGAGTGGCCAGACGAAACTCCACATGAAATTAAATAGAAGATGAAGCAACCCAGTACTCCAATCTGTAAGAAAAACAGGTGATTGGACTAGCAGCAATGTTTCGGCTGATGCAACAGTTTTTCTCTGTATGGAGCTTGACAAAGACTTGTGCATCAGCCAAAATGTTGCTGCTAGCCCAATAAACTGGCCTTTGTAGAGAATGAGATTGGACTGCTGGGTTCATTCATCTTCTATTAGAAAAAGTAGCACGACATTATAAAGAGGTTAATTAAACACATAACTTCATCTGAGAATAATGTGTTCGTTTTTCACTTATCTGTCAAGAACTCAAGTCTAAAAATATCGCAAAGCAACTTCCTCTAAACTAAGTACACAATAAAATGCAAATAACGTGCAAGATAAGTAGACCTGTAACAACATTTTTTCGATTAAGCTGGAATGCGTGATTAAGAAGGTTGCTAAAATGTCATCTGCCTGAAATGCATCAGGGCATATGCTAATACGGGAAGCGCTTCAAAGAAAAAGGAACGCTACGGCGTTCAACAGAAGCCGAAAAAGACAGTTTGAAAGGAATTATGAAAAAAATAATGGTTTGGGTGTAAAACATTAAGTGATATATGATCGTATGTTATGCACGTGCCATATTCAGAAATAATGAATCATGTTTCTTTAACATACTTCAGCTTATAAGGTCAAACTTTTCTTAAGGAAATTGATTTGAGGATTTTATTCTAGCCCTGATGATCAGTGAAAAGTCAATTTTAAGCAGTGGAGAAGAATAGGTAGACATCTCTCGGATAATTGACATTTATCCGCAATTTGTAAAGACATTCAGGGTTATTCAAAGAGAATCGAAAAGTCACGCACGTTCGGTGACTTTTTGTTCTCTTCAATTCAGTGCGATTTGGCGATCCCATTTCGGCGACCCTGCGGTGTATTCAGCAAGCACCACAGGGCCGCCGTAATGCAGGGAAAAGTCGCCGCAAACCCGCCAAAAACTCACTGCAAAACGAGGGCGAACGCACACCGAAACCCGCAAAAACATCTGGATTAACCCGTCGAAGACGCTGGAAAAACTCGAGCAGGAGCTGATCACAGCGCAGAGCAGCCGCCGGAAAAACCCGACACCGCAGACGAAGGAGTTGAAGGAAAAAAAAAACAGTATGCTTGAATGTTTGAAAAGTGAAACGCTGTTTGCAAAGAAACTACTGAGCGAAAGTGTCTGAAATTTAAATATGAGGTCCAATGAATGATAATAAAAATGGCTGTTACAGAAAAAAGAAAAAGACGATTAAAAAAAACGGAAAAAAAAGTTTGCAAAAAAATCCAAAAAAATGCCTATAAGATCCTAAAAAATCTAAAAATAAAGAGACTTATTACTGCAGAATATTATAATGATATAATATTGTAATGAACGGTTTATTAGATATTGAATTAAAACGGGAATATTTTTAACATTGAAGCCTATGTGATTCGTCTGAATAAACCTGCCGAATGAAACCACCGAATGGCAGGGCAATTTGGCAACTTTTCACTGCTGGGTTTTGCTCTCTGAATACTATGGGGATTCACTGCCCTCGAACAGGCACCGAACAGGCATTGTATGTGCAGGCAATTCACCAGGATTTGGCGAATTGCCTGCTCTCTGGATAGCTGAATGGCCAGGAAAGGTAACCGTACGCTGAATTTCAGCATTTGGTTACCTTTCGGCCACAATTCGGAGCTCTTTGAATAACCCTGATTGCCTAAATTACACAGACTATCTCCATTGGTAGTTGGCCTGTGGTTGATATTCTAAAACATAGCATTGCATTGCAGCCCAGTGTCTAGAGGTTGAAGGGCAACACAGGCTGAGCTTTTCTTCTGTTCTTTATAGAGCTAAATTAAATAAATAAGTCCATCCAAGAAGTAACTTGTATTTACTTCAATCATAGACCATAACGGCATTGTGCATTGACAATGGGATTGGTTTTTCAAAGTTGTCTTTTAATGCCCTTGTGGCTAGAAAATAAGTGTTACACCAGTGGACAACACAGTGGAGCAACAGATAATTTGGTCCTATAGCATTGAATAAAGGAGATCCAAAAAAAAGGGAACAGAAAATGCTCAGGGCCATATTACATAGTTGGTGCTAACTTAACCAGAGCTGTTGTTAACTTAAAACCTCCATAGGCTATAATGGCTCTGGGAAGTTTACAACAGCTCTGGTTAAGTTAACACCAACTTTGTAATATGGCCCTGAGCATTTCCTGTTCCCTTTTTTTTGGATCTCCTTTATTCAATGCTATAGGACCAAATTATCTGTTGCTATTATACTTCTTTTTTTGAGGAGCTTCAAGGGCTTCCCTCCTTTATTTTTTTTCGATTTCTGATTGTCATGGAAATAAGAGACGCATTGGTTTCAATAGAATTTTCTTTAAAAAAATATTTTTATTGGGTTTGACATCATCATTTATATTAGTACTAGGATGTCCAGATCGTGGTTTTCGGGCCCCCGATCTGATCAGGGTCGTGTGGTATATCGAATTGAACAGTAACGTGTCCTGATTGGATACCGTATGCCTCCGGCTGGATAGGAGGCTCCTTAGAGAAAAGAATTCGAGAGTCTCTGCTTTGACTCGTGGCATCTTCCTTGCCTCCTCCATGACCCACATGCGAGCAGGGAAGACACCACAAGTCAATGCAGAGGCTCCAAGTTTCCAGCTATCCTTAATTAGCACTCATGTCACTCATGTATGGATATTTACACCTTGTCTGAAACACACTCATTATTATTTTTAAAAACGTTTTCTCTCTTCATCGCTGGTGAATATCAGGGTTATTCAAAGAGATCCGAAAGGCTGCCGAAAGGGAACGGAAAGCTGAAAATCAGCGTTCGGTTACCTTTCCTGGCCATTCGGCTATTCAGAGAGCAGGCAATTCGCCAAATGTTGGCGAATTGCCAGCACATACGGTGCCTGTTCAAGGGCAGTGAAATCCCCATAGAGAATCACTGCTTCATCTATTCAGAGAGCAAAACCCAGCAGTGAAAAGTTGCCGAATTGCCCTGTCATTCGGTGGTTTCATTCGACAGGTTTAATCAGGAGAATCCCATAGGCTTCAATGTTAAATATATTACCATTTTAATTCAATATCTAATAAACCGTTCATTATAATATTCTGCAGTAAAGAGTCTCTTTCCTTATAGATTTTTTAGGATCTTTAAGCATTTTTTGGGATTTTTTTTTCAAAAATCTTTTTTCCTATTTTTTTTTTAAATGTTTTTTCTTATTTCTGTAACAGCCCTCTTTATTATCATTCATTGGACCTCATATGTAAATTCCAGACATTTTCGCTCGGTAGTTTCTTTGCAAACAGCGTTTCACTTTTCATACATTTAGGCTAGGGTCAGACGAAAGCAGTTTTAACGTGCGTTTAGGCTAGGGTCAGACTGAGGCAGTGCGAACGCGCGTTCTGGCGCACATAATCACGGCCGCACTAGCAGCAGATGACGGGCAATGACAGCCAATATACGAAGTACGGTCGCACAAAAGTCCGGCCGCGCAACGCAAGTGGAAAATGAACGCATTTTTTCGAGAACGTTAAACCGCTGGTACTGACGTACAGAGTGCGCTGCGGCCGCATAGCAGCGTGTGTGCGTGATTAGGAGATGTCAGACGCTGCTAGTGTGCGGCCAACATAACGTTCAAACAGCCGGATTTCCCTAGACTTCTTTTCACCCATCGTCATGAAATACGTCCAGAATTGCGCATCGTCTGACCACTTAAGCGTATTCCGTGAAAAAATGCGTGCGCACGCATCGACGTACATTTTGACGGTGGCTGCAGAAAATGCGCTCATCTGTCCCTAGCCTTAGTCGCACGAAATCACGGCCGTGCTAGCAGCAAATGACGTCCAATGCCGGGGAACACACGAAGTACGGCCGCACGAAAGTTCGTCCGCGCAACGCAAGTGGCAAACGAACGCACTTTTTCTAGAACGTCAAACCACTACTACTGACGTACAGAGTGCACTGCGTCCACTAGAGGCGTGTGCGCGTGATTTGGAGACGTCAGACGCTGCTAATGTCCGGCCAACATAACGTCCAGACAGAAAAAGTGTTTTATTGATGATCCGTACAAAATCACGGACGAAAAGGCACATCGTATGACCGCTATCGCGTGTTCAGTGAAAAAATACGTCCATTCGTTCGAACGCACTTTTTCACTGACAACACGAAAAATGCGTTCGTCTGACCCTAGCCTATAGCGAACTGTTTTTTTTTTCTCACGCCATTCATCTGCGGTGTCAGGTTTTTCCGGCGGCTGCGCTGCGTGTGATCGGCTCCTGCTCAGGTTTTTCCGGCGTTTTTGGCGGGGTTAATCCAGATGTTTTTGCGGGTTTTCGGTGTGCCTTCACCAGGTTTTGCGGTTAGTTTTTGGCGGGTTTGCGGTGACTTTTCCCTGCAATTCGGCGACCCTGTGGTGCTTGCTGGATACACCGCAGGGTAGCCGAAATGGGATCGCCAAATCGAATCGAATTGAGGAGAACGAAAAGTCACCGAACGTGCAGTGACTTTTTCGATTCTCTTTGAATAACCCTGTTTGTGTTTATGTTCACCGTATTATCACCAAACTTGGCATATTTGTAGAGTCTGGATCGGTATCATCTGATCCAATGGAATTAAGCACTTCGTCACATAGCCGGCTCTCTGATTAGGCAAAATAGGCAGTCGCCTCAGGCTTCGCACTTACATAATGGAATTTGTTTAGAAGATTATGCACAGCACGTTCATGTACATTTAGACTTCCCACATAAACATACTCCTACATCCACACACCCCCCATCTACCAGCGGTGTTGTGTGTTGCTTCTAATTAAAATATGAGTTTCACATTCTGTATAATGGGGGTTTATGCTTGATCTTTGCCTAACGTCTCTCAAACTCTTGGGCTCCCTCAAACTCTAAATGACATATACTGTATATCTCGCAACAAAACACATTGTTTAATTTAATAACATTTTTTAATTTAAAAGTGATTACTAATTTTATTTAGCTACTTTGATATTATATATATTTTAAAGTGACAGTAACTCTTTAAAAGTATAATAACATAAATTCAGTTATGTTTGTAGAACTGATACCTATCATTCTGGATCTATGTGACTTTATCAAACGGCCATTCAATTATCAACAGTGATAACTTATTGGTATATTGTCTTCTCTTCTTACAGTGATTATCATGTGCAGTGCATGCCACCCCATGGATATATTAATGTACTGCCCTTAACTGACAATATTACAGAATTCAAAAGGCTTGTTGGTAAGCAGAAAATATCTGGGAATATTGATACGCCGGAAGGTGCTTTTGATGCGATGCTGCAGGCAGCTGTTTGCAATGTAAGTGTTTGCTTTCAGTTACAGATCTAGAAAATTTTGGGTATCAATGAATAACTAGTGTTCCAAATACTAAAAGTATTTATATGATATTTCAATTAAAACATACACAGATCAATTAATGTGTGGACGACTTCCAGTATTGATAACATAAAGTGCAGACGCATGTTCTTCGCACTTCATTCCATCAGGAATATTATCATCCAAATCATTTTCTTTTGGCACCAATTAATTCTTTATTCAAAATGATGTCTTTTCAGGACTTTTCTTAAATCAGAATTTCTTTGTGTCACTAATTTAAAACATTTTAACCCCTGCACTACCAAGGACTTTTCTATAAACCCACTGTCAGGAACCAGTGGGCTTTTGTTTTGAAGATCACTTATCATGAATTCTACAGTAAGAAATATTTGACATTTTTCCCAATGTATCTTTTCCTGTAGTGGCCCAATTTGACAGACAGATGTGCTGACCAAATAGTGCTGCTGCTGCAGCGGGTGCTACTTGCTGAACCAGCTGAGGATCTGTGTTTTTAGTAACAGAGTCACAGCTCTTCAAACTGTTTTACCACCTCAGGTGTCACGTCTGAGGTGCTATCAGTTTTGGGGCACATTCTAGGGCACAAATTTCATCAGCAAAAACAATATTCCTGTGCTTTGCTGCAGAATTAGACCAAATTGAGTGTACTCGATATCATGGCACCAGCAAGTGCTGTGAAGATCACGTATACTTGATCTTAGTAGTAAAGGGATTCAGAGTATAATCTTTTGGATCCTCTCATTGTTGTAAACAAACATCAGTGTTAGTGAGTTTTCTTACCTTGGTTCTCTCTTTGCTCATGTATGCCAACTCTCTAAATCTTCCGAAATAAGCAGCATGTTAGGACTTAAAGGAGCAAGGAATCTTGTTATCACAGGGCAGTTGACAGACACATATTTAGAGATGTTGTCCTCGACTAAGGCTAATGTCCGATGAACGCAGTCTGAGTGCACTGTGCGTGCGTGCATAACGGACGGACGGACGTACTGACGGAAGATACTGTAGACACCACACGGTCCGTTTTTGTTGACGGACGTAGGAAAAAAAAGGGAACTATGGGAAATAAAATTAATATAAAATGATAAAAATTTGAAAAGGATATGAAAAGCCATTTTGTGCGTCAAGGTGTTGGACGTCGCAAATGCGCTGCGTCTGACATCTCCTCACTCACACAGAACGCTACGCGGACGTGGCGCACTCTGCGTGTCCGTGGTAGCGGTTTTACACTCTTGCCTAACTTGCGTCCGTTTGCCACGTACGTTGTGCGTGCGCAGTTCGGTGAGCACGTACTTCATGTGTGGGTCTCTATTGATCATTATTCTATGCTACGACGGACGTTAAACTGTGCTACGACGGACGTTAAACTGTGCGGCGACACGTACGTAATCACTGCGTTCATCTGACACCGGCCTTAGTGACAAACATGCAGATTTACAACAAGAAAAAAGTCTATGAACTCTGGAATTCCAGCTTTTCCACATTGATTACTCAAATTTGTGGTCTGATCGCCACAGTTATAGACAAACGCACTCTGAGTAAACTCATAAAGTACAAGCATTTGTACTTTGCAATTTTCTATTGAAGACACTGAGTAATCGTTTATAGTGCAGACTGGATAAGCTTTAACAGCTTCTCCAGAAGATATTTGGGGTCAATGAATTCAAAAGTATATAATTACATTTTACAGGAGAATGTCAGGTCATCAGTCCATGACCCCAAACCTATGAGAGGTTGGTAGATGCAACAAGGCAACTACCCCAATAACATACATAAAATCAGCTAAAGAATGGCTAAAATGTATGAAGATTCATGGTTTGAAATGGCCAAGTCAGAGTCCTGACCATAACTCGATACAGATGCTGTGGCTTGGCCTGAATATGGATTCTCAATTAAGACAACAGAAATATTCATGAACTGAAACAGATTTGGGGGAAATAGTCCGGAATGTGGTGCACCATAGAGCTGAAGATCATACTACATTTTTAGGAATCAATGCAGAAATCCAAGTAATTCTAACTGGTTTACAAACTATGGTGTGTAAATAAAAACAAAAAGAACAAACAAACTCAAAACTCTCATAGCATTTCAACTTTTCGTATAAAATTATTTTGGAAATCTTTATAACCGATCACCAAGGAATTATCCCAGTGTCCTTTTATTGTGTTGTTTTTAATGAAGTCACTGTTTCTATTTCAGCATTTGGATCACAAAGTCGGGAGCTAATTTGATTGACTAGTTATTGTAAAGCGAGGAATTTTAACAACTGTGAAAATATGTATCATGATGTTTGCCATTCTGTGGTGTACAACAAGAGTTGTAAAGCCACGGAATGTGAATACTTCATAAACACATTGTTCACATTGTAAATATTATCAATAACAGCTGGTAAATAAAAGCCCTCTATGCTGTCCACATTTCCTGACACCTCCTCTCTCCTCCTTTTCATTTGTTTCTCTCCTCTTTCCTCTCCCATTCTCACTATTTTCTTATCTCATCATTTTAGGAATATTTTTCTCTGCTGAGCTTATTAGTTACTTGTTTTTTTCTTTTTTTCTTCTTTTTTTCATTTTGAGGCATCTTTGTGCCACCAGAAAATGCAATCTTCCTCAGCCTCGGAGGGCGATTTCCCATGTACAGAAGATAGTAGGATATGGAGAGCCAGGGAGTGGATTGTCCTGAATCTCTCGCAGCTAAATCACATTCCATGTTTGAAGCTGATTGTCCCCTGGGTCCGTAGTTGTGCGACCGACTTGTTCACCAGACTTTGAATGACCTAGATCTTACGACTACATACGACTAGGGTCATCCACTGCAGGCGACTATGGACGACCCAGGTCAGACGTATCTTGTTTAAAAATTAGAATATTATTTGTGAGAAAAATGCAGTAACAGGTTCTCCATCTGAAATAAAAAACATAGAATATATCACTATAGAAGTGTGAATGTTGTCATGTGCCTAAATATACACTTGGTACATAAGGGTTTAAGGCAGACAGACCGGAGTTTGTTTTCCCTACCCTCAAAAGTATTAACAAACAGGGCTAGGAGTCCCCCCTGTCTCCCCATCACAATAAAATATTGTTATTTCATTTATTTATCATTTCCGTCTCAGCATGCATCTTGTGAGATTTGCTGTACCAGGTCGCCTGGCTTCATATGACAAATCCCATTCGAATGGGAACTGTCACTAGTCTGATGTAGTCGTACGTAGTCGCCTGATGGAAATCTGAAGCAATGGATGAGGGTTGAATCTCTTCTGTGTTGTGGGATTAGTTGGAAGACTACGGACCCAGTGTACGACCAGTCTTCTTGTTAAACTCCACTATTAGTTCCATGACACATATGAATATCTCTACTACTCTTTCTTTGTGAACATGTACTTGTTATGCCTAACATGTTATCAATTTTTTATTTTATACCTAATAACATTTTCTTAATTAAAAAAGAGCAGGCTATATCATTTTTCAGGCTGATGACAGGCTTTAATTTCATTATGATCAAGTGTATCACCTTTCGCCAAGACCTTAAATACATTCTAGAATGTAACCCGTGTCTATGATTTATTTTCCACGGAGGACTGGGCCACTACGTGCAACTAACACACAAGAGACCCTAATTAAGGGGAAGCAACCTCTGGCTGCATTCCCAAAATGGACCAGAGAGATTTGAGACGTATAATGAAATATTTTGGAACATACTGTATGCAACAGAAGCATATGTTCAAATTAAAATATTTTTTCTGCTTTGCCCAACAGGCAGGTTCCCAGGGGAACATTTAAAGGCAAAAGATCTGGGAATACATACTAACCCTGCTTTTATTTGCCTGAAATATATCAAGTGTGTCTCTATATCTTGTGTTTGCCTAATGTAACATGCTTTAACTTTACAATAACCTCAGGATCAGGTTTGAGAAGATTACTGGGTGCTGTAGAAGTCCTGTTATGTGGATCTAAGTGAACGACACTATTCACTATTGTTATGACTTCCCTGTTTTTTTTTGTGGGTTTTTTTGTGAGAGAAGATTTTACCAGGAAAGATACATTGAGATTTCTCTCCTTTTCAAGTATGTCCTGGCTGGCGAGTATGTACCGTTGGGTGTCTTGCCCAAGGACACTTACTGGAGAGGTGCTCTTGTTGGGAATTGAAGCTGTGTCTCCACAGTCTCCTCGGTTATAGAGCAGTGATGTTACCTCTACTCCACCCTTCCTTGTTTAAAACATTGATGTTCAGAGTATAAACAGTAAAACAATTCTACTTTCAAACACCAGCATAATCATAATGGAAGTTCCCTGGGTGCATGTGAAATAGTTATAGCAGTTTATTAAATCACATGTTTGCATTTTTTTCTAAAGCTATTGTTAATCATGAGTAATGCATACAGCTGATAAGCTTAGATTTCTCACTCGACGCTCTTCACGTACCTCCCCCCTCTGCCGGTCACTCCATTGGCTTCCTGTACCTTTCAGACTACAACTGAAAATACTGACACTCACATTCAAAACCCGTCAATGACTTAACCCCTTCCTACATGTCTTCCCTACTCTGCAAACCATCCTTTCTAGATCACTCCGTTCTGCAGGTGACCCCTCTGTCTGTCCTGTGTTTCCATCCATACAGTTAACTCCTGCCCCCAAGACTTCTCAAGGACTGGTCCTGTGGAATGGCCTACCTCAGACTCTCCCCTAATTTTCGGGCCTTCAAGAAATCCCTCAAAATAAAAAAGCCAATCTCTTCAGATTAGAACATCACATTGCTAATGCCTACTTATCCCTATTCTCACCTCCCCTACATCTTGATAGATGACATTTCCATGTCCCATTCATTTCTGAAACACTAGTGTTAGTGATCCTGAAGACCAATAAAACTCTTCTTATCTTCCTACACCCCAATTCTGCTAGATTGCAAGCTCATCTGAGCAGGACCCTCTACACCTCTTGTTTCTGTTCCTGTGTTTGTATTAATTGTGTCTCGTTCCCATTGGTTATTGTAAAGTGATGCGGAAACGATTAGCGCTATGTAAATGATGATGATAATAATGAAAAGCCAGCAAATTGGAAGCACCGTGCTACATACAGTATATTATTGGGATTATTGCTGTGGGATGTTCAAGGGTCTTGAAGTGCAGTCCATATATTTCTTAGTCACTTATTGTGTATAGCAGGGAATCCAAATTCTGGCCCCCCAGATGTCCATAAACTACAACTCCCATGCTTCTCCATCCATCTAATGCAGTCAGAGATTTCTGGTAGTTGTAGTTCAGGAACATCTGGGGGGCCGGAGTTTGGACATCCCTGGTGTGTATAGCAATATCTATTTATTGGTGACTGGTGTATAAATTATATTAATAATAATAACTCACTGGAGATTAAGGTAATACTGCAATACATTTGTTTCCCCCCGTTTCCCCCCGTTTCTTCCGTCATAGACAGTTCTAAACAGGCTTGTTTATTTCTATGCAGATATTTGAAAAAGCTCAGGATTCATTTTAGAGTGATTTGGATGTAATGAAAAAATAAATTAAGAGCAAGTACATTTTTCTCTTGCTTTTGTTTTCCAGAAAGATATAGGTTGGAGAAAAGAAGCGAAACGTTTACTTATTGTGATGACAGATGAAAACTCTCACTTGGCACTAGATAGCAAACTAGCAGGGATAGTGCTTCCTAATGATGGGAAGTGCCACCTTAAAGACAATGTCTACATCAGATCTACTGATATGGTAAGGCACTTGGCACAGAATCTTGCTGATTTTGCTTATTGTTGGTGTTTTGTTTTTGCGTCTTTAAATCTATTGTTTATTGGAGTGTAAACTAGGTCTGCAACTAACCATTTTCTTCATAATCAATTAGTTGGTCGATTATTTGGTTGATTAATCGATTCATCGGATAATATAAAATAACCGTTTTTTTAATGTGGAACAGTATGTAACAATTAACCCCACCCTCACCCCCTTTTTTTGTTGCGCCTGTCGCGTCGTTTATGTAATTTCCAGACGCAAATTGCGTATTTCACATACCCTGCGTATTTTACACACAAGGTACATGAGCGCCTGATCAGGGTGGTGGATTGATGCTTTGCGTGCAGCTCAAGACCATATCTGCTTTCTCCCTGAACGAATGCTGCTATGAGCGCTCAGATAGACATGATGATGTCAGCACGTAAAAAGGCGGTCAGAAGGAATGGAGCAGTCCATGCAGCCTGATCACATTAATAAGATAAAGTTGTTACGGTGTGTAGTGTGTCCCTATAAAATGATTTCATGAACAAACTGAGTGAGGGGAGGGACCAGAGGTGGGACAGAGGGAGTTTGGGAAAGAGACCCAACCTGAGTGTGGGAGGGGGTTTGTGGGAAGGATCTGGACCAAAAGGAGAGATGGCAGGTAGTGACCGGAGGGTGGTGACAAAGGACTCCAGCTCCAAGTAAGGATAAAACACTGGTGGTACAGCTCCTTTACCCAGTGGCAGCACCCCAGGGTTTTTGCTATAGTTCTGCTAATGTTGTAAACTAAATAAAGTGGCTACATCTGACATAACCCTAGAACAAAATCATACCGTGTAAAGCAGCGACACTTCTTCTCCATTCAGCTCCGAAGCAGCATCTGAGGTTATTAACGTTTAACTCTGTCTGACTCTGAACGGCGTGTGCTGTACACAAACTGATTAATCGACCAGCAAATTAATCGATAGGGAGATAGTTGTCAACTATTCTCATTATCAATTAGCTGTCGAATAATCGATTAGTTGTTTCAGCGTAAACATTTTAGTGTAAACAATTTAACTGCAGATATTTCTTTCAATTTGGACTCTTGTGCATATATGGCCAAATTCTTATATATACATTTATATCTCGACTCTGTGTATATCCGTTTTACTGACCTTGGCCTGTTTTCTGACCATTCTATTTTTTAATCATTTATCTCGACTATTATAAGGACTGGATATAGCTTAGGGAGCTCTTGCTCTGTCCATTACTTGTCTGCAAGTTGGGCCATCTTATATATTCTTGACATATTTACACTTTTATATTCTCACAGGAGCACCCATCATTAGGATTACTTGGAGAAAAATTAATAGAAAACCAGGTTTATGGAATTTTTGCTGTGCAAGCAAGTCAGTATCACTGGTATAAGGTAATAAAGTCTCCCGTAAACATGTGTATTTGTTGATCTTTTATGCATTCAGTCATTCGAATTTGATTTTAATTCTCACAGGAGTTGACGCCATTGTTACCAGGGACAATTGCTGAGCAATTGGAACCAACTGCTTCTAATTTGAAGGATCTGGTGGTAAATGCATATCAGGTAAGTGCCTGCAACTTGAAATGTTTATCTGATTAATTTATCCAGGAGATTCATCCCATATTGTGTCTAAGGAATAAACATCTTAATACATAAATTGCTTATCATTGTTTTATACAAGAAATGCATGACTTGTCAACTAATTCTGCAATAAGGTGGAAACCTGGCTACAATTTCTGTGCTACAAATTCTACTGAAAATGAAACCGTGGATAGACTCCTAACATCCCACAACTGTATCATTTGTGATTTGTGTAAAGCATGGAAATCATTTTGTATAAGCAGCCTGCTGGATGCACATAGGATTAGCATGATAAGAATAAATACTTAGATCACATTGATTTGTGATCCTCATCCTGTCCTCACACTGGAAGTCTACAATGGTCTTTGTATTATTCCAAAGGCCGATTTTCTAAATTGTGTTGTTAACCCCTTCACTATCAAGTGATTTTCCAAAAAAAAAACATTGTCAGAAACCAGTGTTTTTTTTGTACAATCATTTTTAATAAATTGTACAGGAATACCTAATAACCTATTTGGCCAGTAGATGGCGCCACCTGATGCCAAATTGAGTTATGGAGGTTTTAACAGCAGATCTATTTTCTTCTATTTCTCCTGCATCGGCTGCTGAATCCTTCTGAAAGCCCGATATGTCAGAGCTTTCAGCTGTCTTTAGGCCTTATGCCCACAGGGCTAAAATTTGGGGGGCACCGTCTGCAGCCCAAAAGCTAACGAAATTAATTTACAGCAAACAAATTTCATTTGCTTTTGGGCTGCAGATTAGCATATCGAGATATCTCCAAATCGGATGTGAAGGGGTTAAATAATAGTTTATTATTGGCTCTATGCGGACGATATTATTATTATTATTATTAGCATTGTTTACATATCTCCAGCGTGTGCTTGTTGCTTCACAATCAAAAAATGGGGAATTGAACTAACAAAATTGCTTACAAATTATGGAACAAAAGATAAAAGTGTAGAGCAGGGGTGGGTAAACTGCGGCCCCACCAAGTTTTTTGCGGCCCGCCAAGACTGCTGCGTTCTTCTACTCCCGAGGCGAGCGGCCGCTGACATGCAGCTTGGCCGCTCGCCTGGGACCGGAACCACCTGACCAGCATGCGATCTCGCGAGAATGCGGCTGGTCAGGTGGTTCCCATCCCCAGCGAGCAGCAAAGCTGCCTGTCAGCAGCCGCTCGCCTCGTGAGTAGAAGAATGCCGGCGGACGCGGAGCCTAGGGCCACAGCAGAGGAGGTGAGAGCTGGGGGCAATATACTGTATACCCACATGAGCTGGGGCAATATATATCCATATGAGCTGGGGCAATATATACCCATGTGAGCTGGGGGCAATGTATACCCATGTGAGCTGGGGACAATATATACCCATGTGAACTGGGGCAATATATAGACATATGAGCTGGGGCAATATATACCCATGTGAGCTGGGGCAATATATACCCATATGAGCTGGGGCAATGTATACCCATGTGAGCTGGGGCAATATATATCCATATGAGCTGGGGGCAATATATACCCATATATAACTTGCAGGCTGTGATGAGAATCTCAACAAGCAATCTCACTCCTGATTTCAAAAAAATTGTAGAAAAGTGTGATAGAATACGTTTGTCTCATTAAACTGGTTTAAAATTAAATGTGCTTGCAGCTATAGATAATATGAAATTAGCACAATAAGTAAATTGAATAAAACTACCACTATTTCATCATTTTAAAAGGTGCGGCCCTCCGCTAACCTCCGCTCCCACAAAGTGGCCCTCGAGTCAAAACAAATGCCCACCCCTGGTGTAGAGGGCCCTGCTCAGAGGAGCTTAAAATCTGGAAGAGGTGGGATGGAGGAAACACAAACACTGTAGTGAAATGATTAGATAGAACCATAACATCTTAATACCTGTTTTTTTAAATGAACAAAATACATATTTTTTAAAAACTGCTGGTATGCCTTGACTGTTTGCTGCTTATTTGTGCCACAAGAGAATAAGGTGCAAAATCTCTGCTCTGAAGCTTAGTTTGATATTTTTTCATGCTATCTGTATAATGCTTACAGAGTGAGCAAACACATTACTTTGGTGCATAAAATCGTAAAACCTTGTGGGGGTTAATTCACTGACTGTCATTGTTTACTGTTGTTGCAATCGTGTAAATCACAAACATCTGACTCTTATCCTGCCGCTGTTCAAATTTCTTTTGCGGAATCCCCCAAGTTTACCGTGGATCCTTTTCACCATTGTTTGCAACGCAGTTGGTGAATAAACTCCAGTGTGTTTGCTTTTTTAAATTTTAAATTATATAAATTAATTAAGCACGAACAATAATATTCAGCAGCTTCTTTTCTTCTGTTAGTTTAGCAAATGTATCACAGCTTACAAAAATAAGGGTTAGTAGTCAGCCAAAAAAAAATAGCTAAATCAAAACTAATTTATTGAACAAATGCTGCAATATGATAAATCGGTTTGTGTTTGCACCATTCATTTTTAAATTTAAATATATATTATTTTACAACCTTTAATACTGCCCAGCTGCTGTTTTCTTCCATCACTTTATTACATTGTTTCAAATGATCCAGTTATGCAGGTAATCAGAAATATATATCTAAAATACAGTGATTAATGTAAAAATTGCCGCATCGAAGTCATGGCCTTTCCAGGGAAAGAGATAATATCTGTGAAATGATAAGATGGAGACCTGGATGATGTAAACTTGGACCACAGCTTTGTTGCCAGACAAAATAAATCCACAATGCATAAACAACGTGTCAGGAAAAAGTAAACTATTTTGACGCGAGAATAACAAACAATCCAAATCTTGATTCGAGTCGAGTGAATTTTTTTTTTCCCTGTTGACCAGGAAAAATAAATATTAAAAAATAAGCAAAAAATATATCACATTTACATTTATAGATACTTATTGAGCAAGCAGATTGCATGTAAAGGTCATAGGTATTTGCCTTTGGCTATTATGACATTTCATAATATTAGAGATACAAAATAATTTAATTATGACATAAAATTTATGAAGAATGAGGCACTTTTTGGCTATTTAAATATTAGCCCCAGTGCCAGAAATAAGCTTTGGTAAAGTCGGTTGCCCTTATAACTCACAGAATTAGTTAAATGGAGCCCTATTCTGCATATGATTTAATGGGCACATGATTTTTTTGTTCTGAAATTCTTTGCAGCTTTTTAGAGCATAGGCAACTTTATCAAAACCAAGGAGTAAGTTAAATGAGGCTGGGATAAAACTTTCAAGAAACAATAATCAAGGGGCACTTGATCCTGCTGGTCGGCTGAGTGATCACGGAGGGAGACAGGGGACTTTCTTCCCCCAGTCTCACTCTGCTCCCGGCGGTCTGAAGCAGTGGATCCGGACGCCGTTCTCGCCGCGGGCAGAGAGGTGAGTATGTGATTTTGGGGGGGGGGGGGGTTGAGCTGCAGGTAATGGATTCTGCAGCAGCACAATCCGTTACCTACACCTCTGAGTTGGTGGTAACTTTTTCATCAGCGCCAGCTCTTACTAAGTAGTGTTAGGACCAAGTGATCCCAAAACTAGTTAATCTGTGCTTTCACTTTGCGCTCCCCATGTTAGGTATAGGGAGCGCTGCGTTAATTACAGTAAATTCATGCTACGAATCACATATTAACGAGCGCTAACGGATTTTTTAACCTGTTAGCAATTCAAAGGTGATCTGGCTGCAGCGCTATGACCTCCTTTAAGCTAACGCTGTCGCTAGTGTTAGCTTGAAGGAGGTGGTAGAGCCCAAGGTTGGGTTAGAATCTGTAGCAAGACATTAAACCTGCAATTAACTGAAAGTGTCCATCCATTCTTAGAGAATGTGAATGAATTTGCTAAGTAGATGAAATAATGTTGAAGACTTTAAGAAATATTTACAGCTTCGAATACATCCCAAATTCAAATATTTACATTGGGCGCAGGAGGTGAATACTTCCATTATATCCAACATATCTCTGGGTTTCTTTTTATTATTTTTTTCTGTATAATATAATTAAATATCTCAGCATGGGCTATTATCTGCTGTCAGAGTGCAAATAACATTTTACATCCTGACAACATACAATTTAATTCCAATTTGTTAGCATTGCAAATATAGAAATGAGGTGCATCATTATAAATGACTTTGAAACAGGGTATGGATTAGACATGTGCACAGCACAAAATTTCGTTTTGAACTAATGGATTAGTCCTAAAATGCAATTTATTTAGTTGCAAAAGAAATTCGTTTTCAGTTCTTTAGTATGAAAACTAATTTCATTCATCCGAAAACCAGTGGATACAATTACTATTGTAGTGACTCCTCAGAGGGCTGAGATCGCTGCGTGTTACAGTATCACTCACTCTCAGCACAATGTGTCAGGCAAAGCTGTTACAGTAACTGACTGCTGCTCATCACAGTGCTCAGAGTTTCAGTAAAACTAGTAAATAATATTTTTATATATAAGAGGTTAGAACAATATTATTTCCTTGTTTTACTGAAACTCTGAGCGCTGTTACAGTCAGTTACTGTAACAGCTGAGCCTGATACATTGTACTGAGAGATAATATAAAAAGCAGCCGATCTCAGCGCTCACAGCCACTGGATTTAAAGGGCTAAAAAAAAAAGGCTCCTCTCTGTATAATGTATAGAACATCCTCCTGCATTAATTAATACCCCTCTCTGTATAATGTATACAACATCCACCTGCATTAATTAATGCCCCTTTCTGTATAGAACATCCTACTGCATTGGCATGTGGAGGGTGCAGAACGTCAGAATGCAATGTTTATCCAGCACAGGAGAGGGAACTTTTACTTAAACTTTGTATCTATGTGGTGGAGACACAGGAATATAAAAGCAGGGGAGAGGGAAAATATTAACGTAAATCAGTCAGAAAGCTCAGAGAAGAGATGACTGGTGCAAACTGATTTTTATAATAAAATAAAGCACTTCAAATCTAGGGAAAACATTCAAATAAATCACACTGAAGGCTCATAATGACAGAGTAACTGTGAGAGCTGGATACTAAATTTATCAGACGTAAAAAAACCTTTATGACAAGCAGGACTGGGAAAGGAGAGGGACTTTATATAGAATGTGTATTATAGATGAGGAATGAGGGATAGTGCTCCTGGATAATATAAAATGTATCAGACCTAAGCCCCTATTATGCAGAGCGGGAGGGGAGATAACACACATTTTATAAAGTCCCTCTCTTCTCCCAGCGCTGCTTGTAATAGAGGGGGTTTTTACTATCCAGCCCTCCTCTGTCATTAACTTTCAGTGTGATTTATTTGAATGTTTTCCTTCTCCAGCTGCTTTTATCATCTTGTCTGCCTCATAGACATGCAAGGGTTAAGTAAAGGTTTCCTCTCCTGTGCTGGCTGTCTGTGCTGCGAGTGAGTATTCTGGAGCTCTATCACTGTCAGATTTACGGGTAGGGGTCGGGAAGGATTACGCATACAAACCTTTTCTGTAGCTTTGCGATGTTGGGCTTCATTACTGGTCTCCTTCACTCATCTATGTAATATCACAAAAAAGACTGAAACTAAAATGTAGTGCATTTTATTTTAGTTTCTTTCGTTTTTTGTACTGAGCAGTTTCGTATCTCTTGAGTCTTACTAAAACTAAATTATCCCAAAATTCTGACTAAATCGTTTTAGTACTAAAACAAATGCACATGTCTAGTATGGATAAAAAAAAATCCACCGGTCATTGTATAAGCAATAGGAGAATCTATTCGATGTTGCATAAGACACATTTGGAAGGATCACAAGAAAGCGCAGTCTGTGATGTAATGACCTGAAGGCTTGGAGCAGGCATCATATAAACAATAGGACCCGTTCCATTAATGATGGGTTATCACCTACTGTCAACTTGGCTGTATTTTCAAAGTTTCTCTTATCAGCATCTGCTAATCGCAGCCAAGAAAAAATGAGGTTTCAACAGCATTCACACACTGAATGCGATTGACCCGATCATGGGTAAATTGACCGTTAGTACATCTTGTCCAAAGAAACATAGAAACATAGAAAAATGTTGGCAGATAAGAACCTTTCGGCCCATCTAGTCTGCCCAATTACATGGATACTTTACCTGGATTTATCTTTTGTTTAGGATAGCCTTATGCCTATCCCATGCCTGCTTAAATTCAATCACTGTTTTGGCCTCTACCACTTCAACTGGAAGACTGTTCCATGTATCCACCACCCTCTCAGTAAAATAATGCTTCCTGATGTTACTTTTAAACCTTTGCCCCTCTAATCTAAGACTATGTCCTCTTGTTTTGCTACTTTGTTTCCTTTTAAATATACTCCCTTCCTCTACCTTGTGGATTCCCTTTACGTATTTAAATGTTTCTATCATATCTCCTCTGTCTCGTCTTTTTTCCAAGCTGTACATGTTAAGATCATTAAGCCTTTCCTGGTAACTTTTTCTCTTCAAGCCATACACCATTTTAGTAGCCCTTCTCTGAACTCTCTCTAAGATGTCTATATCCTTCTGGAGATACGGTCTCCAGTACTGCACACAGTACTCCAAGTGAGGTCTCACCAGTGCTCTGTACAGTGGCATGAGCACTTCCCTTTTCCTACTGCTAATACCTCTCCCTACACAACCAAGCATTCTGCTAGCATTTCCTGCTGCAAAGCAGATTAATTCCATCATCTAAGATCTGGAAACCCTGTCAAGGTTAATGAAAATATTAACGGTTCTATTCACTGAAGGTGAAACTCAGGAGAATTGGCAGAAGTGACAATTCTAGGCCAAAATGGCCAAACCAGAAAAATTCTCCCATTTATCTCAATTGCCAAATCGGCTAGATTGTTCTCTTCTCCTTTATTGAATAGACCTGTTAGAGGCAAATCTGCTCCATGATGCACTTCATATAGATTAGCTGAGAAGTGCATCTCTCCACATACAACCGAGATCTGCTTGTTGGCATCAACTCATCTTTAACCCCTTAGTGACCGGGCGGTTTTACACAAATCCGTCCTTTAGTGACCGCTGCTGTTTTTACGTTTCTGCGCTGTTAGTGTTTAGGTCAAATTTTCCTCTTACTCGTTTATTCAACTCACACATATTATACACCCTTTTTCCCGCCATTAAATGGACTTTCTAGAAATACCATTATTTCCATCATATCGAATAATTTACTATAAAAAAAATATGAAATATGAGGAAAAAATGGTAAAAACACACTTTTTTGTAATTTAATCCCCAAAATCTACAACCACCCAAAACGACCCCGGCTAAATAGGTTCAAAATTTTGTCCCGAGACTAGAAATACCCAATTTTTACATGCGTTTGCTTTTTAACCCCTTCACTGCTGAGACAGTTCACCTATGCGCTCATTCTGACCATTTTGTGCTAATTATTTTTAGATGACAGCCTAGGTCCTATTTAACTAAACCCCCCCAGACAAAAAAAACTTAGATTTTTTTTAAATTTTCTTATTTTATTTAATTTTTTTATTATTTTTTTTTTATTTAATTTTTTTTTAATTTTTGTTTTAAAACCAAACCTGGTCATGTTTGCTATCATTTGAAAGGCCATAGTCAGGCCTTTCAAATGATGGCAAATATGACCATCTAGCTGCCATGGATCGGGAGATAAAGGGATCCTTAGGATCCCCTTATCTCTACATGGCAGCTAGAGGGTTAACTGGCCCACTGACATCCTCACACATATGGTGAGGTTGTCAGTGGGTGGGGGGGGACCTGGAGGCTTGGCTGACATCCAAGATGCCAGCCCCCCTCCAGGTTTGAATCGCGTTTTGGCGCCAATTGGCGCCGCAACGTGATCCGGCAGTGAAACGGTTAATGCCATACACCGCTGGAAAGGGGAGGCTCTCCCCTCTCCAGCGGTGCAAACGGCATCTCCCTAGCTTCAATGGTTGGGGAGATAGAGGGCTCCGAAGGAGCCCCCCCCATCCCTCCATTGAAATCCATGGGGACGCCTGCTGATGACGTCACCACGCAGCGTGGCGACGTCATCAGCCTCGCCTGCCCATGTAAATCACATGGGCAGGCTTCCTCCCTGCCAGATCGCTGTGGGATCCGGCGAGGGAGGTGAGTATCGGGCGGGAGGGGATTAGGCGCCGCTGACGTACCCTGTACGTCCGCGGGTCTAAGGGAGACCCGAGGACAAGACGTACAGGGTACGTCAGCGGCCTTAAGGGTTAATGAATGCAGCCCATTTTCTGTCGTTTTTCAGGAGACCCTTCAAAACCCATTTTTTAGACTAGTTTAAAATGTTTCGGAGTAGTATCTCTCTTTTCAGCTCTTCTATCCACATCACTAAACGGTTTACAGCCTGCTTCTCCTCTATACATTTACTCCCTGCATCCTCCTAATTTCTCTGATCATTAAAGGTTTTTGATACAAAGTCTACAACTGCCAATCTCTGCCAAATTCCTCTTGTTTTCTTCCTGTCGAACATCTGTTGGTTTGCTCATCAGGGTCCTGTCCACCTCTTGTTTCTCTCTCCTAAGGTTTGTTTCAAATTTTTCTCAGCCCCATTCCGCAGCCTTTATTATAAAGCTTCGAAGAACCTGTTTGCGTCTTGAAAGCAATGATGAGAATCAGAATAATATTAGTATAATTCCCAACAGGCCAGGGAGCACCATCCAGCTCTAACCATTTCCAGGTACATGGGTATTTATTGCTAAAACAAAGCATTATCTGGAAAACAGATGTACCGTTTGAGGTCAGTTGCTACAAGTTCAGTTATTATCATCATCCACTAACTTTATTTAAAATAAAAAGCTAAAACACAGCTGGACCCAAGGTTAAAGACATTTGAGAAGTAGAGTCAACTTGGCAAGTTCGATTCGCCGACCCTGAGTTGAATTCAGCATTCACCGCAGGGTCCCTGAAGTTCGTCGAACCGACCCTCCAAAGGAATCAAAAACTGTCGCAAAGCTGCCGAATCGATCTGAGAAAACGGCAAAGGCTAGGGTCAGACGAACGCATTTTTTGCATCGTCCGTAAAAAAAAGTGTGTCCGAACGCATTGACGTATTATTTCACGGAAGACGCGAAAGCGGTCATACGATGAGTATTTTCGTGCGTGATTTTTGACGGAGCTATTAAACACAAATGGACGTGATGTTGGCCGGACATGTGCAGCGTCTGTCGTCTCCTAATCACGCACACACGCCGCTATGCCGACGCAGCGCACTCTGTGCGTCAGTACTAGCGGTTCTACGTTCTCGAATAAATGCATTTGTTAGTGCTTGCGTTACGCGGCCGAACTTTCGTGCGGCTGTACTTTGTATATTGTCCATCATTGGACGTCATTTGCTGCTACTACGGCCGTAATAAAGTGCGGCTGTACGCGCGTTCGCACTGAGTTCCTCTGACCCCAGCCAAATAGATCCGAAAAACCACCGAAACCCCGCCGACTGCATCTGACGATCCACCGCAAAACTGCAGAATTGATCCGAAAAAAGCTGACCCACCAAACAGACTGCTGACCAGCCGGCGGAAAAAGCCGACAAGCCACCGAATGGGGTAAAAGAAAAAAAGTGCAACTTTTAAAAGACGTTTTCAAAAAACAACTGCATGAAAATGACTGGAAATAATATTTAAGGTCCTATGAATAATAGAAAAAAGGTCTGTTCCAAAAAAAAACAAACCCTGAAAAATGCATAAACAAATCCTGAAATAAAAAAATAGAGACTTTTTGCTGCAAATGAAAAGAATAAACGGTTGAATAAAAAAATTATAAAAACAGAATTTTTTTAACAATGAAACCTATGGGATTCCTGAATAAACCTGTCGAATAAGACCACCGAACATCAGGGCATTTCACTGGCATTTCGGTGCTGTTCGGCGGTCTCTGAATAGATTAACCAGTACCTCTCTATGGAGATTTCAGTGCTGCCGAAGATCACTGTATTTTGCTGAAATTTTGCCAAAGAATAGCCACGAAATTGCATCATACGGGGAAATTCACTGCAATTTCGGGGCAAATTCAGTGCTCTTTGAATAACTCTGATGGAGTATTGCCAGAGCTGAAACAACTTGAAGGCAACAACCACACATCATCTATTATTCCCATAACTAGTAGGTTTTCAGGCAGCAAAATTAAATCAGATATTTCATCATGTTATTTTAATTAAATTTTGGATTCTAAAAGAAACTAAAAGATTCTAATAGAAATGTTGTCTAGAGCCTCGTCTAGATTTCTGTAAGTAAAAGGAAATTAAAATGCGAATATTGGATTTTTAGCTTTTTTTTACAATAATTTATTTACTTAAGTAAACACTATGGCCTCGATTTTAATTCAGCCCGATAGCCGAAATCAGGATTTATATCGACCATTTTCCAATTTTTGAGATTCAAATGCAGGTTCACAAGCATTCTGATTCCCAAACTTAATTCGAATCCGATGTCGGCTCTCACGGCTGTACTTTCTCATGGAAATATGGACTATATTGATTCAATTTAAGTTTATCAGTATGTCGATTTCTGAAAAAAATTACAGATGGGTTGACAAATGGATTTTCAGGCAGAAAACTAGAGGGACTTAGACTGAAATCTTTTTTTAAACAGATGATTTTTCTAATAGGCATGTTTAAAGGCAAAAATCTGTATGATGCTGACTGAAGATAAGCTTTTTTCGGGTATTTTTCCTTCCAACTTTTTTCAGGCCATTTTTGCATTTTTTTGATTATCAGCTTGCGCCAAATTTTTTCAAATGAGTCAGCGAATATTTCTAAAAAAATATCGTCTGGAACTAGCCAATATTTTTTTGAAAAATCGTCCAATAGAATAAACTTGAGCCCTATGTTTAAAGTGATATTGGAGGCTTAACCTCTTCACTACCGAAATCGACATATCTTGGGCTTCAAAGGCACCATCCGGTGCCCCGATATTGAGATATTGAGATCTGGTGATCTGCAGCTCAAAAACAAATTAAATTTGTTTGCAGGAAACTAATTTCGTTTGCTTTTGGGCTGCAGAAGGTGCCCCCAACGTTTTAGCCCTGTGGATGTAACGCCCAAAGATCTAAAACTGTGTAAAATTGTCTGATGATGCCCTTACATCAGACTTTCAGCAGCCGATGCAGGGAAAAAAAGAAGAAAGTAGAGCAGCAGCTCAAACTGCTGTAACTCAATTTGACAGTAGATGGCGCCATCTGCTGGCCAAAATAGGTTATTTACAGTAAGAAATACAATGGGTATACGCTCAAATATTTCTTAATGTATAATTAATTTAAAATGATTTTTCAAAACAAACACTGGTTTCTGACAATGATTTTTGTAATATCACTAGGTAGTGAAGGGGTTTAATCAATAGTTGGACCATCGTTCGATATTAACTTTTGTTCTTGGAAAGGAATTGTCACTACTGTGGTCTCTACAGGCGTACGGGAAGGTATATCTTCTGAAGCACAGCTGATATTTTCTTTATAATGAATGCATTATAGTGTAATTTCATTTAAAATGCCAGATTATTGGAAATTATTTGAAACAATATGTAATTGTCCATAGCGAAAACTCCTGAAAGATCCTGAATGCCAATGAGCAGAACTAATATATTGTGGATTCGATATTACATTATTATTATTAGTTTATTTTTTAACAGGACATTGCTAGAATATAATACTTTACAGTGAAACCTGTGTCATGTCTTTGTTTTATTGACATTTTGGAATACGGTAGATTTCTAAAACAATGTAATATATAGTCTCAAAAGGGCATATGTTTCAATTCCGCTAGTGAGGCAAGCGTACAGTGGTCTCTTTGTGCAGGAAACAGTGCGTCCATTCACAGTAACTCACACAAACAAGCTTTTCATATCTGGATAAAGAAAAGATGGATGTTTTCTTGCAAGAAAAATACAGAATTAACTCGGCTTGTGTGTTCTTCCAGAGGCTACTTTCAGAAGTAAAACTTCAAGTGGATAATCCCCTCCGGGGTGTTAACGTTAATGTCACCGCTTTATGTCCTGATGGAAGCAGCTACTCAGGGATAGAAGGTTGTCACAACGTGAACAGCAAAGAAAAGGTACATTATAAGTAAACATTTAATTGTGCAGAATACACAGGCCGTCATATACGGGAATAAATGTCATGTCAAGCTCAAGTGGGCTCCTCTCAGGGATCAGGATACTTGATCCCTTGGTAATAAATCTGCTCACTGTCAGAAGAGATCTGTTTGACAAGATTCTGAAAGGTAAACACATGATGGGTTAAACAGACTGTTATGGTTATAATATTTATGATCAGGGTTCTAATTACGCTTACCTTCAACATTTCTCAAGAGTTTAGGTTACATTTCCAATAAATCTCCAAGTCGTCTACTTGGTAAAAGGCGTCTTGGTGTCCAACAACTAAATTACACAGGTTGGCGAAACAACTAACTTAAAATGACAATGGCTGAAAACAGAAATTGTGTTAAATTGATTCTTTATACATTATATCCAACTTGCTACAAGAATCCGTGGAGTGTACACATGTCTTTTTACAGCCTATGTAACTATCAGGGTTATTCAGAGAGCGGTGAAAAGCAGGAGAATGACTGGAGAATGGAAAATTCAAGGTCAAAATAGCCAAACCAGAAAAATTCCCCCATTTATCTCACTTTCCAAATTGGCTATTTTGCCCTAGAATTCTCCATTCTCCAGTCATTCTACTGCTTTTCACCGCTCTCTGAATAACCCTGTATGTAACATAGTCGCTATCAGAAAGAGTGCTCCAACCCCTCTCCCACGAGTCACACACCCTGTCCACATTATAGGAACAAGGTGACTGAGACATAAGAACCTGCAGAGGAACTAGATGAGATGGTCATATACATAGAATACCACAGACCCCAACAGCGAGCCCAGACCCATGTATCCCCAGCCTGAAGGGACTCCTGCCACACACCTGACCATAAAGTGCACCTATCATTCCCAACACAAGTTGGGCTAATTTGATAGGGAATCACTATGTAGGTGCGAACACTTATATAGAACAAGTTTGAGTGATTTTGTTTCAAAGTTTTACTGCCATTCACTTTCAGTGACATGTCGCCCCATCGAGTAACAGCTTTGAGTTGAAGAACCATCCTACAACCCAACCCTCAACTCACTCCTTGCATCTCGTTACAGGTCAGCGCAATGACTGAATGAGGTGGTACCTGGCGCTGGTACCTGGCGCTGGCACCAGCTAAGTTTCGGCCGTCGATATCTCATCCCATGAGGAGATAATCACATTGATCTTTATGATTAATGCGATATCCACCCTCTAATAGGATATTGTGGCCAGGACAGTGAATCTGGCCCACTACAGGTGCACTTTAAGGTTTCTTATTTATTGGCAGTACAATGATCTTGTTGATAAAAGCACAACCTAAACGCCTTCTGCCTTTTAGAAACCAGTCTTCCTGGTCAAATAGAAGCAAAAGCTTCATAACCTTTACATTGACAGTTGAACTTTCACTACACTTACCTTAATAAATACATTGGGCCAGATTACATTGTGCACACTGAAATAGGGATGCTAATGAGAAAACCTGCGCCTGCAGGTCTCCCGGTAGCCTCCCCATTTTAGCGTGAGATTCCTGGGTAGGCGCTACTTCAGCACCTTACCCCGGAACAAGCGCTCGGTGATACTTGATGATACTCATGGTAGAGCTTCTGTGAGTATCACCTCCTGGAGTCCATAGGACTTCGTGGAGGGTTGCACTGCTTCGCCGCAAGCCCTGCGCGATCTTGCAAGGGACACTGGGGACTATTTGTCCCCGGTCTCACTCTCCTACCGGTGGCAAGAAGAAACGGATCGGGACGCCGTTCTCACCACGTGATGAGAGGTGAGTATCGGATTTATCGGGTGGGAGAGTTTAGCTGGTGCTAAATGATTCTGCAAAAGTTAGCACCAGCTTTCAGGACTCCGTAAAAATTAGTTTAGCCCATCGCTGCGGTAATTTGCGTTTGGACTTTGTAATACCATACTTATCGAAACTCTGATTACTGATTGCATTCCCCATGTTATGCAAAGGGTACACAACGTGCAGTAAGCTCGAGCAAGCTAACGCAAGCACCGATGCGCTAACAAATTTTTAACCTGTTTAGCGTTAGGGATGTAATATGGGGGCATGCGTTAAAGTCACTTATCCTGGCATTAACGCTTACATATCTGAACGCTACCATTCGGTTCGGTATGTAATCTAGCCCATTGGATTTGATCGGAAACAGTGCTGTCTCTTGAAGCATGTGAAGCCTCACCTTAGTGCATTTAACCTCTGTTTGACCTGCACATCTGCTATGGGAAATGATTGCACAGGCTGTAGATTAAATGTGTTAAACTGCTCCATCTGCGCTTCCACCTTGATTTAAATTATTCATCATTACATTTTGTTGCCAAATTTTTGTCCCAACTCCAGTGTTAGAAATATTCTAAAGGTCATGTCATTAATCTTTGCACGATGGAAAATATATTGTTCGGCTAGCTGCACTGTGAAACTCTGGGTAGAAATTTTTTTTGTCACCCATTAACCCTTTAGTGCACAAATTCTATTAAAGGAACACTCCAACAAAAAAATCACCCCCCGTTTTTTTTTTCCTAACCTATCCCTATTCCCTTAATAAAACTCTCTTTTTTTTTCTTGTAACTGCAATACTTACCTTAAAATCCTCTTGTTTCCAGCGGCGTTTTTTTTTTTTTATACTCACCTCCCTCCTCTTCCGCTCCCGTCCTTCTTCTTGCTGCGTCTTGGCTTCTGGTTTACGTGAGAAGCGCGCATGCGCGCCTCTCACATAAGCCAGCCAATCGGCAGGCTTCCTCCCGGCTCCCTCTGAGGATTAGTGTTGCGCGCAAGAGGATGCGCGCAACACTAACCCTCAGAGGGAGCCGCCAGCTTCTGCGGGGAGTAGGAGATGTCATCGCGCTGAAAGCGCGATGACGTCTCCTACTCGGCAAAAGTCGGCAGAAGCGGGAAATATGATTCCCGCTCTGCTGACTGACAGCTGGGAGGGCGGAGTAAAGTCCTCCGCCTCTCTCAGCTGTTTTCAGCCTTTTCTGCAGATCGGCTGAGCGGAGGGAGGGGGGACAGAGGGCGGCATACTCCGGGCATCATGACCACCTAAAATAGCTTAGGTGGTCATGTTGCCTAGAGTATCCCTTTAAATGAATAGCACATTTATTCCAAAGAAACAATGAGGATCCAGGAGGTTAATAGAAGAAAAGTCAGTGTTTACACTGTTTTACAGATATACAGTATGTTATTTTTATAATTTATATATATACAGTGGCAAGAAAAAGTATGTGAACCCTTTGGGATTACGTGGAGTTTTGCATGAATTGGTCATAAAATGTGCTCTGATCTTCATCTAAGTCACAACAATTTGAAAAACACAGTCTGCTTAAAATAATACAACACAAACATTATATGTTTTCATGTTTTTATTGAACAGAACATGTAAACATTTATAGTGCAGGGTGGAAAAAGTATGTGAACCCCTAGCCTAATGACTTCTCCAAGAGCCAGGAGTGAGCCAACCTTGAGTCCAATCAGTGTGATATCATTGGAAGTGATGCTGAAAGCTGTCCTGCCCTTTAAAAACACACACCAATTTTGGGTTTACTGGTTTCAAGAAGCACTGCCTGATGTGAACCATGCCTCGCTTAAAAGAGCTCTCAGAAGACCTACGATCAAGAATTGTTGACTTGCATGAAGCTGGAAAGGGTTACAAAAGTATCTCCAAAAGCCTTGATGTTCATGTGTCCACGGTAAGACAGACTGTCTACAAATGGAGAAAGTTCAGCACTGTTGCTACTCTCCCTAGGCGTGGTCGTCCTGTAAAGATGACTGCAAGAGCACAGCGCCGAATGCTTAATGAGGTAAAGAAGAATCCTAGAGTGTCAGCTAAAGATTTACAGAAATCTCTGGCACATGCTAACATTTTTGTTGACACATCTACAATAAGGAAAACATTAAACAAGAATGGAGTTCATGAGAGGACACCACGGAGGAAGCCATTGCTGTCCAAAAAGAATATTGCAGCACGTTTGAAATTAGCAAAAGAGCACCTGTATGTTCCACAGCACTACTGGCAAAATATTCTGTGGACAGATGAAACCAAAATTGAGTTGTTTGGAAAAAACACAGAACACTATGTGTGGAGAAAAAAAGGCACAGCACACCGACATCAAAACCTCATCCCCACTGTAAAACATGGCGGAGGGAGCATCATGGTTTGGGCTGCTTTGCTGCCTCAGGGCCTGGACGGATTGTTGTCATTGATGGAACAATGAATTCCAGAGTTTATCAAGATATTTTTCAGGAAAACGTAAGACCATCTGTCCGCCAACTGAAGCTCCGCAGAGGATGGGTGATGCAACAAGATAATGACCCAAAGCATACAAGTAATTCAACAAAAGAATGGCTTCAACAAAAGAAACTAAGCCTTCTGGAGTGGCCCAGTCAGAGTCCTGACCTCAACCCGATTGAAATGCTGTGGCATGCCCTTAAAAGAGCGATTCACACCAGACATCCCAAGAATATTGCTACACTGAAACAGTTTTGTGAAGAGGAGTGGTCCAGAATTACTCCAGATCGTTGTGCAGGTCTGATCTGCAACTACAGGAAACGTTTGGTTGAGGTTATTGCTGCCAAAGGAGGGTCAATCAGTTATTAAGTCCATAGGTTCACATACTTTTTCCACCCTGCACTGTTAATGTATACATGTTCTGTTCAATAAAAACATGAAAACATATAATGTTTGTGTTGTCGTAATGCCCAGCGCCTTTTTCAGTTCATTAACCAGGTTATACTGTGGTTCACTGCTTCAGTTATCCAGTGGTCCCTCTTTGTTTCTGTTCCAAGTGAATCCTCAGCCCAGATCCTACCTCCAGGCTTACTCCGCTACCACGGTACCAGCTCCAGATCCTGCCTTCAGGCTTACTCCACGACCACAGTACCAGCTCCAGATCTTGCATCCAGACTTGCTTCCGCTACCATGGTACCAGTTCCAGATCCTGCATCCAGGCTTGCTTCCACTACCACGGTACCAGCTCCAGATCCTGCCTCCAGGCTTACTCCACGACCACAGTACCAGCTCCAGATCTTGCATCCAGACTTGCTTCCGCTACCATGGTAACAGTTCCAGATCCTGCATCCAGGCTTACGTCCGCTACCACGGTACCAGCTCCAGATCCTGTATCCAGGCTGTTCCACGACCACGGTACCAGTTCCAGATCCACAACCCAGGCTTGTCTTAAAGGCCACAGCCCACGTTACCTCCTTCTGCAACCCTTCGTTCTGGACTTTGTTCTAACCAAGAATACCTTTTGACTAATAGTCTTTTGTTCTGGACTTATATTCCTTTTCATCCCAGTAAATATTTTGTTGCTTATATACACCTCCTGGTCTCCTTCTTCGACGGCTTGCCATTGAGTTCCATACACACAACACTATACAGGGATCACAGTCCCTGCCCTTACAGTTGTATTATTTTAAGCAGACTGTGTTTTTCAAATTGTTATGACTTAGATGAAGATCAGAGCACATTTTATGACCAATTCATGCAAAACTCCACGTAATCCCAACGGGTTCACATACTTTTTCTTGCCACTGTATATATATATATATATGTGTGTGTGTGCACCGGTCACAGCTTTACTATTTCTTGTTTCTTTATCTCTTACAGAATTATTGGAACCCAACTTTTTTTTATTAATTGTTTCAAAAACTTCTGCGTTGACAGATTTCAGACTTCTAGGGCCCTATTCCAAAGTTGGTGCTAACCTAACCAGAGCTGTTGTGAACTCACCAGAGCTATTATTGGGCTCTATTTCAAAGTTGGTGCTAATGTAGTGTCTCGATATGTAATCGTTAGCTCTAGGAGAAGTGAGTTTAATGTCTGGAATATATATTCCAATCCTGGGTTAAAAAAGCTTTATGCCTCTTAGCTTGCACGACCTTACTGTACTTAGGTGCCTCCTATACTTAACGAGAGGAGTGCAATATTGTTTTAGCGTCTCGAAAGTGAGGTATTACAAAGTGCTGCTGCAATTTACCATAATGACCCACAAGCCAAAATTTTAGCACCTTCTAAAAGCTGGTGTTAAATGATTTTGCAAATGCGCTCTAAAAATCCGCACTAAAAATATCATACTCGCCTCTCATCCCACGATGAAAAGGGCGGTCCGATCCACCACTTCTCACCGGGAGCAGAGCGAGACTGGAGCCAAACAGTTCCTAGTAGAGATGTGCATTGGTTTTGGAAAAATTCGGAATTTGAAACGAAATTTGATAATTCGTATTTCGGAAGCAATTCCAAATAACGAATCCATGCGATACGAATTTGAAACGGTATATAACGAATTTATTTTGTTTTACACTGTGTCATCATCATAAAAGATGAATTTGAATAATTGATATCAACTATCGAATTTGAAATTAACTATCAAATGGATATCAACAACTATCGAATTGAGTCGAAATTTCAAATCAATCGGAAACAAAACGAAATCATATACGAAATTAGTTATGAAATTCCGAAAATGAAATTATTTAAAAACGTAACGAAACTAAACTAAACGACTAGTTCCTAGTCTCCCTCCGTGGTCACTCCACAGCCGTGCACGGTCTAGTGGCCGGAAGCCTAAGCCTCCATTAAGCCCTATGAACTCCAGTAGGTGATACTCGTGGTAGTGGTTAGAGCTGCATTTCGGGGCGAGGTGCTGACATAGCGCCTTCCCCAGAATACAACATTAACATGGAGATGGTAATGGAAACTCTGCAAGTGCACATTATCCTGCTTACCGGTTTATGTTAGCGTCAACATTGGAATATTGCCCATAGTCTATGGAGTTGTTAAGTTTACAACAGCTCTGATTAAGTCAGCACCAACCTTGTAATATTGCTCCGAGCATCTAATTCTAAGTTCGGCTGCAGTGTAGAAATACTATAATAGTTACATGCAAAAAGTGTGTCAAATCCAGCGATTCTATGTCTTGTCACTATCAGGCTTATTCAGAGAGAGGTGAAAACCAGGAGAACTGGCAGGAGAATGAACAATCTAGACCAAATAGTCGATTTGGGAAGTGAGATAAATGGGAGAATTTTTCTGGTTTGGCTATTTTGACCTAGAATTTTCACTTCACCAGTCATTCTCCTGCTTTTCACCTCTCTCTGAATAACCGTGTATAAATCACTATGGCTTGCAGTGTACCACTGGAATAACAATCCAAGCACAAATACCTTACTTTCACGTACTACTTACGCTAAAGGCGTTATCAACTAATTGCTGGTTTTCCCATCGTTGCAGTCAATAAACTTTGGCGATTCCAATAGGGAAATTCAAATAACTCGAAAATAATTGCTTGCTGGTTTTTGTTGTTGTTGTTTTTTTTAGATATACTAAGTTACAATGAGATGTATTTTATTGCAGTGAATATTAACATTTCATTAATTCTGCCATACAGGTGACATTTAATGTAACAATTACAATGGACAGTTGTGATGTAGTGGATGGGCATAACTACATTAAACTTTATCCTATTGGTTTCAATGAAACCGTTACTATTAGACTACACAAAGCCTGCACCTGTGAGTGTAACGGCATGTCAAAAATAAAAGAAAAGTGTGTCACAGAAGACCAGCCGAACTGTCTGACAAATGTGTGCAATGAAGACAACTGTACATTGGATGAGATCTATTCATCGGCAAGCTGCAGAAGCTCTCCCTCTGTGCCCTTGTGCAGTGGGCGAGGAGTGTGCTTATGTGGAAAGTGCATTTGTCACAAATCAAAACTGGGAAAAATATATGGGAGATACTGTGAAATGGATGAATTTTCCTGTCCGTACCACTACGGGAAATTATGTTCTGGTAAGCACGTCACTGCTGTTTTCAAATGGAGAGTTAAAAGCGCAGCATGATCAAAGGACTTTGACAGCTTTGACTGTATTAGTCATGAAGATATACATTTTGTATCTTTCTATGACACTAAAGTGAAAAGACAATTTTATACCTTGAGAACTGAAGGTGTTTTGGCATTTATGCTATGCATGATACTCTTTATCCAATCGAGTCTATTCTCATACTTTATATATTGCTATTAATTGCCACTTAAAGACCTATGAATGCGTGGTGTGTTTCAGCATAAAATATTGGAATCAGTAAGCACAATTCCCGGTTCTCTGATTGACATAACTTCAGGGAGTTCTATACTATTAAATGCAAAAAAAAAGAGTGAGAGAAAAATAGAAGAAAACAGACACAGCATCCTGGCACTATAATTACTTTTTTCATCTCTACTATGCCAAAGTTTCATATTGTAGACAACACAAGGACCAGCTGTTTCTGGTATGATTATTTATTTACTGCATAGATCCTCTTTCAAACATACCTGTGGACCGGGATTTACATCCTGGCTCACCCATGTCTGCTTTTTGGTCTACCCTAATGGATATACCGTATTTTTCGCTCCATAAGACGCACTTTTCTCCCCCCAAAAAGTGGGGGGGAAAGTGGGTGCGTCTTATGGAGCGAATGCCCCATGATATGCCTCAGCTCACCTGCCACGTTCGGCTCCCTCTGAGCGTGGGGGCAGTATCCATGAGCTGGGGGCAGTATCCATGAGCTGGGGCAGTATATCCATGAGAGGAGCTGGGGCAATATCCATTATTACACTATTTGATTTCAGAATATTTATTTTCCTGTTTTCCTCCTCTAAAAACTAGGTGCGTCTTATGGTCAGGTGCGTCTTATGGAGCGAAAAATACGGTACATATTTTGTGGTGTTTGCCATAACCAACAGATTTTGAAAATGGCTCCACTCCATACATCAGTAGCAATTACCTTTTTTTCCAGGTCGCTTTCTCTCAACTTTTTACAGAGAAGAACAATTTTCTAGACTTAATTTTTTTTTTGAGAAAGGATTTTACCAGGAAGGATACATTGAGATTTCTCTAATTTTCAAGTATGTCCTGGGTGGCGAGTATGTACCGTTAGGTGTCTTGCCCAAGGACACTTACTGGAAAGGTGCTCTGGCCGGGATTCGAACCTGTGTCTCCACAGTCTCTAAAGTTGTAGAGCAGTGATGTTACCTCTACTCCATAAATGCAAATGTTAGTGGCTTGAAAATGATAGAGCGCATAGATCTCATTATGTTTTGCAATAACAAACTATATGACTGTTTGTGTTTTTCATTTGATAGGCAATGGTGAATGTGAAGATGGGAAATGTAGATGTTTCAGTGGTTGGGAAGGTAATCGTTGCCACTGCACTACATCCAAGAAACACTGCATGGACTCCAATGGCCAGATATGTAGCGGGAAAGGTACTTGCATATGTGGGAGATGCGAGTGCACGGACAATTTAAGCTTTGGCCGTTTTTGTGAACACTGCTTGAAATGTGGCAATGGCTGCACGAACAACTGGTATGTGTCTTATTCTTGTTTTATTACTATACTAAATGTTATAGCATGTGCCTGTAAAATGAACAAGTTAAATATATTGCCTACGTTTGCAAAACCTGCAAAGAGGATCTTTTCTATACTTTTCAAATTGTTCTTTTGAGAATGAGGGGAGCTCAGAGGTCTAGAGAAGTGATTTGTTGGATGTTAAAACAGTAGATACAGTGATTTAATGTAACACATTTATTCCCCTTGTAGACTTTCTTTACGTCCAGCAAGAATTCCAATACTATGAGAGATTTATTCCTGGTCCCAGTCTAATGTATGATGAGGTGGATATGCTCATATTGAACAAATAAGCCTTATACAGTATTTAGAAGAGCAAAAAGTACTTCCTATTCTGCTCTACATCAAATATTGCAAAGCTGAAATGCAGACCATCTGTATATTTTCCGTAGTCCCTTCAATTTAGAAACAGAATATAATTTTTTTTCTTCATTTTATGTGAATATATGTAAACAGAATGAATTCATATCATTAACCCTAAACGGAAAGTGTGCAATCTGCTCATTCCTAAACTGTGAGCTGCTAAATAATTCAGAGAATATGGGAATTGGGTTTTACGTCTCCAGTGTGTTTTTTTTTTTTTTAAAAAAAAACCAGAGCATTTGTTGAACACTCCCCAAAACCTACCAATCAAATCTCCCACCAGATTTCACTCAATTTTCCATCCCATCTGAGATCTTACATCATGTGTTTCATAAGCAAAGAAGCAAAGAGCAGGCAAAATAATTATCATACCATGTGTTATACGGCATAAAAAAAATTATAACCTAATATAGGTTGATTTCGATCTATTGGCTTATTTTTCAGAAAAAAAGATCAATTGTTTTTGGTCGTTATTTTTTTGCAAAGTCAGTTGATTCAATTGAAAAAATATAGCCACAAAAACTTATTAGAGTGATGCTGATCTACAACAGACTCATAAGTGTCAAATATACATATAAAATGTATCTCACACAATATACTTTGTATACATGCAATAAAACTATATATAAATACTGTATAAGTATACTCTTATCTTCTGTTCGAAATTTTGTGCCAAAATATCCTGCAAGTACTAAAATACCCGGAACCGCCGCCGGAGTAATTAGGTGTCATCGCGGGGGCACGATGACACCTAATTCAGGCGCCCCCCCCCCCGCATGTGCGGAGGAGGCGCCTGAAAGGGAGGGGGGGGAGGTCCTTCGGACCTCTCTCCCTCCCGATCGGCAGCGTGCAGGGGGTTAACCCAGGCACCATTTGGAAGGGCACAGCCTGCCCTTCCAAATGGTACCTGGCATTAACCCCATGGGGGCCGGATCACGAATCGGCGCCGAAAAGCACCGGTTCGTGATCCTTTTCCTGAGCTGGCCGACATCTTGGATGTTGGCCAAGCTTCTGGGAATGCCCCCTGAGGACTGGCGTCATCGTGCGTAGCACGATGACGCCAGTCTTGGAGTTAACCCCTAACTGCCACCAATGGTGGAGATAGGGGGTTCCAATGAACCCCCTATCTCCCGATCCGTGGCAGTTAGGGGTTAATGTTTGGTATTGTTGGATCGGCCAGAGCATGGCCGTTCCAAAAATACCAAACATGAGTATAAAAAAAGTTTTTAAAAAATAAATAAAAATAAAAATAAAAAAATATTTTAAAAGAAATTATAAAAAAAAATAAACAAGTTTTTTTTTTTTTTGGTTTGTTAATGCAGCAATATTGTTCCAATTTCAATTATAATGTGAACAATGATGCTGCACTAACGATTTTTGTATGCGGTGCGTTTGTTAAAAATAGCGTAATTTTCCCCAAAAAAAAATGTAACGAGACTCCATCTCTAATTTTTTTAACAAGCGCACCCCATACAAAATATAACCGCAATTGCTCGCATGTTAAAATGTGAAAAAAAAAAACACTTTACACGTTGTAAATTATTGAAAATTCATATTTTATTGCATTTTTTTGTTATAATATACAGACAGGTCATGACGTATACATATAATAATGACATATTATGAATCTGCCGAGTCTGACGGAAAGAACGATATATAATATGTCTGGGTCATATACTAAAATAAGCCTTCAAAACGCATTTAAACATGATGAGCAAAACCGGTAAAAATGACCTCAGCACAGAGGCGGGAAAAGCCACAGCAGCGAAAGGGTTAAGCCCTGAGGTGCCGGTCTACCATCTGGGGCCGGATCACAGACTTTTCCTGGACATAGCTGACATCTTGGATGTCAGACAAGCCTCCGGTGCCTCCCCCACCCACTGACTTCATCACACATAGTCAGTTGGGGGAATTAACCCCTAGCTGCCAAGGTAGTGATAAAAGAGTCCTTTGGACCCCCCCCCCCCGTATCTCCTGATCGGTGGCAACTAGAGGGTCATATTTGGTATCATTGGAAAGGAGGCCAGAGCATGGCCATTCCAATGATACCAAACATGACCATGATGATACAAGTAAAGAAAAAATATATAATAAATAAATAATAATAAAATAAAAAATCATTTTTTAGAGAATAAAGACGTCATTTTTTTAAAATTTTATTTAATGCAGAATTATTGCTTACATTTCAATTATAATGTAAAAAATGATGCTGCACTAACGATTTTTTTCGACTTTAGCTAAAATCACGTAATTACTCAGAAAAATAAAGTAACAGTTTCTCATTTCTAATTTTTTTAACAAGCCTACCCCGTAGGATATATAACCAAAACGTGAAAAACATTTTTTTTTTACATGCGGTAGATGATTGGAAATTCACATTTTTTTCCATTTTTTGTTATAGCATTCAGGCAGGACATGACGTATACATATAATAATGATATATTATGAATCTACCAAGTCTGCCGAAAAATAAGATATATAATTTGTCTGGGTCGCATAATAAAATGTAACTTCAAATCGAGTTTAAACATGATGAGCAAAAATTTTAAAAAGGATTACCTGTTACCCCCCGAAAAATAACATGCTGCTTGTATGAGATTATCACAGAGCTCCACAGCAATAAAACTCCCAGTAATATGCAGTGTGTATGAGTATCACAGAGGTCCACATATCCCGCAACACAGTTATACATCCATATATCCAGACCCAGGTCTGGTCGATCCTTCTGCAGCCGCTCCATGCCATGATCTTTGACAGCAAAATGCCACCCCTGGCAAAGTGTCGCCTGGAGCCATAGCCACATCTGGCCCCATGGACAGGCCAACCCTGAGGTAAAGTACATTTAAAAATAGGTTCAAATTGATCCCTGTTCCCCAAGGGAACATTCTCAGTTGGAGCCTTACAATTTGTATTATTGTGATACTGCCAACTCTGAGGTTACTGAATGTGTGGATAGAATTGACTTTAATAGCTCATAAAACTCTTTGTAAAATAGAATTATTGCTGGTGTCACTGCATGTGGGATTTTTTTTACTAACATATACTCGCATTTAGCATGGGAAAATATGAAGGATCCAGTTACAACACAATACGACAGCTTTGAGATCCAAAATATAATTTAAATGATTATTTTGTAACATTTATCCTCTGCGTGTGTGCCAAACATTATGAAAATATGTATTTACACTTTTTAAATAAATGTCTTCAGTTCACAGGAAGAATATACAGTTCATCACTTCTAACTTTTTAACTTCAACAATTTATTGCCCCATGTTTTTTCTCCCAGCTGAAATGTGAAAGCAGAATATATTAAATTAATAGCTGAACATTGTGTGTGCTTTCAGTGTAACATGATATGGATTGTAAAAAAAAAATACACAGTGTGCTTTTCATCAAGACCCTTTGTTCTATTTTGTGTATTTCCCAGGAATTATGAGTACAGTCATGGAATTTCCAATATCTCTGGAGCTGCAAGGATACAGTGTAAGAGTAAATGTAGCACGCTGGAATATAATTTAAATCATGCGACAGGTATGTAATTTGTGCTGGGCCTGGTGCTACTTCTGTTTATTTAAACACTACTTCAAAGCCTATTAATGCATGTCACGAAACAGCTCAAACCTTGTAGATCTTAAAGCAAGTGAGAGTTGACAGGAGGAAATTTTATTAAGGGCCCTAGTCCAATACCGTGACGCAAAATAATTGGTTGCTGTCGCTCCACAATCGAGCACTAAGATATAGATTTTGCAAATGTAAAATCAAATTAAAACTTAAAACAGAAATAAAAAAACGAAAAACTAAATGTATATTTGTTTAAAATTCTTTGGTTAAGAGGACAGCACAAAATGAAAAACAGAAAAGCTTTTCAATTACTGCTACCGGGAGTACAGTTACATAGTTACATAGGCTGAAAAAAGACATGCGTCCATTGGGTTCAGCCTCTCACACATCACCTACTGCTGTTGATCCAAAAGAAGGCAAAAAATCCAGTCTGAAATGCTCGCCAATATGCAACACACTGGGAAACAAATTCCTTCTTTACCCCAGAATGGCAGTCAGATTTCTCCTTGGATCAAGAAGCTTTTACCCACATATTAAATATTATAACCCTTAATATTCTGTGTCTGCAGGAAGTCATCCAGTCGCTTTTTAAAAGTCTGTACAGACTCTGACCCAACCACCTCAACAGGCCGAGAATTCCACAGTGAGTTCTAATAGTCCAATAGTATACATAGGAATAATACCCATAGAGAGAGCAAGAACAAATGAGACAAGCCCTGTATTACCTGGGTTGATGCATTACCGGAGGTGCCCCAGGGATAGTTGCGACCAACTGATACCGCGAGAAAATAATAAGAACCAGTCCCTAAGCCAATGGCAGGGCATCCGGCGTATAAGAGCTAGAGCAAGACATAGCTCCACATTCAGCCAAAAAGAGGATGAACAGCAGGGAAAAACAGAAGAGAAAGAGGCAAAGAGAGAGAGAAGAAAGAAAAAAACAAAACACACACGCCATCTGTAGGGGGGATCACAAAGTGATGTAGTCCAATGCCATGAGCACATGTAAGATAGACACCGGCAGGAGAGGAAGGGTACAGAGGCACATGAAGCACACCTGAACCCAACCAAGCTAATCCCCAACAAGAACAGATGCAGGTTCATGATTTGTAATGGGAACTGCAATTCTCAGACCCCCTGATAGGTAGTCATCCCAGTAAAACCATGACCGACAGAAGGCTTCCAGCTGACCCCTCTCTACAGCCACTAGCCAGTCGACGGCTCTCAATGCCTCCACGCAAGAGACCCATGCGCGCCAGGATGGAACTGTTCAATAGTATCCTTCCACTGGAAATTAATGGGCACTGTTCCAGCTGAGTCAGAAATAGGATGCTGTTAATAGAAAATTGTGGTGCGAGCCGATAGACAATCATGGCTCCCTATTACCATCTGTATTAGAAGTTATATGCTATACTAATAATAGGGAGACACTAATATTTACCAGCAGTGATGCCAGGTCCAGCCACTAGTAGTGTCTCCTGGAGTCCATACGACTTCACTGAGATGAAAAAGAACTCATGTATGCAATTTCACATTTCCGGTCGAAAGACACTGGGAACTATTTGTTCCTCTGTTCTTCTACTTGTGCCTAGAGGAGGAAGTGGATCGCACCATCAGACCAGAGGTGATTATAAAGTTTTTGGATCTTTTTATCTTTTTTGTGTTAAGTGTTTTTGCGAATGCAAAATACCAGAAGAAAACAAAATACCAGCTCAAGATGAATTACCAGCTCAAGACGAAAAAAAACGAGTGGCCTTGGAAATGCTCATTATTCTCTGACTGCCTGCAAATTAGCTCTTGCAATAAAAGGTATAGGACATTTTAATTTTTCAGTAGGAAACCTCAGCAGATGAACGATGAAATAAGTTTGCTTCTCAGCTAATATAGGACAGGAGACATTGAGATTAACAAATTGGGCTGTCGTTGGTTCACTCAATAGTCCTAAGGGCTTAGGCCCCTATTACATTCTTCGCACAGTGCATTTTGCGTGCACAAATGCGCATTTGCGCAAGGGGCAAAATCCTTTGCGCTGAACGTCGGATTTCAACGTTCGCGCAAACGATGCGCGTTATCGTTTAACGCGGATGGACTTGCGCGAGCGTGATGAACTGTGCACGTCCTATACTTAACATTGTGAGCGCAAATTCGTTACATGGATGGTATTTCAATCGATGCGCAACTTTTCACGAACGACGTTTGCGCACATAATTTTAACGTCTTTGAAAAGCTGGTGGTAACTGCAAATCGGAACGTTCTGGCCGAAACGAAAAACACCAGCACCAAAAAAAAAATACAGCACAGTATAGTCACACATTCTACACATACCCAAACAAAAATATTGTGAATTCGTGCATATTTTTTTTTATTGCTGCAGCATGTATACTCAGATTTACTTTGCAGATTTACTTTGACAGGCGCAAAAAATAAGTGAGTCAATTAAGGTAAATTGATGTCAATTAAGGTTCTTAATTCTGATTGGCTGAATCCCGTGAAAAAAACAGTCCGCATACTGATTTACGTGCGCTACGTTACTGCGCGCGTATTACTCTTCGTTTTGCGGATCGGTTTTATGAACGTTATTTTTTGACGGATGAGAAAATGCGTTCGGATCAGAATATCACATTAATTTTCACGCGATAACGCTGGACGATGCGCGCAAAAAAATTTGCGCTGCGCGAACGCAGTTGCGCAAAGAATGTAATAGGGGCCTTAGTTGAGGTAGGGCCTCATGTTGGTACAATATCACTTCTAGCGCAATCTTGGGGAAACGCTCAGTGGAATCCTGTGTAGTATGGACAGGGTTTATACCACTAGGCAGAGAAAAGAAGCACACATCACCACCAGCTTGCGCAGCCCATTACATTAGGGTTTGCAACCGTAGAACCTTTTTAATTCAAAACATATTTTTGAAGGATTTTGCAAACCATGCACATTTTTTCATTAGCAGTAACAAGCCTGTAATCAGAGATCCAGTCAGTTTTTATGCTATTCATCCTGGTATCTAATATTTCAATGTTGAAGGTGTATTGCCTCTTCACCCAATGTTAGAGTGTGCCCGGGCACACCTGGCACACCCCCTGAGCACGCCTATGCACACAACTATACTTCACTCAGACTGAGTGCACCGGGATCCACAGGTAGTCAGTCCACTGTATCCACACAGCCAGAGAAAAGAGTCGGTAACATCAGGTGTGTATGTCATAAGCAGGAACAGGGTTTTATTGGAAAACACAATGTTTCAGGTTTAATGACCTTTATCAAGCCAAAACATTGCATTTTCTAGTAAAACATTGCTCCTGCTTTTGACATACACACCTGGTTGTTACGGTTCCTTTCTATGGTTCTGAGGCTTATACCACTAGCAGTGATCGTTCCTGGTAGTGCTGTTCGTTCTAGACATTAAGCAGTAAATTTGTGAATTTTTTGCTTCAGGGACGCCACTCAACTGTCAATAAAGCCCTCTACATTTTAGCATGTGTAAAGATTTATAACAAAGTTATGGGAGGAATTAGTCTATCAGAGTTATTCAGAGAGAAGTGAAAACCAGGAGAATGACTGGAGAAGTGAAAATTCTAGGTCAAGATAGCCAAATCAGAAAAATTCTCCCATCATTTATCTCACTTTCCAAATCGGCTATTTGGTCTAGATTGTTCTCTTCACCTGCCAATTCTCCTGGTTATCACCTTTCTCTGAATAACCCTGTATGCCTATAATGTATACTAAAAAATACATATATATTATTTTATATTTTGTTTTTTATTCAGGCAGTGAGTACCTCCCCTCCTAGCAATTGGCCAGTCTAATTTGAAATGCCTTTCGCACTTTTTACATATTTTATTTTTCTGATATCATTAAAGAGAGGAATTTTAGCTTTGACTGCTTTAAGCCAATTCAAATCAAATTCTTGTTTTTATTGGTACAGGTAGTTGGTGATAGGATCATCTTTCTGATATCTGGGTTTAACAATCATACAGTGAGACTATTCTGGTCTGTCTGTGTGCCAGAATCATCATCATTTCGGGAATTTTGTTTGTAATCGAGTAAGGTTGTTAAATAAACATATGAAAATTCCGCACCCCCAACAGTATTTATCACAGAACAAAATCCATTAAAGAAGACTAGCAGTGGAATCTGTCTATATATATATAGCAGATTAAAAAACCCTGCGTCTGGTTTGGATGCATCAGACCGCCGAATAATCCTAGAGTCTTTTCTGGAAAAAAGGGGGGAAACAAGGGAAATGGTGTTAACACAAAGACAGCTGAAAAAAAAAATAATTATTTCCCCGATTGATTCCAGACGTTGTGGGGAACACTTCAAAGTTGGAGAAGGTCATCATCAATGGCAAGGTCAGGCACACTGATAAACGGGGAAGTCATGGCAATTTGTAACTTTGCGGAAACACAATATTTCATTATTACAAATAGGCTGAGGTTATCAAAAGGTCCTATGGTATCAGGTACAGACTAAGCCCTTTGGGGGTTATTAACAACATTCTACTGTGTTTAGGAAATCGAGGGGGTGGTGAGCAGTAATTATAGCCTTACGATGTGATGAGTGATGCCTACCAGCCATCTGGTATCTCCAAGAGCATGTGTCAATGTCTATCATGCAAACTCCAGTCTTGGAAACCAGTCACTATCAGTTGATCAGCATATCTAGTAGCACCGATTGGATTATCTAGTGAAAGCCTGCATATCTATATCTATATATCGCATCTATTCGGCTAGAGAACGTCTATTCTGTTTATGTATGGCGCACAGTTATACGTATCTATGTAGCTGATAAGAAGTTACATTTCTAGATTATTCTTGTAGTTAGTATATATATATATATATATATATATATAAATTTAGTTGTGTCAGATGTGTAGTTCTATTATTTATTTAAAAATCCATCATGTTTAAGAATTAGCTTTTTTTCAATTAGCTTGTTTTTCTCTGTACACATTAAGTACAGGATGCATCCAGTTATTTTACAATGTTTATTCTACAATTACAGTAATGCATCTGGTGATTGTTATTTTCTGGGAAGAAAAAAGTTATCCTTCAACACTTAACAGTTTGAGGGATATTTGAGTTTTTTTAATATAGTATTGTGCATCGTTTGTTCTAAATCCAAATTTTCAAATTTATAGCATAGAAATGATCCGGATAAACCAGCTGCTGGCTTATACTGGTTTTCAAATGGGTTTGGGATGTGTGGATTATACTAATACAACAAATAAAACAAATACTAATTAAGCAGCTAAGTTTTTGGCTGGCTTACAAAAAAATCAAAACTCTATTGGTTACAAGATGTCTGTAAACCATAAATTATTTTGTTGTTTTTGCTTTACATCTCCAACCAGAGCTGCTATCGGGAGGGGGGATGGGGGGGATAGCCCATGACATGTTCAGGGGTCCAGTGGCTCCATGGGGCCCTGGCTTTTTCAAAACCCTGTGCAGTTTGTCTAAATGCCACATATGTAAGGGTCCTTCCATGTCACCCATGACTAGTCCACTGAGATATCAACAAATTTATTGGTGGGCCACGGCATCTGGGGCCAGAAAGATCCACCGCTTCTTCTCGCCGGGAGCAGAGTCAGACTAAGAACAAATAGTTCCTAGACTCCCTGCGTGATCACTCCCCACCTTTGTGCGATCTCGCAAGAGCGCGGTCATGCAGAGCTTGCGGCCAGAAGTGCAAGCCTGCGAGGAGTCCTATGGACTCCAGGAGCTGATACTCGCAGAAGCACTACTGCAGGTATCAGGGAGGTTAGCGCTGCGTTCTGAGGAGAGTTGCTAAGATAGCACGCTCCCCAGACCAGGACGTTGACATGGAGATGGTAAGGGAAACTCTGCAAGTGCACATTATCCTGCTTACTGTCTCCATGTTGGCATCAAGCATGTAATATAACCCTAAATGTTTTATTTCAGATACGATTTCTGAAATGGGCAGCAAAATTAAGGAGGACCTCGACCAATGATACAGTATGAGGCCCCATGATTTCTGGTGGCATCTACACATTTTGGATTTTCAATGTCGTGTCATGATAAAGAGAACACAAATTTCCATATTGTGATCATTTACTATTTTCAGTTTTTAAATATGGCAAGATTGCACATTCCTACAGATAATGGCTGGTCAAACCTATGCATTTTAATTAAATATAAGAATGATATTGTTACCGGAATCCACCTGGTTCTCTCGGGAGTAAAGTCGGACCGGCACGGACAATGACTGCTTGGACACGAGTCTCTTCAGGAAAGGCAAACTTTATTGTGACGTCACCTGCACAGTCCGAATTGAATCGCAAGGACTGAGCCCAGATTACATTCAAACATGGGGTTTTATACCCCGAATACATAATTAGGTACATCCCAATTAGCCCACCCCATGGTGACACTATCCCACCCCACGTGGGTCCTTACCTACCTTAATTGAATACAAAGACATTCCACACATTGGTCATAAATTGGCAGACTTCATGTTATTTTGACAATAGAGGATTTACCACTTTCTCTGGATCCTGCTCATGCCCACCTCCCTAGGACTTGTTTATTGTATATCCTAGATAAGGCCTCGTCTGGTCTTCACATCTCCCTTTGTTCGGACTCTGGCTCTATGACCTTGAAGTAACTATTCTCCCATCCTGTCACTTTGTGCCAGCATCGGCCCGGATCTCGTTAGTTTAACACATTCCTAGGAATCTATGCAAGCTACATCCTAATTTCAGCTAATATCTACTATTTATATTCACGTGAACCAATGTTCTGAACAAGATGGCTGCCTGGCTCACGATGGCGGCCATCTCCTGACCTGAGTCCCTTACAATATATTGAGTTCCCCAGCTTGATCTAAAAACTTAATTTCTTATTTTTATTATTATAATTTTTGCTTTTCATGTGTTTTCATGCAGTTCGCCACATATATTAACAGTTATTGTCTTGTGTTCTCCTTCTACAGAATGCTTGTCAGACCCATGGATCATGAAAATGTTTATTATCATCCTTATTGTCACATTTGTACTCGGTCTCATTATAGTTCTTATAATTAGACAAATGCTTCTACAATCTAGCAAAACAAAAGGCAAGGCCTCTTCATCTGATTATAAAGGGACCAGATCCAAAAAGGTAAGCAAAATGATAAAATAAAATAATTTCAAGTATCACATGTTTTTACTATGTTTAAATACACCATAGAAGGTTTACTCTAATCATCTTTCTTTCACTGGAAGGAAGGTGGATTAATATTGGTAAATTTTGGTGGATGAAGTACTGTGAAACTACGTTGAATTCAGTTTTTTCCACTGTAGTTTCTGCCATAGTTGCCTATCGTAGGTCACAGAGTAGTTTTCAGTGTGGTCTCCAAGAAGCTTCTGCCTAAATTCTTCAGATTAAGATGTAGTTTCCACCAGTGTTTTAGTCAAAGCTGTTGTTTTTACCATTTCTTTTTAGAGTAGTTTCTATCAGAGGTCAATGGAGATCACCACATTCAAACAACTGTTGAACAATACTAAATTAAGACTTGCCCCAGTTTACGCACTGTACTAGAGAATAACTGTCTGTACTAATGTATAGTGTTGTTCATCATTGTTGACAACTTGATCTGTCCTTGAATTTTCCTTCTCTGGATAGCAGAATTTCACTATAGATGCAGCAGCAAAAGGTGCTTTATGAATAACCTCTTGGGCCCTATTCCTATCTTGGTGTAAACTTAGCCAGAGCTGTTGTAAACTTCCCAGGGTCACTGAAGTCTATGAAGTGTGATAAAGGCACTGGATGCAGGGATCAGTACTTCCTCTTTCTTTTATTATGCAGTCATAAAATTATCAAGGTACAGCAAAACATCAAATAAACAAAATATAAAACAAACGCCTACTCCTTCATACGGAGTCTAACTAAACATACAGGATGCCCTGACTGAATATTGGGCAGCTAGGCCATTTGCAATAAATGGAACAAAAAATGAAAAGTCCTTCCCTTTTGACCTCACGGTTTTTCTTCCTTCCCTGCTGTAGCCAGCACACAGACTGCACACTGAGAGAACCACACACACCTTCTTTAAAGGGCAAGGCAATCCTAATTAGCCCTTAGCTGTTTAGTTAACCCTTCAGGGAAAAGGGAGTCCTCCATCCGCTGGCTGATATATTTATGGCCTACTACGCTGCCCCTAATCACACTGTCACAGGATTTGCTAGGCTTACAACAGCTCTGTTTACACCAAGGTTGAAATCCAGCACCTTATATTTTACAGGAGAAAAAAATGTAATTTTTCATAACTAATTTTGTTTTCTCCTCCGAAGGATAAAAGCGTTTTGCACAGTGTCTATGGAAGGACAAATACCTACACCACTGAAATACCTGAAGATATTCATATCGGCATTCTAGGAGTCCATGAACCCTATAAGTACAAGGTTTAATAATCGTCTCTCTAACCCAAATGATGGTGGACACTCCGAACCAGCTGCAGTTTTGTTACTGAGTTTAAGTCATATAGGCTATTTGTCATTTACATTAATGTACGCAAAATAACACTCAAACACAGGTGTGTTATTCCTGAAACGCCCTTTAGATTTTCTCCTTTTTTTCACTATACAACCTTTCGTGGTGTGTTTCAGGCGTGATTGTGTGGACGATATTTTTAGCCTCTCTATTTCTCCAATTTTTTTTAATTTTTTTAATTTTTTTAATTGGTCTGGGCACACCACTCAATTGTACAGTGAATAAACCCAATGGGCCTTGTTTATAATATTGTAGCTGCTGTAACAGATCCAAGTGCGTTATACTACTGTTTGGTACCACTTTTTTAATGTAGCACTTTATTTTGTTCGACTTTTGTGTGGCGTATATATTTATACACACTCAAATACAAATGATGCACTGATTACACTTTAGGTAGAATGTCTGTGCGCTCAAATCTGATGAACTATGTTTCAGAGTTGATTTATACATCTATCATTATGAGAGCCTCATACGCAGTCTGTATGGAGTCCTACAATTGGTAGAGAGTCACATGGCGCCAGTTTTCGTCATAACGAGGCATTGATCCTTTTGTAATATATTGTACAAATGTTCTTCCAACCCAGTTGTTTGGTGAATGGCTGAGAGATTTTTTTTGTGATGTATATATTGTACGGTCTTCTCAATATTTATATATACGTTAATATTGTTAACAGGTATTTGTCTATAACACTAATGTATTTCATAGTACATTATATATTCTATGAAATATTTTAATGTTTTCTGTTTTTTTAAATGTGTTTAGTTGTTATTTTTATAAATTTATTTGCAAAAAAAAGAAAATCAGATTTCTGTAAGTAAAGTTTCGAAAGCAGATGGCTGTTTAATATCATTTAGCATAAGCATATTCTGACTCCTGTCCACTCGTTGAATGATTTTAGATTAAGTTTTCTTTTGAGGATAAATGACACTAAAATTAAACTTTTTAGGATGCCGTTCTTTACACGTATAGCAGTACTGCCATCTCTATTACAAAGGTTTATTTTCCCGTGATCGATGATGCGTCAGCCTTGAAGAATTGAGGTATATGTATTTATTTGTGGCCTCTGCTTTAAGTACACATTTTAGGACATGATTTCTTAGTATTATTACTCATGTTTATTAGCCTGGCACATTCTAATATCATTAGCAACGTTACCTAAGGACCAGGTAATGGATTTGTAACTGCTTGAAGATGCTTCATATTCTGAAATTCCTCGTTTAGAAATTAAAGTATATGTAGAATCCACACCATTGGTTTTTCAAAAACAAATTTTGGGGTGGGATATTAGATACTGAAGTATTGAATTAGAAATATTTTCTCTAAATACCACATTTATACTTCGCCTGTGCAGTCGACAAGTTGTGCATTTTTCGTTGTTGAATGTCCCGACAGAAATCTTCAAAACTAGTGACCCACCTGATAAGTACATATTAACCCAACAGGAAACCTCTGGTTGAGTTTTCCGGGCATCCTCTGCTTCTTCTTGCGTATTAAACATTTCGGTGTAAAATATTTTTTAAATAGCATTATTTAGAATAGCGAATCTATTGATAGAACGACAGTGTAAGACCTTCTGGAAAAGCCTGTAGTTCAGTTTCCTAGGCCTTCCAGAAATTTGAAGAGGCACAATCTCTTCTTTGTAGGGTTGTTTTGCAATTTTAATTGCCAAAGATGTTTTCTGTTACGTAATCGTTTCCAGGACTACCTTTGGGAACTTTAAAAAAGCACTGTATAAGCAGTCACAATGGCTTTAAATATATAAACAAAAGTTTTAAGAATTGTGTCAACTACACAACTAGACTCGTGACAACAGCTGTTTATTAAAAAATATTGTCAATACGGAAAGAACACTGGAGATGTAGGGCCCTATCACCTGGTGTGAGCTAACCCTAGCATCAGCATGTTTTTGCATTAGCGCCAGGTAAAATGAGTCTAGTGGCTGACCAACACATTGCCTCTCGCTGGAGACGGGAAAAATCGCTTACTGAGTGGTAATTTGCGATTCGTAGCATGAGCTAATTGTACTTTCCGCGTCCTATTTATTAACATGGGAGGTGCTAGAGAGCACTTGCGCTATTGTAACCAACGGATTGCTTGGTGCCAGCGCTAATTTTTAGACTGACGCTGGTGGTAACTCCAAAAAAAAACACAAAAACCAGATACTTGCCAAAATCTAACAGGCAATTAACAGGCAATTGAAAAGAATGCAGCACAGGGGTTCTCTTGGCCCCACACACCATAGTAATAGATCTGGTCAGCAATGTCGCTGCTGTTACAGTACGCTCTATTATGATATGTATCCTTTATCCACATAAATCTTAATTCTAATATATTGGCTAATTTTAAACATTTTATGCTGGGGGTTATTCATAGTATGTAAACAGTTGATTATTAGGGTGACCGTGTGGACCATGTTTAAAGGGACACATAGATAACCCTGAAACATGTATTATTTATATGCTGCAGCAGGGAAATTATTGTCGCTCACCTGGCCTTACGTTTGGATCTATTAAATGCATTGTAATAATTCTACATGCTGTTGGGTGGCATTTGTCATGCAATGTCCATCAACATTAATTAATATATGTGTGCATATAAACATGGATGATATGGTCACCTTGGAGGATTTTAATAATGGAGGGGTGTGAGGGCTATTTGCTGGGTGTGTTCATACTTATACAAGCTTGTGAGGGCAGAGGATAGGTATGGCCCGGCACTCTGCACTGGATAAAAACAGTTCTATCCTGTACACAACCGCATTAGTGCTGGGTCTCAGCCCCGGTCTTAGCGATTCCCTAGTGTTCGCTAAACGACCTTGTACACGGACTACCGCGTACAAGGTGATCTGTTGGTGGATCGTCAGGTCCTACCTTTTAGCGATTCACACACACTAGATTTTTCCATGGCATTTTAGCTCTCACCTGGTGATAGGGCCTGTATGGGGGTATCGAAGCAACGAAAAGTCTTTCTGGTACCATTTCCCATTTTCCTTCCTCAACTAGTTGTTGTTTTGAGGTTCTTAAGTCCCTTCTTAGAGTTAGTTGCTAGTTATTCGTCTCTGTAGACATGTAAAATTCAACAGTATGCAAATATCTCAAAGGTAATTAAAAGTTCATCCACTAAACTCTGCTACTTGATAGCTAATAATGAATCCAGGCAACTCCCCAACATCTGGTGAGTACATCAGTAATCTCTGATATCATCATATTACATAATCACTTCAGTCTTCTTCAAAATAGGTGTGAGGCCATTTCACAGGATGCCTTATGAGGTTAACAAATTGTAATTAATGTATCAAAATATATCTGGAACTCCTTCAATACCGTCGGCAGATTTATTTTTCATATGGACAACCATTCGATCGGGGTCCTGGTCTTTCTCAAGTTATCAAACATTGTTCCGATTAGGCACCTGGTCTTTATAGTGCCTGGTCAAAACGATGTTCATTTGTTGATGGAATTGGAGAATATACATTATGTTGCATTTCTTAACAAGGCAGGATGGAAACATTCTCCTTTTATTCTACAGCAAGTAGGTGCACCTTCTATACCTGCAAATTTCCTCATAGTCAGGTATTTCTCCTGATTTCTAACATTATAAAACATTAATACTTAACTCTTTTACACCGAAAACCTGTATAGCTGATTTTGAATTGAAATACAAGACATAACAAAGATTAGGACACAAAACCCATAGGACATTCCTTTTTTATTTAAGTTTAGTGGTCTTACTAACTAAAACTATTTTTATTTTTTAGTCCTTTCTTGTCTCATTCTGTATTCCTGTAAATAAGGATCAAGGAGCAGCCAAAATCTTCACTATAGCAAGAGAGCAAACTTTACTGCTGAATTACAACAGCCAGGGAGCAGCAGAATATAAGTATAGCTCTGGGCTCTAAACTCCAGGAGTGCTAAAATAGAACTCAGCATGTAATTAGAGAAGATTATTACAAAAGCAAAGCACTAAAATATTTAAAAATGTCACTCAAATTGGAATAAACCTTTTTAGCCTAGTAAAGTACTTTAGTAGTGGCTATGTTTGAACTGTTATCATTCTTTTTTATTGCACAGATAGTGAAGTCAGCAATACTTCCAAAACCACATTCTACTACATCTTTTAAGAGATGACATTTACGCATTTCTTGGCTCAAGAACTGTAGAATTTACATTGGAAAAATAATTGCTCAAAGCTGTGATTCCATCCTATAGTATTATCCTCATAAAATATACTATAAAGTGACTCCACCAAACATGCATTTGAGGTGCATAGTCCAACTAAGAAGCTTTCATGAACAGCAATTTTAATAAGTAGATTTATGTTTAGACTTTTGGTCTTTTAGATTCAAAGATGATTTGTTCCGGTCAGTGTTCAGGAACCTTAGCCGATATGAAGCAGCAGAATTCAGTCTTGGCATTGATGGGGTTTGCCAATTAAATACCATCAAGATTAGTCATTATTGGTTTAGTATAAGAGTATCAGAGATAAAGCGGGTTATTGTATTTTACAGCTATTCAGGTTTCTAGTTGTATATCAAACTGCAAAATTTACGTTTGGTGAATACATTGTCCTACCTTAAGATTTATTGGGGTCAAACTCAATCTGGAATTGGGCACACTGGGCAAATGCCTTCTGAGCACCAATGGTCCTTGGTTGAGTCCAAACTCTGTCCATGACCTGCCTAATGAATGCATGGAGCCTGTCTCCACGATCCCACCCTTGACCCTAGTAATACCCCCTTATCTACCTTTTCAGACCCAGTTTATCTCTATATGGAAGAGAAATGTGTTAGAACATCAATCATGACTTTTTTTTTGTTTATGTACAATTATTCTGGGTTAAAACAGAGCTTCTTGGATGTTTGGTTCTAAATAGCGACATTAGGTTAGCACTCATACAGAGAGGGTTAATTTGGGGAATTTTGTCGCAAGAGGACTACTTTATCCATCTTTTGCAGAATGCAGCACCTGTAAACTTTACGACTTCTTGGGAGAATTGTATAATGTGCAAGTGATTTAAAAAAATCATTTTTAAGTAAAATGTATGATAATGAACAAAACAGAACAATGTGTTAATTGCACATCATATTGGTTGTTTTATCAGTTTCTGGAGACAAAATGAAGAGACAATACTCAGCATAGCAACACTTTCATCTTTCAGGATAAATACCAAAGGTTTCCTTTGTGCCATATCTAACATTAACCATGTCATGCTTACTCACTCATGTTGTCTTGCTTGCAACCATCTAGCTTTGCGACAATTACCATATGCATTAATAGCACAAAGCATGTGTTTGTGTTCATGCATTGCCTGCTTATCAGCTGTAGTGTTTTTGTCCAATAATTTTATATTAAATACCATTTTAGGAAAAATCAGGAGACTTGGCTTATCTTTAAACACTTGGGTGACAAGTAATCAGTTTTAGTTTGTAATCTGTAATTTTCCAGGTAGTCTAATCAATACACATTGATGGATGATTATATATATATATATATATATATATATATATCCGAAACAGCGCTGTCCTAGGAGTGGCTTTGACCAGTTGCATAATCTTATCTCTGCTAGAAAGCCACAGTGTGGCATAGCATTGATTTTAGGATTCTGTGTAATAACAGATCCAGGATGCGTAAAAGTGAGACAGATGTCATTTGCATATCCTACCCAGAATTCCTTGCTGCATATGGGGAATGTGGCACAGGAGCTCTGGGATGCAATTCATTGAATTGCTGTGTTGTGCAAGTGGCTTCTGCAATAATAAACACTATCAGGGTTATTCAAAGAGATCCGAATTGCTTGAGAAAGGTAACTGAATGCTGAAAATCAGCGTTCGGTTACCTTTCTTGGCCATTCGGCTATCCAGAGAGCAGGCAATTCACCAAATCCTAGCGAATTGCCTCAACATACGGTGCCTGTTCGGTGCCTGTTCGAGGGCAGTGAAATCCCCATGAAAAAGCAATGCTTCGTCTATTCAGAGAACACAAACCAGCAGTGAAAGGTTCCCCTAATGCCCTGCCATTCAGTGGTTTCATGCGGCAAATTTATTCAGGAGAATCCCATAGGCTTCAATGTTAAAAATATTCCGGTTTTAATTCAATATCTAATAAACCATTCATTATAAAATTCTGCAGTAAAGAGTCTCTTTATTTATAGATTTTTTTAGGATATTTTAAGCATTTTTCTTAGTTTTCTTCTTTTTTCTATAACAGCCCTCTTTATTATCATTCCCTGGACCTCATATTTTCGCTAAGTAGTTTCTTTGCAAACAGTGTTTCACTTTTCAATCATTCATACAAACTGTTTTCCTAATTTATTCACTGCCTCTTCTGCTGTGTCGAAGGCTGCGATCGGCTCCTGTTCGGGTTTTTCTGTGGTTTTCGGCAGGTTAATCCAGATGTTTTTGAGGGTTTTCGGCGTGCATTCGGTGGGTTTTGCAGTTAGTTTTCGTCAGGTTTGCGGCAGCTTTTCCCTGCAATTCAGGGACCCTGTGGTGTTTGCTGAATACACCGCAGGGTCACCGAAATGGGATCGGCAAAAGGAACCGAATTGAAGAGAACGAAAAGTCACCGAACGTGCGGTGACTTTTCGAATATATATACAGTTGTGTTCAAAATTATTCAACCCCCACTGAAATTGAGAGTTTTGGCCAGTTTGACATTGATTTTGATCATTCAGTCATCTTGCTTACAATTAAAAACAAAGAGGCACGTGTAGGTCAGACAAACATAACATAACATTTATAATGAAATAACCACAAATGTCTTTTCTGTGCTAACATCATTATCAGTTTTATTCAACCCCCTAGTGACATTCAATCTTAGTACTTAGTACAACATCCTTTTACAGTTATAACAGCTTTTAAACGTGAAGCATAGCTTGACACAAGTGTCTTGCAGCGATCTACGGGTATCTTCGCCCATTCATCATGGGCAAAAGCCTCCAGTTCAGTCACATTCTTAGGCTTGCGCACTGCAACTGTTTTCTTTAAGTCCCACCAGAGGTTCTCAATCGGATTTAAGTCAGGTGACTGCGATGGCCACTCCAAAATGTTCCAGCCTTTAATCTGCAACCATGCTCTAGTGGACTTGGAGGTATGCTTGGGATCATTGTCCTGTTGAAGGTCCAACGTCTCCCAAGCCTCAGGTTTGTGACGGACTGCATCACATCTCCTGGTACTGAAGAGAATTCATGGTACCTTGCACATGCTGAAGCTTCCCTGTACCTGCCGAAGCAAAACAGCCCCAAAGCATTATTGACCCCCCCGCCATGCTTCACAGTAGGCAAGGTGTTCTTTTCTTCATAGGCCTTGTTCTTCTTCCACCAAACATAGCGTTGATCCATGGACCCAAACAGTTCTAATTTTGTTTCATCAGTCCACAGAACACTATCCCAAAACTTCTGTGGTTTGTCCACATGACTTTTGGCATACTGCAGTTGACTCTTCTTATTCTTTGGAGACAGCAAGGGGTGCGCCTGGGAGTTCTGGCATGGAGGCCTTCATTACGCAGTGTGCGCCGTATTGTCTGAGCTGAAACTTCAGTACCCACATCTGACAAATCTTTTCTCAGTTCCTCAGCAGTCACACAGGGACTTTTCTCCACTCTACGCTTCAGGTAGCGCACAGCAGTCGAAGTCAGCATCTTCTTTCTGCCACGACCAGTAGCGTTTCAACAGTGCTCTTTGCCTTGAATTTGCGAATGATGCTTCCTATGGTCTCTCTTGGTATGTTTAACATCTTTGCAATCTTCTTATAGCCATTGCCCTTCCTGTGAAGAGTAATCACCTCTTCTCTTGTCTTCCTGGACCATTCTCTTGACTTCACTATGTTTGTAACCACAGCAGTAAATGTCTAGAAGGAGCAGATTATCACAGTCATTTTAAAGCTGCCTAATTGGTGCTTATTATGCTTTATTGCTGCTCCGTGACATCCACAGGTGTTTTCAATACCTGATTGAAAACACTTGAATGAACCTCTGTTCTTCAGAGTGGTAGTCTTTAAGGGGTTGAATAATTGTGTCAATGAAGAATTCACAAAAGAAACATTTACTACTGTATTACAAAACCAATTGATGTCATTTTAGTTGCATATGGTTCTTTATAAAGTCCTTGTAGGATTTCATTCTGAATACAATTACAAATGTACACTAAATTCCCTAAAACCCTTTACAGCATTGGGGGTTGAATAATTTTGAACACAACTGTGTATATATAGCATCGCGACACAGAATGATAGACAGCATAATTGCAGTTATAATATTAATCTATAGATATGTGGCCATTTTTACTCGTGACTATTTGAACTTTGTACAACGTGCATCTGTTTAGTCTGTGACTAAGTGCCATGAGACAGACACAGGTTTGACAGATGCTTTCCTGATACTTTGCAGACCTATCTATGCTTTCTAGCTTGTGTATCAATTCATTATATTTTGAATCCTATCACGCGGCTTGAGTGGCCCGGTCACACCACAACAGTAGAGAAGTCATGTAAATGTTTTGGTTTTCAAATAAACCAAATACCATGACCCTTATTCTCTTTTCATGTTCTTCTTCGTATGCATTTTTGTCCTCGTTTTCCAGATCAAACATAACATGGGAATGTCTATCCTTCACTATAGCTCCCTATTTTTTCATAACCAGTTTAATTGATCCAGTAGATTATTTTCTGTCCTATATCTAGTATACATATAAAATCCCTTACTCATTCATAAAATAACCACCAGATAATGAGGTTTCTAGCATAGGTAGGGCAAAGTGTCAGTGAACAGAAAGAGAACAAACCAATACAGCCTATTAACTTACTCTGTGCTTCTCTGCAAGTCTTTGAGAACTTAAGTTGCTCTCAAAGACTGTAGAGCGGGGATCTCAAACTCTGCCCCCCCAGATGATAATTATCTACAATTCCCGGGGGGCCGGAGTTTGAGATCCCTGCTGAAGAGGGTCTATTCACTAATCTCCGAGGCTGCCACTGAATTGCACTGAATGTGCAATTTCTGGCAATTCTTCTGTACACTAAGCTGTCAATTTGCCAAAAACAGGCAAACTGACAGCAAAATATGGTGCAGTTCGCCAGTCTTCGGCAACACCAAAATTGCCTCCTAAAGTCCGTCTATTCGCAGAATGCTGAACTGCACCGAAATGTCAACAAAATGCCCTGATTTTTGGTGTTTTGCAGTTCGTCAGGTTTAAACAGGCGAATCCCATTGAATTCAAAGTAAAAACGAAAAATCTTTTTGATTTTTTTTTTCAAAGACCATTTTTTTTTTTCATTTTCAGCAAAACAAAATAAAATTGCTTTGTGTTGCGCCACAAAAAGGAGCAGATTAAGTATACTCGATCAGGGTAGTGAAAGGGTTAAGGAAGAATCTTGAGTATTTTCACTGTATCAGCAGTGATCCATTGACCAGCAGCTGCTGTTCTTTTCTATAGTAAAACTTGGAAAGAAACAGACATGGCTCCCATAAGTGAAATCTACTGAACTATTGTTTGGACTTTACCGTCCAGATCTGACATCATGAGAAGAAGGTTATAAATTAGATTAATAAATTGCAGTATTCAGTAGGATTTTTTTTTTCTTGCAGTTGAAAACTAAACACTTCTTCAAACCGTCATCAAAAGTCTTATTTATGATTAACGTGTCAAGTTAAAACTAAACACTAGTTATGTGCGATTGGAAGAAAGACAGTGGGGAGTTATGTAGAGACAGATGTGTTCTATGAAAATGCATTGTGTACACAAATGTTCATAATTCAAGAAACCTTTTGCATTACGAAGCTTTAATGGAGAATACATAAGGACTTCGATGTATTCCATAAGATGTTGGATGAGACCTTGAGCTTAACTTTGCAGACATATAATTCTGACTTGGTAGATTCTATAATCTGGATTATGTGTTCTCTTAACCTGTGCCCTGGTATGTTTACCATAGCGTTGCTTACGATAACACATGACTTGTAGTCTACCTCAAATTGTACTGAACCAGATGTGGACGACTGCATTCAAAAGTACTGTCAACAATCTTTGTTTACAGATAATGAGAAATTAAATCACACTAGTCTTCTGTAGCATTAACGCTCCACCCTGATCTCTGTATGTAAAGACCTAAGGGGTTATTCAGAGAGAGACGATCTGGCCCCAAAATGTAACCGGACACTGAAATTTAGCTGGATTTCTGAAGACCTTAAGCCAGGGATCTCAAACTCTGATTTCAAAGATGTTTCTAAACTCAATCCTCAATTCTCAATCCATTTAACTCATTCAAAGAACGTGGGGAATTGTAGGCAATAAGCATCTGGAGGGCCAGAGACTGAGATCTGTTCCATAAGCTTTCGGGAACTCCTCACCAAACTAGTATATACAGGGTTATTCAAAGAGATCCGAATTGCTGGCGAAAGGTAACCGAACTCGGAAATTCAGTGTACCTTTCCTGGCCATTCGGCTATCCAGAGAGCAGGCAGTTCATCAAATGTTGGCGAATTGCCTGCACATACGGTGCCTGTTCGTTGCTTGTTCGAGGGCAGTGAATCTCCATAGAGAAGCAATGCTTCGTCTATTCAGAGAACACCAAACAGCTGAGAAATGTTGCCGAAATGCCCTGCCATTCGGTTGCTTCATTCGGCAGGTTTATTCAGGAGAATCCCATAGGCTTCAATGTTAAAAATATTCTCGTTTTAATTCAATATCTAATAAACCGTTCATTATTATATTCTGCAGTAACAAGTCTCTTTATTTTTAGATTTTTTTAGGATCTTTTAGGGATTTTTTTGGATTTTTTAGCGAAACTTTTTTTCCTTGTTTTTTTTAAATAGTTTTTTCTTTTTTCTGTAACAGCCCTTTTTATTATCATTCCCTGGACCTCATATGTAAATGTCAGACATTTTCGTTCTGTAGTTTCTTTGCAAACAGCGTTTCACTTTTCAAACATTCAAGCGTACTGTTTTTTTTTCTCACTCCATTCGTCTGCGGTGTTGGGTTTTTCCGGCGGCTGCTCTGCGCTCTGATCAACTCCTGCTCGGGTTTCTCCGGCGGGCTTAATTCAGATGTTTTTTGCGGGTTTCGGTGTGAGTTCGCCCTCGTTTTGCGGTGAGTGTTCCGCTGGTTTGCGGCGGCTTTTCCCTGCACTATGACGGCCCTGTGGTGCTTGCTGAATACACCGCAGGGTCGCCGAAATGTGATGGCCAAATCGCACTGAATTGAAGAGAACGAAAAGTCACCGAACGTGCGGTGACTTTTCGATTCTCTTTGAATAACCCTGATAGTCAAACCTCTTCCCATGTACACCTAAGCATTGGACATTCATCCACTCTTTGAAATATTTGTTTTTGCCAGTGAGAATTCGATGTACTGGGATTGAACTCTGAGTTCAGCCTTTGTGTTGAATAGTGAAAGTGATAATCGTGTTCCTCTCACATACATCAACTTCTCATTGTGACTGCAGCCCAGTCAAGTAACAAAGCTGGTGTGTCATGAAAAATGGAATTCCTAGAGGCTGACAAATAGTGATGTCTGGTCTGTGTTAAAAGGATTTCTCACAAAATAGGGCATGCAGGAACCAAATCGGTGGCAAAGCGTTAGGTCAACATCTCCTTAGCACCTATCTTCAGATCTGTTTGATCTGGCTTATAAAAAAAAAATAAAGAACACAGATATAAAAACACCACATGTCTAAATTTAGTGCCTATCATCTAAGATCTATGTTTTCATTTCAACATTCCATTCTTCAATTATCAGCCAGCGCTGATCTTTGGAGGACAAAGAAAAATCTGTACGGCCAGAGAAAACCAGAAGTTCCTTTTCAGACTCAGAAACCGTTAGCTTGTGAGGCCAGCTATTTATTTTGTTTATGAAACTAGTAAATGATGATTAAAAGTGTGATCTGCTATGGCATATTATAATTCAAACAAATGCTTAAGTGTAGAAATATATACAGGAAGATATATATATATATATGTATTATATAGAAATGCAAAAAAACGGGATGCACTTAGGGTCTTCAATAAAATACAAAAAACTTTAATGAATCATCATTTAAAAAATAGCCTGTGTACTTGCCCGACGTTTCGGCTTCATAAGAGCCATTTTGAACGATACCCTTGTATTTTATTGAAGACCCTAAGTGCATCCCGTTTTCTTGCATTTCTATATATTTCCTTGGGATTATGTACTGGGCATGACTGCTTTGTTGGCTGGCTGATTGAGGCAATTTATTGGGATTTATATGTATATATATATATATATTTTAATCAGAGATTTGTAGACAAAAATTGTGTGTGTGTGTATCTCTCCATACAGAATGTTATAACCATATCTATAAGATTATCCCTCATTTTCAGGATGTGTGTATATCATCAAAGGTGGAAGTATCTCATATAAATACAAATATATAGTATACAAATACAACGGACTCTATAGCCTCCTTCAAGCTAACGCTATTGCTCACGTTAACACTAACTTAAAGGAGGTCATAACGCGCCGCCCAGATCAGCTACGATACGCTAATGTGTTAAAAAACCACTAGCGCTCGGAAATTTGCGTTTTGTACCGTGAGTTTACTGTACTTTGCGCTCCCTCCCTATACCTAACATGGGGAGCGCAAAGTGAAAGCAGAGATTAACTAGCGTTGGGATCACTGGGTCATAACGCTAGTTACTACGAGCTGGCGCTAACGAAAAAGTTCCCACCAGCTCAGAGGTGTAACTAACTGATTCAGCTTCTGCAGAATCCATTACCTGCAGCTCAAACTCCCCCCCCTCCCCAAAAATCAAATACTCACCTCTCATCCTGCAGCGAGAGCGGCGGCCCAATCCACTGCTTCTGGCTGCCAGGAGCAGAGAGAGAGACTGGGGGGAAAAATTCCCATCTCCCTCCGCCGACCAGCAGGATCTCACGAGAGGCGTGATACTGCCATTCATGTGACCAAGCAGGAGAAGCCTCCATGGAGTCCTATGGACTCCACGGAGCGGATGCTTGGTACGGTGCATTAGCGCTGCCCCGACATCCACGAGCCTAGCAGCCCCTATGGGCCAGGCTGCTGTTCTCAGCGCTTGCCCCATAATCTGCTGGTGAAACCAGGTCGCAAAGGGGAAATTAGCTTCCCTGTTTTAGCGAGAGGCGCACAATAGTGCCCAACATGTTTGAAGAGATGAGCAACATATTTTGGAACTTGCCATTTTAATGCGATTTTATTAGCGTAACATGCAACTTTCTGAAACATCCTGATATAGAATAAGCTCAATACTGACTTATAAAATTGCTTTAGGATCAGGGGTCAAGTCCTGAAAAAATAGTGTGAGAACTCACCAAGATTTCTGTCCCCCAATTTTCAATTATCATCTCATGAGTAACATAAACACATACTCGAATCTTACAAATTTACATATATATGTGGTTCTTGGCAAAAATATATGATACAGTAACTATATGATTTAACAGGGAAACACATGATTAGACGCCTGAATACAAGCTTTATAGTGTATGGGACCAATGGGAACTCTGTTCCCCATTGAGGAACTCCATTCCCATGCGTTCCCCTCATTTTACTATAACCATGATTAGGATTGACTTCACAGTAGAGGTAGAGGTCATAGCGAAGGTGCAAAGCTAAGCCATTTATAGTCAAAGCAGACAAATTAGCTACTTGAATAAACTGCTAAAAACAAAGCTCTATATAACTCTAAGTAGCATTTGAACTTTTTACTGAAAAATATAGAATCCTCATTTTCTGTAATATAATTTTGACATCTCAAGCTGTTTCCTTTTTATGGTGATTTGATGCAACATTTTGCATGAGCATTGCCTCATTGTGTGAGGCGCAATGTAGATACAAAGAATTGTGGGGAAATGTATAAGTATTCAATTAATTATCTGAAGTGACACATTGTTTCCATCTCTGTTTTTTAAATGAAGCCGGAGAGTTAACAGCTGACTTCCAAGAAAGCAATTAGGAAACCTCGTCCTCCACCAGTAGTTACACTACCTACGAAAAATGTCAATGTTATAAAAGTCAGCTGTGGGATTTAAATAGAGATTTGGCAAAACAAAACCCTCATCTTCCACAACTTTGTTGCCTAAACGGAGAGCAGTGCATCATAACATTAAAGGAAGTGACATTCTTTACATTGTGGACTCAATAGTGTCTTCTTTATTCATGACTCTCGTTCACATATTTACCCAATCGTGTTAGAGTTTACGTTTCACACTATAATAATTTATTGCATAAATTATCTTGTGTTACCCTCTTTTCTTCTAGCATCATGTTTTTATATCTTGGTTATTTTGCGGTTTTTCATTTTTTCATTTCTGCCTTTGTGTCGATTAATGCTGACTTCGAGGGGTCAGACTGCATCATCACATCCAAAGCCAAAGGACTTGGTAGAAATACTGTATAATGTGTATAATTCACAGTAAATTAATTATTCTGTTAAATGACAGCTGTGTATAATATTTTGCTCTTACCACCACCTAACGTGTTCATTTTTATGTGAAATTAAGAGGTGTTCACTTGTGTTTTATAAATTGTTTTTCTTTTTTTACCTGTTAATTTAATGACTACTAAATTGTATGGAAAATATTTATTAATGAACTGACACTGTAGAGCATAGTGTTTATTTTTCTAATAAACATGCTGTTTTAACAGCTAAGTGTTTTATATTTCTTTTGTCAGAGATTGTATTACAAGAACACAACTCATTACTGATATCCAATAAAAAAAGCAAATATTTTATCTTTCGATATTGATATTTGCTTTCATATTTCAATATTGAAAGTGTGCAAAGAGGTTTCCAATAAATGGGATTTTTAATTAAATGCTTTAAATTACCTTGACCGTTACAGAAATGCACAACTCCCCCTTTACTGACATTGCATGGGATTTAGGCAGAATCTACTGTATTTTTTTTTTTGAGAAGGTATTTTATCAGGAAGGATACATTGAGATTTCTCTCGTTTTCAGGTATGTCCTGGGTGGCGAGTAGGGCTGTTGGGTGTCTTGCCCAAGGACACTTACTCGAGATGTGCTCTTGCTGGAATCAAGCCCATGACTCCACAGGCTCTCTCCAGGCAGAGCAGTGATGTTACCTCTACACCACCCAGCCGGTTTGCCAGAGGGCTCTCTCTGCTGATGATTCAAGTGATGACACTAACGCCAATGAGGCTATAACTGGATTCATACACCTTGTCTCGGACAGGCACACTGGAAATCTGTAGTCCACCATTAGTGGCAATAGATCCTGAAATATTTTTAATAGGGAGCCAACACATACCAGGACCGGCCAACTCCCAAGTAGTCATCCAAGAAGAAGGTGCGGACACTCCAGTTTTCTGAATCAAGGCATCTTTTACTGGAATAACATCTACATTTTGACTCTTGGTGAGTCTTTATCAAGACTTGATAAAGACTCGCCAAGAGTTGAAACGTTGTCTCACTAAGAAGTTATTCCGATAATGGTTGCCCTGATTCAGAAGACTGGAGTGCCCGTACCTTCTTCAGGGAGGCTGAATATGGCAGTTTGACAGAACATCGCTTCTCATGTCCAATGTACTGTTTGTATGGAAATACTTTCTGAAGCCTGTTTTGCAAATGAAATAATGGCATAAAGCTGCTAAAATAAAGTATTACCACGTGCACCCTTAATGGCACCTTGCGCCGACTCTATTCTGGTCAAGCTGCCGTCTTAGTGACCCGAGATGAAATATTTGGGTACCGAAAACAGATGCAGGTATTGCAAGTCCGTGGAGCCAAGCGTGAGCTTGCATGAGCTCTGTACGAGCTCACATATGCAGAGAACAGTGAGCTACAATGAAAAAGTTGACTGTTCTTGAGCTGAGCTGTTATTATTAGCACCTATACAAAGTATCAGGAGTTGTTACTGTGCAGTAAGGAGCCGCAAGCTAATGTCGGAATAGTGTCTCGAGCTATTATGTGTAACACCTGGAGCCTTTAAGTTAACCGCAGCGTGGAATAAGGCCCCGTATTAAGTTAACTCAACTTCGGATACCTGATTGTGCTTTTAAAAATCATGTAAACTTGATCACGGTAGTCTAAGGGATATTTAAAGTCACATTTTTTCATGATGCTAATTTAACTAATAAGCGAGCATAAAGAAAATGTATTTAAACAGTGTATCGCTCCTTCCTCATAGTCATTCAAAGAGATATTAAATGTGAGATTTCATGGTTATAGACACGTACATACCATACACACCATTCCATACATAACAAGAATTCTTTGTTGTCACACATCCTTCCTCTCTATTCTTAAATTAAATATACACTGCCTGGCCAGATAAAATGTGAAACACTCAAATATTCGATGGATGTCCTTTTGTTTTAATTACAGCATGAATTTACCGTGGCATCGTTTCAATAAGCGTATGCAATGTCACAGCATTTATTTCCATCCAGAGTTGCATTAATTTGTTGCCAAGATCTTGTATAGATGATGGGAGAGTCATACAGCTACATAAAGTATTTTCCAGCACATCCCAAGGAGTCTCAATGCGGTTAAGGTCTGTGTGGTGGCCAATCCATATGTGAAAGTGAAGTTGCATGCTCCCTGAACAATTCTTGCACAATTTGTGCACAATGGATCCTGGCATTGCCATCTTGGAATATGCCTGTGCCATCATGGAAGAAAAAATCCATTGATAGAAAACATTGTCACTTACAGGGTTATTCAAAGAGAATCGAAAAGTCACCGTATGTTCGGTGACTTTTCGTTCTCTTCAATTCGGTGCGATTTGGCGATCCCATTACGGTGACCCTGCAGTGTATTCAGCAAGCACCACAGGGCTGCCGTAATGCAGGGAAAAGTCGCTGCAAACCCGCCGAAAACTCACCGCAAAATGAGGGCGAATGCACACCGAAACCCGCAAAAACATTTGGATTAACCCACCAAAGACGCCGGAGAGCAGGAGCCGATCAGAGCGCAGAGCAACCACCGGAAAAACCCGACACCGCAGACGAAGGAGGTGAAGGGAAAAAAAACAGTACGCTTGAATGTTTGAAAAGTGAAACGCTGTTCGCAAACAAACTACTGAGTGAAAATATCTTAAATTTTCATATAAAATCCAATGAATGATAATAAAAAGGGCTGTTACAGAAAAAAGAAAAAACAATTAAAAAAAGATGTTTGCAAAAAAATCCCAAAAAATGCCTAAAAGATCCTAACAAAAATCTAAAAATAAAGAGACTTTTTACTGCAGAATATTATAATGAACGGTTTATTAGATATTGAATTAAAACGGAAATCTTTTTAACATTGAAGCCTATGGGATTCGCCTGAATTAACTTGCCGATTTAAACCACTGAATGGCAGGGCAATTCGGCAACTTTTCACTGCTGGTTTTTGTTCTCTGAATAGCCGAAGCATTGCTTCTCTATGTGGATTCACTGCCCTCGAACAGGCACCGTATGTGCAGGCAATTCGTCAGGATTTGGCGAATTGCCTGCTCTCTGGATAGCCGAATGGCCAGGAAGCTAACCGTAAGCTGAATTTCAGTGATCGGTTCCCTTTCGCCAGCAATTCGGATCTCTTTGAATAACCCTATAAGTATATTCAGCTAGTCACATGACCTCATTTATTTTTAGTGGACATATAACTTTCCTCAATCTATAGACCTACCCGACTGAAGCAACCCCCAGATCATAATAGACTTGTACAGTATGTAGTGACTTTTCTTTAGACCAGACAGTGTAGCTCTAGCTGATCAAAGAGACACAAGGGTCCAAGCTCACAGGAGAACGTTGAGAACTTGTCAACTTCATTGTAAGATCCAGTTTGGCCTGAAAATGTTTGGAACTATGTGATAATTGAGAACGGTTTGCAATTTTCAAAATATCCTTAAATGCTGCACTACTAGGATAAAAATATGATGTATGATTGGATAAAGCAACTATGTTTGATAGAGATGGCTTTTAATTAAATTTAAGGAACAGGAAGTTCCAGAGAAAATTAGATATATTTTTGTTGAATCCTCCAGAAAATTCAGTGAACGTGAACGTCAAATCAAATCAATCTCTTTAGAAGTTCTTGTGCTTATTTTGAAAAATAAACATATATTGAAAACTGCAAATGCTCCTGAAACAAATCAAAATAAGGTTGTTTACATTCTTTATTAGAACGGAATGTTGAAACAACATTAAAAGAAACACAAATTAAGCAAAAACAGTGTCCTAGAAAATTGTAAAACAGAGAAAAGTTGGTGAGGAGTGAAATAATTGCACAAAAATATATTGACGAAAATAAAATATTGACGAAATATGCAACTGCAAAACCAAAGGTTCTGTTAAAATATTTCTAACACAACTAACCATAATTCAGTATTCATGATTTGAAAAGTGTTATTTGAATAATGATATCATTATACAAATACTAGCATGGCCAAATTTGGGTGGATTGAAAGAAATAACATGGCTGTATCTGCAAACACTCTAAAGAAACATTAATCCCGTTACCACCAGCAATTTTATTATTCATTTTTACTAAGACATGTTTACATTTAATTTTCCCAATGTTTTTGTGCTGACTCCAGTAAATCCCTCAGTATCATGCACACAGATTATAGTTTATGCCATTTTTATTCCATTTTAGTGTACAGAAGCCATCACAGATCATTATATATTTTTTTAGAATGTTCACACCTTGTGGTCACCGTAGGGAACATCTTGCCAATAGTCTCCCCTACTTTAAAAAGTCTTATGCAAATTTAAAGATGTTATACTGGAACACGGATAATGTTATACAACCAGGATCTCCTACCAGTATACTCACAGCAGGCAAAACTATAACCCAGAAAGAAATACATTGAATGCTGGCCCTTGTAATGGCCAGCTTAACAAAAAAAAATGGATAATGCAAGAGAAGGTCAGAGAACAAGCCAAAGTTTGAGGACACCAGATTGACAATTCGAGTGAACAAGGTGGGGGTCAGAAAAGAAAAAAAACAGCAATGTCAGGACAAGCATGAGATTAACAGGTAACGTATGTCCTATGGTTAGGTGTCTTGCCTAAGGACACTTACTGGAGAGGTGCACTAGCCAGGAATCAAACCCGTGTCTCCATGATTATAGAGCAGTGATCTTACCTCTACTCCATCCAGCTGATTCTGTAGGGAGGGAGGGACACGAAAAGGATCCATGATACACTGACTGCTGCAACAACAGCGAAGTACACGGTGGGAGACGATGTGCAGCTCTAGCACGTAACATGCTGCAGAGAGTCTGCGAGAGGCATGCTAGCTGTGTACAACATGTCCCTCACAAAGTTTCCCAGCCTGTTCCTTGCAGTGTGGCCAGCCCTAGAAGGACCACCAGACTGCCGAAGGACCTGTGAGGACCGTCAGTGGCATAAGTAAAAATTCACTCAGGAAGACTCCGAAAACAACAGACTTTGGAATTCTGGGTTACAGGTGCCAAAGCTGTACTACCTTTTCAAACTGTACAAGATGTTTGGAAGATGTGTCATAAGATGAATCATTGTTCACTTTTATATAGTATAGGATTATTTGGGTGTACTGCAGTTCTTCAAACGGTGTATCTTTTTATTTTATGTGCTGATCAGTCCAATACATTTTCTGTGAATGAACTGCAACATCTACTATTTTATTTTTTTGTAACGTTTTGGAGAATCTTCACTGGTCTTGTATTTTGCTATAAAAGACTGCCCTCTGGTGGAAAAGGTGAGAATTGCAGTTGCTTTTCAAACTCTTCAACGAGGCTCCTATGCAATACACTGACCAACCACAACATTAAAACCTCTAACAAGTGAAGTGAATAACATTGATTATATAGTTACAATGCCAATGCCACCTGTCAAGGGGTGGGATACAGTACTGTGGAAACCTTTTAGGCAGGTGTGATAAAATACTGTAAAGTAAGAATGCTTTCAAAACATAAAAGTGTTAATAGTTTATATTTATCTGTTAACAAAATAAAAAGTAAATGAACAGAAGAGAAATCCAAAATCAAATCAATGTTTGGTGTGACCACTCTTTGCCTGCAAAACTGCAACAAATCTTCTACGTACACTTTGCGCACAGTTTTTGAAGGAATTCAGCCAATGGGTTGTTTCACACATCTTGGAGAACTAACCACAGATCTTCTGTGGATATAGACTGCCTCAAATCCTACTGTCTCTTCATGTAATCCCAGACAAACTCAATGTTGAGATCAGGGCTGTGTGGGAGCCAAATCATCACTTCCAGGACTCCTTGTTCTTCTCTACACTGAAGGTAGTTCTTAATGACTTTGGTTGTATGTTTGGGGTTGTTGTCCTATTGCAGTATAAATTCGGGACCAATCAGGCGCTTCCCTGATGGTATCTGTTTGTATTTCTCAGCATTAAGGACACCATTAATCCTGTCCAAATCTCCAACTCCATTTGCAGAAATGCAGCTCCTAACTTACAAGGAACCTCCCCCATGCTTCACTGTTGCCTGCAGACAATCATTATTCTACTACGGAGCCCTGCCGGTGTCAAGTTGTAAAAAAAGTTTTCCCAATGGGCATGATGTATTAGGCCATGGAGGCAACCTACTACATCGAGCCCACGGTTTAACCCTTTGCGAGCGATTCAGAGACTCTCCTCCGTGCCCTCCTAGCTAGGGCGTGGTGCCGCAGCATCACGCAGCCCACCTTCACCAGCCACAGATTTCCTGATGGGACAGGGAACCCTGCAGTCAGCTATCCAGCTCCTCCCTGCCCTGGGCTTTACATCTTTTAGTAATCAGCAAAACAGTGTCGGTCAATGTGTTGGACTGTGGCTTAGCTATTTAACCTCCCTGGCGGTCTAATTTTTTCAAAATTTTGTGTCTAAAAGCGTCTCAATTTTTTTTTTAAAGGAAACGTGTTTTTGTACATAGTTAGCCTGTAATAATTAGGAATCACGCATTGAAATCCGTGCAAGCAAGAGTCCTTACTGGTAAAATCCTTTATAAATAAATAGTAAATACACTGAGTCCGATAAAGTTTGAAACACGACATAATAATTTATTATTCCAAAAATAATTATCCAAAATAATGCAAATAAATGATATTCAATAAAATACAACAAAGAACACTGAAATCTGTCTGAAAACAAGGGTGAGATTATGTATGGTCTGTTTCTTATCCTGTAGTGCCACCTAGTGGCCGTTCATAAACATTGTACATTGGAAAACAGTGTATTATAAAAAAAAATTTAAGTGTGCTGCCTGGTCCCGCACCCTGCATCGTGTGACTCGGAAGGAGCCTTACCAGGAAGCAACTCACCATGATCACACTGCGGGGGACAGTGAGGGAGCCAGGAGGAGGTGAGTATGCATCCATTTACCGTTCACGGGAGTGAAATTTAACCCCGAGTCACACTCGGGAATACCACCAGGGAGGTTAATGCGGCTGCATGGTCATCAGACGGTCGAGTGAGATTGTGGACAAATAGTCCCCAGTATCCTTCCACGATCACTCTGCGGCGAGAGCGAGATCGTGCAGGTCGCATGGACCGGAAGCACAACCCTCCATTTAGTCCTATGGAGTCCAGGAGGGGATACTCATGGCAGCGCATTATTGTTAACATACATGCCTAGTCTAGTCCTCAAAAAAATAAGTGTGGGAAGAGGACAGACATCGACACGCTTAGGCGAGAATAAATAGCTGAGTATGAGACGTAGTGGGGTGCATGGGGGCTTTGTGGGAATGTTGTAGCAAGAAAGGTGCAGTGGGGGATTATGGAGTGAGCTTCTCTAAAATAATGTGTTTTCAGATAATTCTTGAAAAGATGAGGAGAGTCTAATGTTCCGGGGGGGAGGTTCTATAAAAAGGGGGCAGCTCAGGAGAAGTACTGATTGCAGGAATTGGGGATGCAGGTACGAGAATATGATCATCAGATCATTGGCAGAGTGAAATGGAGGGGATGGGCTATACCTGCTATTAAGGTAGAAGATGTAGGAAGGGGCACATTTATGGAGAGCTTTGTACGTGAGCACCAGTATTTTGAAATGGATTTTAAAGGAAACAGGAAGACAGTCAGTATAGAGATTGACAAAGAGGTGAGATGTGAGACGTACAGGATGTGAGGTGGATGAGCTTGGCAGAGGGTTTGGTTAGCAACTGAATGTGAGGAGTGAAGGAAAAATCCAGTCAAAGAGGACACCAAGGCAACGAGCCTGTGAGGTAGAAATAATGGTGGCACCATTCACCTGAAGGGAAATGGGTGCAGGAATGTTAGCACTAGAGGGAGGGAAGATGAGAAGTTCACTTTTGGAGCAGTAGAGCCATGCAAGAACCCTTAAAGATGAGTCAAAGATTTAAAATTGTCATTCAAAGGTCCATAAGATCTTCTTTTAGCATTCATTGACACTGGCATGTCTTCATTTACAGGACAACATTTTTGTTTTCTTACTTTACTCAATAAGCAGTGGCTTTCTTCCTGACGCTTGACCTGCCCATCTGCCATCTTAAAATAATCTCTTCCCACCTTAAAGTGAGATTGGCTTTGTTCAACCATTGTTAATATGTGGATGAAGCTATGTCATGCACGCCAGAGTTGCTCCACGTTGACCCTCCAGTCAGTTGGGACTGACTGCATCCTGGAAGGACTTTCAGGAACTTAGACTTTCAAAAATCAAAAATGATTCAGTGTTAACAGTCTTCACTAATAGCTTGGAACTGGATAAATAACCCATCTCTATATATAAATGCGTTTGTAACACGTCCGTCGCTGTCGATGGCTGTGCGCAAACCCATCACAGCTGCTCACTCAGCCCTCCCTCTCGGCAGTTAGAAAAACTCTTCCCGCCGTTGAGTGGAAACCGCCCCCTTCTAAACAAGTCTCCAGTTATTGTTTCTGCTGCCCAGTTTGTAATCTCCCATTGGAACTTCCATAGCCACCCCCACCAATAAATATCCCCTCAGCAAAAACTAACCCGTCTCCACGATAAATACCCCCAAACCCACCCCCCACTGGTGGATTTTTATTTCCTGCAAAATATCCTGCAAACCACACTCTACAACAATAGAATGCCCTCCGGGCAGGCTTAACACCTGGTTAAACCGTATTCCAGCAATATGTTTACTGTTCATCTTAATTTGAAATGTAAATATATTGTTCAAGCTGGTTTACATTTTGCAGACACAGAATTAACTGCACCGCAGGAGAACTGTGGCATATCGTGCAAGGCGGCAAGCTCAGCTGACCATGCAAAACCACAAAAGATAAAAAAAATCACAATGTCACCATAATTTATGACGCACCCTCACTTACTCTACACATTCTTTCCAGATTTTGACCATTCTTCCCTCAATATGATATTGCAACACTATCTCAAGTTCCTTCCTTCTCCATCCTTTATGTTACCATACATTGTTCCTCATCTGCCACTTCCATTGCTCATTTTTAGACTTGTACGATGGGGTTTATACCAAATACAAATTCATCCCAATACCAGTGATGTCAGCAATTCGGAAGCATCTCAAATTCTGACTTGCCGAGCCATATCGAACCAAAATAAATCTACTAAACCGATCCGAATACAATCAAATATAATCGGATCAATAAAGATTCAATCATATGACTGATAAAAATTGCACTCGTTGTGCATTGCAAATCCATAACCCTAACTGTAAAAAAAGCAGAAATAGTAACCCTAATCCTAATCTTAACCCTAACACTTAAAGTAATTTTAATCCTACGCAGAAAGTTACCCTAACTTCTGGTGTTTGGGTATAGTGGGGTTATAGGGGTATTATATAGAGTGAGTAGTAAAGAGGGGGGTACAGAGGAAGCAAAGAGGGGGTACAGAATGGTAGGTTTACAGACGAAAGTATAGGGTGGGGTAAAGCAGTCGTAGTGGGAAAATTTGTGTGCCTCCAAATGAACCAGTCAGATCAGTCCAATGTTTTGGATCTGTCTAAATAGGATATTTTCCAAATCCGAAATATTTGGAGTAAATCCAAATGGAACCAAAAGTATTGCCTGTGTACATCTCTACGGGATTATGAGATTTGTCAGCCTTGAAATGCAGATTCTTTCCTCTACATTCTGCCTTTGGCTTCTCATTTTCCACACTGTGTATCTGCCCCATCCCTCTTCTCTGTGTCTTATTCCTCTCCCCATTCCCATTTATTGTGTTCTGTTCCTCTCTTCAATGCAGCTGTTGCCATAATACATGTTCTCTGGGCCTATTTTAAGAAAATGGGCCTTGCGCTGCAGCTCAAATCATCCCAATGTTAATTCGGGCATGATCACCTTGCTGTATAGCATTATGGCATCAACCAACCCATTCATGCAGCTATCATTCATCTTTCACTCCTTCTTAGAAGTGTTTACTGTGTTTGACCTAACAACAACATGCACACTGTCAGGACCTGTACCCCCTGACCCTCTGGCGCCCCCTTTCTAACCTGCAATACTGAACATTGCAAGTTCCTGTACTCTCAGATTTGCCTTCAGCCTCACCTGGTCTGCATCCTTGCTAATTGAGGCCTTGATTTAAGGAAGCTACACCCCAGTCTGGACACTTCCACATTGAAGTCCCAGACTGTATTGCAGTGCAGAGCTGATTCCTGAACTCCTGATTCAAAGCCTTTCCTGAGGACCCTGTTTATTTACCTGGATGTTTACCATACTACCGATACCCCCCTCTTGGTCCCTGATCCCCCATCTTGAACCCCTGGTTATCGGACCCCTGTATATGGACTTGGACTACCCTGATTGCCGCCTTGCCTAGACCCCCGCTTTGCCCACGACCAGTCTATTGCCTGCCCCCTGCCTGATACTGTTGCTTATATATCTGTTCCGTGTTATCTGTATTATTGTCATACATTGTCTGCCACCCTGTATTAAGTTCCCTTTGTGTCTCTTTCTGCTCACTTCTCCAGTATCTTAGTCTCCTCTTGCTATCCCTCATTTCTCCTGCTTTCTAACTGCTCCCATATTCAGTTCTCCCTAACCTCCCTTCCCTCTACTCTCAGCCATCCCTCTGGCCTCAACCTCCTTTTCCTGCATCTCCTCTCCTCCTCCTATAGCTATTCCCCTTTGTGCCCAGTCTCCTCTATTGTCCTGTTCAGATCTCTTGTATCTTTGATGTTCTGGTGTTTATTATTTAATAAACTCTGTTTATTCTGCAAACCTGCCTCACTGCATCTTGGGCTCACTATCGCACCTGCTGCATCAATCCCAGTCTGAATCCTGACACTCACATTATCAGGTTGTAAGGAAAGTCACCTGAGTAACAATGGCATGTCATTACGTGTGAAAGGTTGTGTACTTGGCTGGGAATTTGGATAGACAATGACCTTGCAGAAAAGTCTTCATGAAAAGTAGATAAAAATTCAAGTGCAAATAAACTAGCGCGCTGATAATACCACTTATTATCTATGTGCGAAGGATACTTAAGAAATTGAATTAACTCCTTGTTGGAGTAAATAAGTAAATCGTTTTAATTGCTAAAATGCACTTTTTACTAACTGGTGAGAATCATTGCATAAATGTTTCCACCTCTGGTTCTGAGATTTTGTGAAAGGCTATAAACGTTCGCACATAATGTGACTCGATGGAAGCTCCAAGCCAGACATTAGATTTAATAGGTGTCTAAATACAGAGCTTTTTACTGGCGCCACTTCGCGGTATATATCAACCCCAGCACTTCCAGGACAATTGAATCTATCAGCACAAAGTAGGTGTGTCCTAGTGCCTCCCGGCCACGTTTCTTCTTCTTTTGCCCGGCAGGACAGTGTAGCAGCTTTGAAGATCAGTATATTAATATCCTCCTGTCCTCTTTTAACCTCTGCAGCACAACGTCTATCATATTAGATTCACTTCCTTTTCTAAATTTGCAAGTCGATACTTCTGTTTTCCATTTGTGGAGTGCGAGGAGACCCCAGCAGCATATTCGTCAAAAGGTCAGTGTTTCTGCATGTTCTGTTAGTAGTCTTTAGTAGTGTGTAGTGCTAGAGCATTATACACTGGAGACTGAAGCCTAAATTAAGAACTTGTATGGAATTTGTATAGGTTACATGTATCAAGATGCTAAAGCGTTAGATTAATTGACTTAATTTAACCCCCGAGTGCCAACTAAAAACATGTTTTACCCTCTGTTTTGCTACTGAGAGCATTAAGGGATGACATCATGCATTTGTGCAGTAACTCATATGATTTATAAATCTGCAGAGACTGCGTCTGCTCACTAAGCATAGAACCGAGGACATGTATCTGCCTTCTTTTTTATGTTATTTGTATAAATCTAGGAAAGTTCCGTGTTCACAAAGCAGGGAATTATTAAGAACTGAGAGCAGAAATGCAAATTTTAGGCCAATGATCTTCAGACCACCAACTAACACTCTGTGGGCTATATTACAATCCTGCAGTTTTCCCCCTTGCGCCTGCGTTTTAACGTGGATTAGAATGCAGGCACAAAAAAATGCTGCCTGCATTGTTACCACGCGGTAACACCCTCGATGAAGTCCATAGGAGTTTCCCCCTGCCGGTCACATGACCAGCCGGATCTCGCCTCGCGAGATACGGCTTGTCGGCGTAGTGATACGCAGCGAGAGACTGGGGGGACTTTTTCCCCCAGTCTTTCCCTGCTCCCGCCGGACGGAGGAGGCGGTTGGAGCCGTGGTCCTCACCGCAGGACAGGAGGTGAGTATAGCATTCTTTTTTTTTTCTGGATGGAGTTAATGGATTCTGTAGAAGCGGAATCCGTTAACACCAAGTCCTGGCTGTGGTTAACTTTTTGCTAACCACAGCCAGACGTTAATCAGTGCTAGTAGATTGTAATACTAACGCTGATTAACACTTTGCGCTCTCCATGTTAAGTATAGGGAGCAGAAAGTACAGTAACCTCGCCCTGAAAAGCGCAAGGTACCAAACGCAAACGGGTTACTTAACCCGGTTGTGTTTGGATCGTAATATGCGGTAGACACCGCAGTTAACCTTAATGCTCACGTCAGGAATGTAATGTGGCCCTGAATGTGGAAGGCATCTGCCTGAAGATTGAATCATTTGTGGCTACTGGAAGGGTTATAATCAAATGGGATTACGTGAATGCCGTCGTCCCTTTCCTTCATAATTTTTTCTCTATAGCAGTGTTGGCAAACCTAAGCATCCCAGATGTTTCTTAACTACATGTCCCATGATGCTCTGCCAGCCTTAGTGTGGCTATGCATCATGGGATATGTAGTTACAGAACATCTGGCGTGCCAAGGTTCTCCATCATTGGTCTATAATATATAATTTAAGATAAATGATTCAGTAGCAGATCGCTTTCTTCTCTCCGTTTGCAGTGGTCAAGGGGTTAAAATGAACTTCCTTCAGTAGACAGGCTTATCTATCACTATAGTCGGATGTTGAGACTAACATACTTTATTCACACTGGAGGTCTAGACAAAAGTTACAATTGTTTTTGTTTCTAAAATTGTTTGTTTTTTAAATAATCCTAAGCGTAATGATTTTGTGTCTATATAATATGTACTTGTAGTTGCCTCCAGTCTGTTGGAGGATGTGGTTAGTTGTCACATGCCCTCATCTTGTCTGTTCTTCAGTCAGCGTGCCAAGGACAGAGACAGTTTTTTTTTAGAAATGTTTAAACACTGTGGTTTTATGTTAAATTGAGGAAGTAGTTCAAAGCACTAGTTCTCAAGACGACCGAAAACCAAAACTGTATGCAATAGATGAGTGGGAAAGAACATCCCCAACATTTTGCCACAAAATCATTAACACTGACTCTTCACCTATCGCTCATCACTTCTGTGTATGTATTTAAGACAGAAGCCAACTTTGCATAGCCATTTTATTTATTTACCCACTGGATTGTATGGCTGAAATCAAGGTCACAACACAGTAAAAACAATCAGATCTAGTTCTGTGGATGAGGTAGAGAGTGGGCTAATAGATTGCTACCAAACACGTATTATTGAAAATAAAAGCATTGATTTGAAACGTAGAACGTGTAGTTAACACTTAAATATAGGGTAGAAAAACAATTTTTTTCATAAATATTTTTATTTTTTGATGAACAGATTAATTTAATTTAAATTTGATCATTTTAAATTTTCGCTGTATCTTTTTGTCCTTTACAGAAATGTCAAAAAGGGTCTATATTATCAGCATACAGGCAGAAACGGCCTTCGTGTCAAACAGCAATTGTGCTAAAGAATAAGATACATATATGAACCCTACATGTGTATATTTTTAATAAGTGCAAATAAAGTGCTGATATACAAGTGATCAATGCGATGCAACGCCATATTTGTGATACACACGCGTATGTGGAAAGTAACCAAAGTGACTCTTAAATTCAGACGAAGCTTTACAATCTCGGTTACTCAAAATGAACAAAAACAATAAAACAGAAAAAACAATAATAGCGCAATAACGCTACATGCAAAGTATTATTGGTAGACATGTGCACGGCAAAAAAAATAGTTTCGGATTGGTTCGTCATGTTTCTTTGTTTGCTTCGTTGCGTTCGTTATGTTACCGCGATTCGTATTTCGGACTGATTCGTTATATCGGAAGGTTAGTAATTCGTATTTTGGATTGATTCGTATTTCAGGAGATTAGTATAAGTCATATTTCAGACTGATTCATATTTTGTTTTAATTAGTTATTTTGGAATGTGAAACGGATTAATTTAATTACTTAGATTAGGGGAAAAAAACAAGCATAATCCCCCTGTCCTTGGTGCTGAAATATGGACAGCTGCTCTCAGCACCATGAATAGCACCCGCTGAATGCAGCCTGACTGAAGGAGTGAAAAAAAACCCGCTGCATTTGGCAAAGAAATAAAGCCTCGTCATTTTAAAATAATACGTTTTTTGCTGCAAATGAAAAATATAAATGGCTGAATAAATATTTAATAAAAATAGACATTTTTTTTACATTAAAACCTATAGGATTTGCCTAATTAAACCTGTCGCACAAACCACTGAAAATCATGGTTAGAAATTAGGGTTAGATGCTAGGGTTAGAGATTAGAGATAGGACAGCAGCACTGCGAGGCTCCGGAGCCATGCGGTGCTGCTCTCCTTGGTGCTGAAACCTATTCAAAATCCAAATCAATTTGCTTTATTTTAGTTCCATTCTGTTTCGTTTTCATTCTGTTTCGGACGGAGCAGATTTGTTATTTCAGTGCTTCCAAAAATGGAATGGGTAAATTTCATCCGAAATTTGATTCGCAACGAAACGAAACGCACATCATTAATATATTGGTCTTAATCCAGTTTTAAACTCACCTCCTGGGGAGCCCATTAAAGTTCGGCTCTATTCTGGCACCTTGTGTTAATTTAAGGAAGTGACACCGTCCTCTCTCAGCTCGTGTAGGTTTCTCAAAAAGAATAGCCAAGACAGAAAGAACTCATAAGGTATAGTACAGTGATTCCGGATGGTAAGAAAGGTGTATAATGGTCTCACTCACCTGGGTCAGAACCCCTCGGCTCTAATTGCTGCTCCTTCAACACCTTAAGTATCACTATCCAGGTATCTTTTCAGATTAACAATTTATTAGTATTGAACAGATAAATAAAAACTGCTTAAGCAAGATAATAAATATCTTCTGCTCCATTTCTGAGTTCAAATGTCGCCCTTTCCCCATCTCTGACCACCACCTTCTCTCTTTCAACCTATCTGGACTTCCTAAACACCCTGCTCCCCCACCCCACACACACACTCGCAGAAATCTACATGCTGTGGACCCCCATCAATTCTCCAACCTACTTCACCACCTCCCTCATACCTCATCCTTCACCTGCCCTGATGCTGCCACTAATCACTACAACACTACGCTTATCTCTGCTCTAGACACTCTTGCTCCTCTTCGACTCTGCAAGGCCCCACGCCGCCAGCTTCAGCCCTGGCACACCCTCCAAACTCGCTACCTGCATCTTATGTTAAACTGCAGAGCGTGCCTGGAGGAAATCCCGCTCTGAAGCTGATTTTGTTCACTTCAAGTTTATTCTCCGGTCATACACCTCTGCCCTCCACTTGCCAAACAATCCTTCTTCTCATCTCTTATATCTACGCTGTCCTCCAACCCTAAACGGCTCTGGTCCACCTTCAACACCCTCCTCCACCCACCTGCACCTCCCCCCTCAGCTGCCTTCAGCGCTCAAGACCTGGCAGACTACTTCCTCAGTAAAACTCTAACTATCAGAAGCAACATCCCAACACAAGATAGTTATCTGCCACCTCCACTCCCACAGGTCCCCTCTGCCACCCTCTGCCGCTTCCTCCCAACCACTGAGGAGGAAGTCAATTCCTTATTGTCCTCCTCACATCTCACCACGTGCCCGCTCGACCCCATTCCCTCACATCTAATTCCTCCCCTCTCCTCCTCCCTCGCCCCTGCTCTCACACACATCTTCAACCTATCTCTCTCCACTGGCTCCTTTCCATCCGCCTTCAAACACGCTCTAGTTACCCCTTTACTAAAGAAACCATCCCTAGACACCAACTCTCCATCCAACTACCGCCCTGTATCCCTGCTTCCCTTCACATCAAAGCTCTTAGAAAAACTAGTCTTCAACCGCCTCTCCATCTTCCTGTCCTCCAATTCCCTACTTGACCCCCTGCAATCTGGCTTCCGTCCGCTACACTCAACTGAAACTGCCCTCACCAAAGTCACCAACGACCTCCTAACTGCTAAAAAACACGGCCACTATTCTATTCTCATCCTGCTTGACCTCTCGGCTGCTTTTGACACTGTTGACCACCCCCTCCTTCTACAGACCCTCAACTCTCTGGGTCTCGGTGACACTGCACTTGCTTGGGTTGACTCCTATTTATCCAACAGGTCCTTCTGTGTGTCCTTTGCTGGTAACTCCTCCTCTTCATTGCCTCTATCTGTTGGTGTACCTCAAGGCTCTGTCCTTGGTCCTCTGCTCTTTTCCATCTACACCTCCTCCCTGGGCAAAATCATCAACAGCTTTGGCTTTAATTACCACCTCTACGCTGATGACACTCAGATCTACCTCTCTACCCCTGATCTCTCTCCCCCTGTCCTTTCAAAAGTCAGTGACTGTTTATCTGCCATCTCCTCCTGGATGGCCTCCCACCACCTAAAGATCAACATGTCAAAGACTGAGCTCCTACTTATTCCTCCCTCTAATGCCTCCCCACCTCCTGACTTCTCTATCACGGTGGAGGGTATCACCATCTCCCCATCAAACCAAGTTCGCTGTCTTGGAGTTACACTGGACTCTGCTCTTTCCTTCATCCCCCACATCAAGTCTCTTTCCTCCTCCTGCCGATACCAACTGCGTAATATTTCCAGAATTCGGCCATTTCTTACCGCTGTCACCACAAAACAACTCATACACGCCCTGGTAATCTCCCGACTCGACTATTGCAATAATCTCTTATCTGGCCTCCCTCTGTCCCGCCTCTCCCCCCTACAATCCATCCTGAATGCCTCCGCCAGGCTAATTCACCTCACCCGCCGCTCTGTCTCTGCCGCTCCCCTCTGCGAGTCCCTTCACTGGCTCCCCATCCACTGCAGAATTAAGTTCAAAATCCTTATCCTTACCTACAAAACCCTCACTAACTCAGCGCCCCACTACCTGTCCTCACTAATCACCAAATACACCCCAGCCCGCTCCCTAAGGTCAAACAGTGACCTGCGCCTAGCTTCTCCCCGCATCACCTCTTCCCATGATAGACTGCAGGATTTCTCACACGCAGCCCCCACTCTCTGGAACGCTCTCCCTCGTGCTGTCAGACTTTCCCCTAACTTCTCTTCCTTCAAACGCTCCCTGAAAACATTCCTATTTAGGGAAGCCTACCACCCAACTCACTGACGCAACCATCAATCACTCTCACCTTACAGTCCTCTCCTCCTGTTTCCAACTCCAACCCTCCTAGATTGTGAGTTCCTACGGGAATAGGGCCCTCATCTCCTCCTGTACTGTTTGTCAAATGTTGTTCAATGTATTGTAACCCTGTCTGTACTGTGCTTATTGTACAGCGCTGCGGAATATGCTGGCGCTTTATAAATAAATAATAATAATAATAATAATAATGAATAAAAATTAATAAAACGAATCAGATACTGATGTGCGTTTCGCTGTAAAATTCCAGCTTCTTCAGTCAGAAAGTTCTTATGTTGCTGCTCGTCTTTATATACTAAAATAAAAGCAAAAACATGGCAGCGGTGTGTGTCCTGGAGAGAATGAAGTCACGACATGGCACCCTGGTCCAGTTCTGTACCACCCTTCCTTAATTCAAGACTTGGATACCTCCGACAGTCTGTTCCCCACAATGGTCTTCCAAGATGGCGGGCCGGCTCTAGATTAGTTAGTTAGGCTGAATCTGTTTGACCAGCAATACTTTCAGGCTTATTCAAAGAGATCCGAATTGTGGCTGAAAGGTAACCAAACAGTGAAATTCAGCGTATGGTTACCTTTCCTGGCCATTTGGTTATTCAGAGAGCAGGCAGTTCGTCAAATCTTGGTGAATTGCCTGCACATACAGTGCCTGTTCGGTGCCTGTTTGAGGGCAGTGAAATCCCCATAGAGAAGCAATGCTTCGTCTATTCAGAAAACAAAAACCAGCAGGGAAAAGTTGCCGAATTGCCCTGATGTTCGGTGGTTTCATTCAACAGGCGAATCCCATAGGCTTCAATGTTAAAAATATTCCCATTTTAATCCAATATCTAATAAACCGTTGATTATAATATTCTGCAGTAAAAAGTCTCTTTATTTTTAGAATTTTTTTTAGGATCTTTTAAGCATTTTTCAGGATTTTTTTGCGAAATTCTTTTTTCATTTTTTTTTAGATCGTTATTTCTTTTTTTATAACAGCCCTTTTTATTATCATTCATTGGATCTTATATGTAAATTTCAGACATTTTCGTTCTGTAGTTTCTTTGCAAACAGCATTTCACTTTTCAAATATTCAAGCATACTGTTTTATTTTGTTCACTCCATTCATCTACGGTTTCGGCTTTTTCCGGCGGCTGCTCTGAGATGTGATCGGCTCCTGTTCGGATTTCTCCAGCGTGTTCAGCGGGGTTAATCCAGAAGTTTTTGTGGGTTTCGGTGTGCGTTCGCTGGGGGTTTGCAGTGAGTGTTCGTTGGGTTTGCGGCAGCTTTTCCCTGCACTACGACGGCCCTGTGGTGCTTGCTGAATACACCGCAGGGTCGCAGAAATGGGATCGCCAAATCGCACCGAATTGAAGAGAACGAAAGTCACCGAATGTGCGGTGACGTTTCGATTCTCTTTGAATAACCTTGTTTGTCTCACTTCTCTGTTCTTTAGGTAGCTCCATTGTGAGCCCAGATACAATATCTGGAATTAGTGGGACCTGTTATGGGTATATGTGTATGTTTGTCTGGGTTTTAAATGCTGAGTTTTAGATATACAGTCAGGTCCATAAATATTGGGACATCAACACAATTCTAACATCTTTGGCTCTATACACCACCACAATGGAGTTGGAATGAAACAAACACAATGTGCTTTAACTGCAGACTGTCAGCTTTAATTTGAGGGTATGTACATCCAACTCAGGTGAACGGTGTAGGACTTACAGCAGTTTGCAGATGTGCCTCCCACTTGTTAAGGGACCAAAAGTAATGAGACAGAATAATAATCATAAATCAAACTTTCCCTTTTTAATACTTGGTTGCAAATCCTTTGCAGTCAATCACAGCCTGAAGTCTGGAACGCATAGACATCATCAGACGCTGGGTTTCATCCCTGTTGATGCTCTGCCAGGCCTCTACTGCAACTGTCTTCAGTTTCTGCTTGTTCTTGGGGCATTTTCCCTTCAGTTTTGTCTTCAGCAAGTGAAATGCATGCTCAATGGGATTCAGGTCAGGTGATTGACTTGGCCATTGCATAACATTCCACTTCTGTCCCTTCAAAACCTCTTTGGTTGCTTTTGCAGTATGCTTCATCTGCACTGTGAAGCGCCATCCAATGAGTTCTGCAGCACTTGAATGTGAGCAGATAATATTGCCCGAAACACTTCAGAATTCATCCTGCTGCTTTTGGCAGCATTCACATCATCAATAAATACAAGAGAACCAGTTCCATTGGCAGCCATACATGCCCACGCCATGACACTACCACCACCATGCTTCACTGATGAGGTGGTATGCTTAGGATCATGAGCAGTTCCTTTCCTTCTCCATACTCTTCTCTTCCCATCACTCTGGTACAAGTTGATCTTGGTCTCATTTGTCCATAGGATCTTGTTCCAGAACTGTGAAGGCTTTGTTATGTGTTGTTTGACAAACTCTAATCTGGCCTTCCTGTTTTTGAGGCTCACCAATGGTTTACATCTTGTGGTGAACCCTTTGTATTCACTCTGGCGAAGTCTTCTCTTGATTGTTGACTTTTACACACATACACCTACCTCCTGGAGAGTGGTCTTGATCTGGCCAACTGTTGTGAAGGGTGTTTTCTTCACCAAGGAAAGAATTCTTTGGTAATCCCCCACAGTTGTTTTCCGTGGTCTACCGGGTCTTTTGGTGTTGCTGAGCTCACTGGTGTGTTCCTTCCTTTTGAGAATGTTCCAAACAGTTGTTTTGGCCACGCCTAATGTTCTTGCTATCTCTCTGGTGTTTTTTTTTTGTTTCTTCAGCCTAATGATGGCTTGCTTCACTGATAGTGACAGCTATTTGGATCTCATCTTGAGAGTTGACAGCAACAGATTCCAAATGCAAATAGCACACTTGAAATGAACTCTGGGCCTTTTATCTGCACATTGAAATTGGGGTAATGAGGGAATATCACACACCTGGCCATGGAACAGCTGAGAAGCCAATTGTCCCATTACTTTTGGTCCCTTAACAAGTGAGAGGCACATCTGCAAACTGCTGTAAGTCCTACACCGTTCACCTGAGTTGGCTGTACATACCCTCAAATTAAAGTTGACAGTCTGCAGTTGAAGCACATGTGTTTGTTTCATTCCAACTCCATTGTGGTGGTGTATAGAGCCAAAGATGTTAGAATTGTGTCGATGTCCCAATATTTCTGGACCTGACTGTATGTCCCTTTCATCCTCTGATCCTCTCAATGCTATTATAATATAAATATCGTATAAAATTCTACTTTATCCTAAAAATGATGCAGTTTGAAAACTGTGTTCAATCCCCGTGGTTGTAAGGTTTAAAAATTGTAAATATACCTAATTTCCTCTTTTCCGAACATTTTGTCAAACTTTCCTAGTCTTCTAGGAATATGATTTTTTAAAAAAGCCATAAAAGATAGGTGATTAGGAATACAGTCATGTTTGGATTTGAAATGCTGGGACACACTATTAGGGATGAGCCGAACACACAATTTCAAAAGTTCGAGTTCGAACTCGAACCGAACTCAATGCAAGTCAATGGGACTCAAAAGTTCGATTTTTAGAGTGCCCTCCAAGAGGGCATATATGCAAGATATTTGCCATAAAAGGTGTATGGGGTCCGGGTAGTGCCCTGGGGGACAGGAAACAAGGACAAAACATTTAAAAAAATACATTATTAAAGGAACAGTGAGTTTTCCATAAAATAAGGGTTAAAAATAAAAACGAAAAATTCCTTCAAATATCGTGCCTAGGAGGTCTCCATAACCTGCCCGTGAAGTGGCGGATTTGTAGGATGTATATAAACATCGCCATCAGAGACCCACACACACAAAACCTAGCCACAAGGACTGGCTACTATCCTGTTAGATGAGGGAATGTATTATATGTATTAAAGCAAGGTATACAGTTGTGTTCAAAATTATTCAACCCCCACTGAAATTGAGTGTTTTGGCCAGTTTGACATTGATTTTGATCATTCAGTCATCTTGCTTACAATTAAATCAAAGAGGCACATGTAGGTCAGACAAATATAACATAACATTTATAATGAAATAACCACAAATGTCTTTTCTGTGCTCACATCATTGTCAGTTTTATTCAACCCCCAAGTGACATTCAATCTTAGTACTTAGTACAACATCCTTTTACAGTTATAACAGCTTTTAAACGTGAAGCATAACTTGACACAAGTGTCTTGCAGCGATCTACGGGTATCTTCGCCCATTCGTCATGGGCAAAAGCCTGCAGTTCAGTCACATTCTTAGGCTTGCGCACTGCAACTGCTTTCTTTAAGTCCCACCAGAGGTTCTCAATCGGATATAAGTCAGGTGACTGCGATGGCCACTCCAAAATGTTCCAGCCTTTAATCTGCAACCATGCTCTAGTGGACTTGGAGGTATGCTTGGGATCATTGTCCTGTTGAAAGGTCCAACGTCTCCCAAGCCTCAGGTTTGTGACGGACTGCATCACATTGTCATCCAATATCTCCTGGTACTGAAGAGAATTCATGGTACCTTGCACACGCTGAAGCTTCCCTGTACCTGCAGAAGCAAAACAGCCCCAAAGCATGATTGACCCCCCGCTATGCTTCACAGTAGGCAAGGTGTTCTTTTCTTCATAGGCCTTGTTCTTCCTCCTCCAAACATAGCGTTGATCCATGGGCCCAAACAGTTCTAATTTTGTTTCATCAGTCCACAGAACACTATTCCAAAACGTCTGTGGTTTGCCCACATGACTTTTGGCATACTGCAGTTGACTCTTCTTATTCTTTGGAGACAGCAAGGGGGTGCGCCTGGGAGTTCTGGCATGGAGGCCTTCATTACGCAGTGTGCGCCGTATTGTCTGAGCTGAAACTTCAGTACCCACATCTGACAAATCTTTTCTCAGTTCCTCAGCAGTCACACGGGGACTTTTCTCCACTCTACGCTTCAGGTAGCGCACAGCAGTCGAAGTCAGCATCTTCTTTCTGCCACGACCAGGTAGCGTTTCAACAGTGCCCTTTGCCTTGAATTTGCGAATGATGCTTCCTATGGTCTCTCTTGGTATGTTTAACATCTTTGCAATCTTCTTATAGCCATTACCCTTCCTGTGAAGAGTAATCACCTCTTCTCTTGTCTTCCTGGACCATTCTCTTGACTTCACCATGTTTGTAACCACACCAGTAAATGTCTAGAAGGAGCTGAGTATCACAGTCATTTTAAAGCTGCCTAATTGGTGCTTATTATGCTTTATTGCTGCTCCGTGACATCCACAGGTGTTTTCAATACCTGATTGAAAACACTTGAATGACCCTCTGTTCTTCAGAGTGGTAGTCTTTAAGGGTTGACTAATTGTGTCAATGAAGAATTCACAAAAGAAACATTTACTACTGTATTACAAAACCAATTGATGTCATTTTAGTTGCATATGGTTCTTTAAAAAGTCCTTGTAGGATTTCATTCTGAATACAATTACAAATGTACACTAAATTCCCTAAAACCCTTTACAGCATTGGGGGTTGAATAATTTTGAACACAACTGTATATGACAATGGATAGTCAGAGACTCTAGGGACTCAGCTTGTACGCTTTATGATAGACATTTCTAACACAATAATTGTATGCTCACATAGGCCCTTCGGGAGAGGTACATGACATACAAATACTGGAATATTATGTTTAAATCTAAGGAGTGTGATAAATATTTTATTAAGCCATTGATGACAAATGACGTAACATCTACATCATTAATGATTGACTTTACAGAGCCCTGGTCCTTAAGGGGTTAAACAGCATATAGGAGGAAAATGTAGTAGAAATGAACACTTCTTAGAATTCAGAACAAGCATAGTGTTTGTATATACATGTGCAGGCCACACACAGTCTGCAGGCAATGTATCAAATATGTATCAAATTCATGAGACCAGACTAATTATTAGAAGCACATATTATTTCCAAACACTAATTAAACACCTGTTGTTTACGCCGTTTGAGAGCACAGGTCATTTAGAGGTGAGAATCTTTGCACCTAGACATTAGGTAGTTTTTTAATTCAATATCTAATAAACCGTTGCTTATAATATTCTGCAGTTAAGAGTCTTTTTATTTCTAGATTTTTTTGTATTTTTAAAGCATTTTTTATACTTTTTCAAAATGTGTTTTTTTTTTCGAACTCGAACTGAACACGCCAAAAAGTTTGAAGTTCGCGAACTTTCTAACTGCCAATGTTCGAGTCGAACTCCGAACTGATCGAACCGAACAGCTCATCCCTACACACTATCAGGGTTATTCAAAGAGATCCGAATTGTGGCCGAAAGGTAACCAAACACAGTTACCTTTCCTGGCCATTCGGCTATTCAGAGAGCAAGCAGTTTGCCAAATGTTGGCGAATTGCCTGCATATACGGTGCCTGTTCGAGGGCAGTGAAATCCCCATAGAGAAGCAATGCTTCGTCTATTCAGAGAACAAAAACCAACAGTGAAAAGTTGCCGAATTGCCCTGGTTTCATGCAACAGGTTTATTCAGGAGAATCCCAATGTTAAAAATATTCCTGTTTTAATTCAATATCTAATAAACCGTTGTTTGTTTTTAATCGTATTTTCTTCTTTCTTTTTTCTGTAACAGCCCTTTTTATTATCATTCATTGGATCTTATGTCTAAATTTCAGACATTTTCGTTCAGTAGTTTTTTTGCAAACAGTGTTTCACTTTTCAAACTTTCAAGTGTACTGGGTTTTTTTTTACCTCCTTCGCCTGCGGTGTCAGGTTTTTTCGGTGGTTGCTCTGCGCCGTGATCAGCGGCTGCTCGGGTTTTACCGGCGTGTTTGGCGGGGTTAATCCAGATGTTTTTGCGGGTTTCGGTGTGCGTTCATCGGGTTTGCGGCGGCTTTTCCCTGCATTATGACGGCCCTGTGGTGCTTGCTGAATACACCACAGGGTCACCGAAATGGGATCGCCAAATCGCACCGAATTGAAGAGATCGAAAAGTCACCGAACGTGCAATGACTTTTCGATTCTCTTTGAATAACCCTGTATTATATGTGCTTCAAAGCCTTTTTGTACATTTCTAATGTGTTCACATACCCGTACATTCAATACTCTGGATGTACGTCCTACATACTGTAGCCCACGTGTACATTCCAGTAAATATAAAACTCCTTTAGGAAAACATGTTAAAACTTATTTAATAACGTGTCTTTTTTCATTTTAATTTCTTGCACAATTCTTTTATTGCTACCTGTACCTCTGCAACTCAGGCAGTCACCGCACCCATAAAAATCCTTGGCAATGTTATACATTTTTTTCACTGACTTCCGCCCATTGAATTTACTACTAGCTAGTTTTTTTTTAATATTATCCGCACCTCTACACATACATTTCAGTGCTGGTGGGAGAAGTTGGTTTAGAATGGGGTCCTGTTGAAGGATGGGCCAATACTCTTTAATCACCCTTCTAATTTTACCATTTTACTTACTAAAAGAGAAGATAAAAGCTAAATTGTTTTTTTTCTTCTTTGGTACTGTAAAAGAGTTTTTCTGTCCTTTTTCTTATCTCCTCTTGTAACAATTCATTTTCATTACAGCCTTTTTCTTCAAACGCCTTTCTTAAGCGGGTGGATTGTTGTACAAGTTACTCCTCCTTTGTGCAAATGTGTCTGACCCCAAGGAATTGTCACTTTGGTATATTGTCGAGCCAGCATGGAAGGTGGCAACTCTTCTTCAGAGCGTGGCCTTTCCAATGATATCAAACATGACCATGTTAAAAGTAAAAATAAAATTTTAAAAATAATAATTCGCAAAAAATAAAATAAATTTTAAAAAGATAAAACCATGTTTTATTTATTTTGTTTATATTAATGCAGTACTATTGTTCACATTTAATTATAATATGAACAATGATGCTGCACTAAAGTTTTTTTGGGGCTTTTAGCTAAAAATCACGTAATTCCTCAGAAAAATAATGTAACGGGTTCCCAGTTCTAATTGTATTATCAAGCGTACCCCATAGAATATATAACCACCAAGGCGCGGATGATAAAATGTGAAAAAAATTGCTTTACACACTGTAGATGACTGAAATTTTCTTGAATACATTTTTTGTTATAGTATTCTGGCAGGGCATGACGTATACATATAATAATGATATATTATGAATCTACCGAGTCCGACGAAAAAAAAAATATATATTCTGTCTGGGTCGTACAATAAAACGTGACTTCAAATCGCGTTTAAACATGATGAGCACAAAACGGTAAAAATGAGCTCAGCACAATTCCAAACTTGCAAATTTGCCCCTGTCCTTAAGGGGTTAAGATTAAACAAAGCCATACTTTCAAGTTCAACTTGAATTTATTTAAATAACATGATCAACCAATCTACTGAATCAAATTAATATAGCAAGCATATATGGCTAAGATAAACCTACCAAAGTAAGGGAAAATAATGTGTGTACCAAAAAAAAGGAAGACATTCTGATTTGAAAACCTATGCCTTATGTGTCCATTGTCAAAGTAATCCCTCACTTTTTCAGAACCTGGGAAATGGCATTCTCTACGGCAGGGGTCAGCAACCTTGGTGATGCAGATGTTTTGGAACTACATCTCTGATGATGCTCACCACCATTCTAAGATCATGTACAACCCCCAAAAAAATACTAAAATATAGATGTCAGTATCTTGTTTGAAAGTGCCTTAAAGTGATGCAAAATTTATGCAAACCTCGTTTTGGCTTGGAAAGACGGATCGATTTGGCTTTATGCTTCGATTCAGTTACATTGCTTTTCAGCTGAGTCATCCATCCATGCTATTTGCACCAAATCATTTTGTACCTGGCACAAGATTGAGGCAAATTACATATTTCAAACGGTATCACCTTAGTTAACTTCTGAATGGTTTTCTCAAAATTTGCCTTTTCAAAACCTGACAAGCTCTATTACATTCTTCACGCAAAAATGCATGGTAAACGCGTGAATTTTTGCGCGAAGCGTTAAACGTTAATGCGCGTAAATTTACGCTGGTATTCCAATCCTCGCACATTATTTCATCCGTCAAAAAATAACGCGTTTAGAAAAGACGCGCAAAAACGCGTGCGCATTAACGTTGCGCGCAGAAATCGGTGTGCGGACTGTTTTTTCACGGGATTTAGCCATTCAGAATTAAGAGCCTTTTGTCTCACGTTACATTTTTGAGCCTGTCAAAGTCAATCTGCGCATACATGCTGCATAAAAAAAAAACCACGCACAACTTCTCAAATTTATTGTTTGGGTATGTGTAGAATGTGTAACTATACTTTGCTGTATTTTTTTTTTTCGTGCTGGTGTATTTGCTTTCGGCCAGGAAGTTCAGATTTGCCGTTACCACCAGCTTTTAAAAGACGTTAAAATTATGCGCGCAAACGGTGTGCGTGAAAAACTGTGCATAGATTGTAATACCATCCGCATACCGGCGCACAAACGCATTTGCTCTCACAATGTTAAGTATAGGACGCACAACGTACATTATGCTCGCGCAGGTTCATCCGTGGTTGACGTTAACGCGCATTTTTTCCACAGACATTGTAATTTGAGGGTTTTGCCCATAGCGTTAATGCATTTTTGCGCACGCGTTAACAATGTAATAGAGCCCGACATTTTTAGAGAATCTGACGAAAGGTTAAGAGAAGGACATATTTGAATGTAATTTGAATGAGATCCATGTTTCACCCCTTATGCCTGACGTTGTAATAGTACCATGAGTCACAAAAGTCAATCTAGGTCACCAAGATCTGAGCGTGTTCCTTTTTTATTTCTTTGTTAATGATTTACAATAAAGCCAGTGGCACTTCATAGACTTTGTACTTAATATTATCATCCAATTAGTCTGTAACAACGGAACTGTTATAAAGAGCTATTCAAACCTACAAAACCTCACGGTATGGCATTTAACAAGATACAATGCTCTATTCAGGATGCCATCTTAGTTACCCAAAACTATAAAAAACAACTTACTAGGTTGAATTATTCTTTTATAGTTAATATTGATAGAATAAGCTCTTTACAAACGTCTTTCATCTCTAATCCCCTTCCTGGTTTTCTATCAGTGCCAAGTTTGGCAAGATAACCCAGGGGTGTCCCTGTCAACCTCATGCTCAGTATATTCACATATATTCCTGTACTCGTTCTCATTTTTATGCACTGTATCACACATAAACACTATCTTGGACATACGCTCTCTCAATACATTAACACAAATGTACAATTAGCCATTCATTATCACACGCACTCACTGCCACATACTTTAAAACGCAGTATTGTATAAAATAACACACACACTATCAAATACATTAACACACGCAAAATAACTCATACATTGATACACTATTACATTTCTTGACAGACAGTATGACATACACTAATACACACTGTCACATACATTAGCAAACACTCACATACACACACAACTTATCATATTGTCACGGTCCACGCTGCCTGCGCCAGAAGAAGGGCAAATTTGGTACTGCTAATCTTGGCAATATCTTTCATGCCCTGCCCTTCTGTGCTTAGGTCTCAGTTGCGAATATTGACCAGTTTCCACAGGTGTTCCTCGTTAGTACCTGAGCTTACAATTTTGAATTTGTCTTTCTCATACCTGCTCGTTCTTCGCCTGCCCTTTGAACCTCGCTGGCTACAGATCCTCGCTGGCTACAGACTCTTGTTGCACTACAGGCAATCGTTGCTCTACAGACCCTCGCTGACTAAAGACCCTCGTTCTGCTACAGCCCCTCGCTGGCTAGACCCTCATTGTGCTACAGACCCTTGTTGCACTACAGACCTTCCCTGGCTACTGACTCTCATTGCACTACAGACCCTCGTTGCATTACAGACCCTCGCTGGCTACAGACCCTCGTTGTTTGGATAACCCCTCGGGAGTCCCCTGCTTTGCCAACAACCCCTGCTTTACCAAGACCCCGCTTTACCAATAACCGGTTTCCATAGACTTATCTTCTGCATATTGTGGACTTTCCTCAGCCCTGTTCCTACCCTGTCCATCTGTCGGTTAGTCAGCCCCCTTAGTGTCCTATCTGTCTGGTCCTCGGCAGTTTCTTTTGAACCTTGCCCAGCCCCCTTCCTGTTCTGTCTCCATGTTGTGTGTGTTATCCTAGTTAGGGATGAGCCGAACACCCCCGAGTTCGGTTCGCATTCGAACTCGAACTTTTCAAAAGTTCAAATTCGAACTCGAACTCAAACTCAATACAAGTCAATGGGACTCAAAATTCGATTTTTAGAGTGCCCTCCAAGAGGGCATATATGCTAGATATTTGCCATAAAAGGTGTATGGTGGTCTGGGTATTGCCCTGGGGGACAGGAAACAAGGACAAAAAGTAAAAAAAAAAAGTTTTTAAAGGGACAGTGAGTTTTCCATGAAATAAGGGTTAAAAATAAAAACGAAAAATTCCTTCAAATATCGTGCCTAGGAGGTCCCCATAACCTGCCCGTGAAGTGGCGGATTTCTAGGATGTATAGAAACATTTAAAAACAATGTCCGGGTCCGGGTAGTGCCCTGGGGGACAGGAAACAAGGACAAAAAGTTTAAAAAATATATGTTTTTAACCCCTTCACTGCTGACGACGTGTGGGACACGTCTTCAGTAACTCCCGCTGTATGCTGAGGAGGACGTGTCCCACACGTCATCAGCTTTGCGGGACCCCCGGCAGAGATACTCACCTCTCTGTCCGGGGTCCCGCGGCGTTGAAGTCCTCAGACCTCAGTCCGGGGTCCTCAGACGCTGAAGTCAAGCTCCTCCCGACGTAAATTAAGTCATCGCGCCATACACGATGACGTCATTTCCAGGCGACCCCCCGGCAATGCCGGGAGATCGCCTGGAAGGTAGGGGGGGATCTGTTCGGATCCCTCTCCCTCCCGATTGGGAGGTCCCACAAAAAAAAGCCAGGCACCACTTAAAAGGGGAGAGTCTCCCCTTTTAAGCGGTGCCTGGCTTTAACCCCTTAGGCACCGGGTCGCACTTCAGCACCGAAGTACGGCCTAGCTCCGGTGGGGGCTGCCATCTTGGATGGCAGCTCCACCCCCGGGTCCCCCCTCACTGCCTGACATCCTCACGCATAGTGTGAGGACGTCAGATAGCCGGGGAACCCCTAGCTGCACAGAATCCCCTGGTGGAGATAGGGGGTTCATTTGAGGGTTCACAGAGATGCTGTGAGGCTGTGTATAGAGATGCTGTGAGGCTGTGTATAGAGATGCTGTGAGGTTGTGTATAGAGATGCTGATGGGGTTGTGTATAGAGATGCTGATGGGGTTGTGTATAGAGATGCTGTGAGGCTGTGTATAGAGATGCTGTGTATAGAGATGCTGATGGGGTTGTGTATAGAGATGTTGTGAGGTTGTGTATAGAGATGCTGATGGGGTTGTGTATAGAGATGCTGTGAGGCTGTGTTTAGAGATGCTGATGGGGTTGTGTATAGAGATGCTGTGTATAGAGATGCTGATGGGGCTGTGTATAGAGATGCTGTGAGGTTGTGTATAGAGATGCTGTGAGGCTGTGTATAGAGATGCTGTGAGGCTGTGTATAGAGATGCTGATGGGGTTGTGTATAGAGATGCTGTGAGGCTGTGTTTAGAGATGCTGATGGGGTTGTGTATAGAGATGCTGTGTATAGAGATGCTGATGGGGCTGTGTATAGAGATGCTGTGAGGTTGTGTATAGAGATGCTGTGAGTCTGTGTATAGAGATGCTGTGAGTCTGTGTATAGAGATGCTGCGAGGTTGTGTATAGAGATGCTGATGGGGTTGTGTATAGAGATGCTGTGAGATTGTGTATAGAGATGCTGTGAGGCTGCGTATAGAGATGCTGTGAGGCTGCGTATAGAGATGCTGTGTATAGAGATGCTGATGGGGTTGTGTATAGAGATGTTGTGAGGTTGTGTATAGAGATGCTGATGGGGTTGTGTATAGAGATGCTGTGAGGCTGTGTATAGAGATGCTGTGAATAGAGATGCTGATGGGGTTGTGTATAGAGATGCTGTGAGGTTGTGTATAGAGATGCTGATGGGGTTGTGTATAGAGATGCTGTGAGGCTGTGTATAGAGATGCTGTGTATAGAGATGCTGATGGGGTTGTGTATAGAGATGCTGTGAGACTGTATATAGAGATGCTGATGGGGTTGTGTATAGAGATGCTGTGAGGTTGTGTATAGAGATGCTGATGGGGTTGTGTATAGAGATGCTGTGTATAGAGATGCTGATGGGGCTGTGTATAGAGATGCTGTGAGGTTGTGTATAGAAATGCGGTGAGGTTGTGTATAGAGATGCTGTGAGGCTGTGTATAGAGATGCTGATGGGGTTGTGTATAGAGATGCCTTGCGGCGCCGAAGTGCAGCCTAGCTCCGGTGGGGACTGCCATCTTGGATGGCGGCTCCACCCCCGGGTCCCCCCTCACTGCCTGACGTCCTCACGCATAGCGTGATGACGTCAGATAGCCGGGGAACCCCTAGCTGCTCGGAATCCCCTGGTGGAGATAGTGGGTTCATTTGAACCCCGATATCTCCAGAACCGCAGCTAGAGGGTCATGGAGGGTGTCAATCGAAAGGCCTAAGCATGGCCTTTCGAATGATACCCAACATGACCAGGTATAAAGTAAAAAAAAAAAGTATTTTCTTTTGTGTGTTATTTTTATTAATGCAGCAATATTGTTCACATTTCAATTATAATGTGAACAATGATGCTGCACTAATGATTTTTTTTCTATGGGGTGCGTTTGCTAAAAATCACGTAATTCCCCACACAAAATGTAACAAGTCCCCATTTCTAATTTTTGTACAAGCGCACCCCATAGAAAATATAACCGCAAACGCTCATGTGCTAAAATGTGAAAAAAAACACTTTACACTCTGCAGATGATTAAAAATTAATTTTTATTGCATTTTTTGTCATAATATACAGGTAGGACATGACGTATACATATAAAAATGATATATTATGAATCTGCGGAGTCTGCCGGAAAGAACGATATCTAATATGTCTGGGTCATGTAATAAAATGTGGCTTCAAATCGCGTTTAAACAGGATGAGCGAAAGCAGTAAAAATGAGCTGAGCACACAGCAGTGAAATGCAGGGTGAAGGGGTTAAACAGCATATCAGAGGAACATTTAGTAGAGAAATGAACACTTCTCAGAAGCACAGGTGTTGTTTGATACATGTTCAGGAGACACCTCCAGACACCCTCAGTCTACAGACAATGTATCAAATTCATTAGACCAGACTAATTAAAAGCACATGTTATTTCCAAGCACTAATTAAACACCTGTTGTTTACGCCGTTTGAGAAAACAGGTCATTTAGAGGTGAGAATCTTTGCACCTAGACATTATTATTTAATTCAATATCTAATAAACCATTGCTTATAATAATCTGCAGTAAAAAGTCTCTTTATTTCTAGATTTTTTAAGCATTTTTTATACTTTTTCAAAATATATATTTTTTTCGAACTCGAACCGAACACGCCAAAAAGTTCGAAGGTCACGAACTTTCAAACTGCCGATGTTCGAGTCGAACTCTGAACTGATCGAACCGAACAGCTCATCCCAATCCTAGTCTCCCTCATGCCTGTCTCGCTCCTCACTCATACTTTACCGTGTATTTAAATATAATAAACCTTGGCTATTATCTTTATCTTGGCTTCCCTGTGTGTATCAATGCATCCTGGGCTCGTACCCTTGCCCCCCCATACACTGAACGTGACACATATATATTAATATAGAGACACATTCATTGTTAAATTAACAATATGTATACTATAGATCAGTCCTGTGCATTTGTATTTATATGCTGATGACGATGTATTATGTTCCTTAAAACAAGATTACATCCTAGGTAAGGTACTGATCTTTCACCCAAATTACATCAGTCTTCTACATACCAGAGTGAAATATCAATGATATCCTCTGTCATACAAATTATGTAGACATTCTTTGGCCACAGCACAGAATAAACCTTTACACTCTTTCAGTGTCATCCATAAGCTTTATTGTTTTGTCATTTCAACGTTCTATTATGCTTTCCATCTGGTCTCCTGTTCATAGGTCCCCTTGACTCCTCATTCTTACTTCAACCAAAAATCACCATGAAAAACCCTTCTCCCCCACTTATTTAATTTTGCGTCTCCTTTTTTTTTCAACACTAAAGTGCCTGGAGCAATAATCCTATAATTAATGGTTAGGTCATGCCTGTACATCTTCCTTCATATAATGTAATTTCACCTTACTGCTGTCAGTAAATTCAGCATTTTTAGAATTTATCATTTAGATTTTTTTTCCCTGTAACATCTTCTATCGGCCTCTCAGAATATAAGAAGTCATTCACACAGCTTGAATGATATCCATCACAAATCTCTCAAAATATCAATTTCTATTTTTTTGTTTTGTTTTAGATATGTTTTTGTTTGACTTTTGGCCATGGAGTTTTGTTATTTTATGTCCTTGTCCTTCCCGCACCCGGTCATCCAGTTACAGGAAGTAACTTAATGCCAGATGATGATTATCTGCGCATGTGTGACTTTTGTTCACACCAGGGGCGGATCCAGGGGGGGCAACGGGGCAATTACCCCCCACCCCCGATAAAGTATTCTCAAGTGCTGTTCTCACTGTGCGAGTGGCCGTCGGCATCAATCTCAGCCGCTCGCCTGGGAACCACCAGAGCCGCGATTTCGCGAGATCGCGGAGTTAACTACCAGGATCTTGCAAGAGCATGGCTTGTGCATGGTTCTGACGCAGATGAGTGGCAGAGCTTGATGCCAGTGGCCAATCGTACAGTGAGAAACACTCTGGGCCTGGTCTGGCACTGCAGATGGCAGGAGGAAACCGATTGGGACCACGTGAGCTGGGGGAAATATATTTCCATGTGAGCTGGGCACTATATATCCATTTGAGCTGGGGCAATATATATCCATGTGAGCTGGGCACTATATATATATATTCATGTGAACTGGGCACTATATATATCCATGTGAGCTGGGCAATATATATCCATGTGAGCTGGGCCTATATATATCCATGTGAGCTGGGCACTATATATATTTATCCATGTGAGCTGGGCACTATATATATCCACTTGAGCTGGGGCAGTATATATATCCATGTGAGCTGGGCCTATATATCCATATGAGCTGGGGCAGTATATATCCATGTGAGCTGGGGCAATATATATCCATGTGAGCTGGGGCAATATATATCCATGTTAGCTGGGCAATATATATCCATGTGAGCTGGGCAATATATATCCATGTGAACTGGACAATATATATCCATGTGAACTGGACACCTGTATATCCATGTGACATGGGGCACTATATATTCATGTGAGGAGCTGGGCACTATATATCTATGTGAGCTGGGTCACTATAGATCCATGTGTGAGCTGGGGCAATATATATCCATGTGAGCTGGGACAATATATATCCATGTGTGAGCTAGGGCAATATATATCCATGTGTGAGCTGGGCTTGGGCAATATATATAAGATGTGAGCTGAGGTAATATATCCACGTGAGCGGTGGGCAATATATCCATGTGAGCTGGGAGGAGGTACCCTGAGCCCCTGGTATGAAAAGGGTTCACAGGGCTGCACAGATGTGGTGCCATGTGTGTCCTGCCAGCATGGAAAAGGTGCAAGGGGCAGCCCACACCTGGGTTACCCTACACTGCATAGCTTCAAGGGGTATGTGCTGGGAGGGGGTACCCTGGGCCCCTTATATGGAAAGGGTTCGCAGGGCTCATGAGCCACATGAGGACAGACCCTGTGCAATGTTCTGGGGAGAGTGAGTTTAACGAGCACAGCTTGCGATTAGGCGCGTCTCTGCCTGTCACTGCAAACCCAACATCAGCTCGTAGCCAAAACTGGTAGAATGCTGCCCCCCCACCCCCGAAACCTGTGTTTGGATCCGCCTCTGGTTCACACAGCCAGCCAAAAGCTACTCAATGCTTAACAATCATATTAAACACTCATCCAGCCAAATCCCCCACAAACTATGTCAGTGTACAGTAACAAGGACTTACTGAGACCCTTCTGTCTTTAAAATTAAAGCTCTTTTCTCCCTATTCAGTCAATAATTTATTTTACAAGTTTTCTCTGACACGGGAGGCATGGTCTTCCAATCTGGCATAAACATGCCACAACTGTTAACTTCATTGCCACCTTTTATCCTTTTAGGAACATCATTCAGTACCCGAGATCTTAGCATTTCTTTTGGGCATCTTACTCTATTGACTTTCCATTTCCTCTTTCAACATATTTCAGTTTTCCTTCATTCTGTCAAGCATTGCGTATATTCCGGCTCACAATAACGAACAACTGCAATGAAGATTTGCGTAGAGTCTCTGGGTCTTTTCCAAGGTTTCTGTAAACTTAACCATACCTGTTATAAACTTAACAACTCCATGGGGGGGCAGAAAACCCGATCCTGACTCGCTCCCACTTATGAATGGGATGCTAGCGGAATTACTGGAGGAGTTGCGGGAGATGTGGCGCAATTCTACACAGGAGGCAGGATGGGTTTGTGGAGCGAATACAACTTTGGTGGTCGCCGAATGGCCTGAGTCAGTGGTGGAGGAATACTCCTCGGTGATCCAAAAACTGCGAATGGGCAAGTGGGCAAGACGTCAGCAAACCGAGTGGATTGTTACTTTCCTCGGTTCCCCTGTTGTGGAGTCGCACTTGTGTATGCCGGATGTCCTACCTGAAGCAGCAGGTGAAAGTGATGACTTGATGCTCCTTCTCCACTGATTGGTATGCGGGCCATAGCTGGTGTACTCTGACAGGGTTGCATGGCAACCTGTCTCCTGGAATGGTGCCGAATGGCTGATCCTGGTTGTTGGGGAATATGATGGCCGCTCCACTTATGCCATGACTGTGGCTCCATTGTATTGATGTCTCCATAGCTGGCTCTGCTCTCCCACAGCGATGGATTGCCTGTTATAAATCTGTGGTCCCCCCCCACACAAAAACGCATTAGCGTTTGGTATCTTGCGTTTTTCAGCGCGAGGTTACTTTACTTTACGCTCCCTATACTTAACATGGGGAGCGCAAAGAGTTAATTAGCATTAGTATTACAATCTACTGACGTCAATTACCATCCGGCTGCGGTTAACCCGAAAGTTACCCACAGCCAGGACCTGGTGCTAACGGATTCTGTTGCTGCAGAATCCGTCAGCACCAGCAGAAAATACCCCTAAATTAATCAGATACTCACCTTCCATCCACGGTGAGGACCGCAGCTCCAATCGCCTCCTCTGTCCGCCGGGAGCGACTGGGGGAAAAAGTCCCCCAGTCTCCCTCTGCGGATCACTACAGCGACTTGCCGGATCTCCGAGGTGAGATCCGTCAGGTCATGTGACCGGCAACGTATGCCTGAATGGAGTCCTATGTACTCCATTGAGGGGATGCTCGCAGCGGCGCTTAGCGCATCCAAGGGCTTAGTGCCGGATTACGATGCAGGCAGCTTTTTTAGCACCTGCATCATAATACCACGCTAAAACGGGGACGCAAAGGAGAAACCTGCAGGCACAGGTTTTTCTCCCTAGCGTCCCCGGTTTAACGTGAAGGATGGAATAGGGCTGTAATCTTTATTAGATATATAATTAAAAACATAATTTAAAGCATAAACTGAGTGAGGGTATAGCTCAAACGGAGGTTACTTTTCCTGGGAAAAAGGTAGTCCAGGCAGTAAAAGTTCTTTTAAATCTGTGCAGCAGACAGTGTTTATTTAAATGATTGATTGCAATAAAACAAAATTAAGACAGAAAATAAATCCTTGCCATTCATGCTCTTACTAAACAGATAGGTTCCCTCTCTAGCAAGTGGTGAGCTTATCTCTGCCACCTCAAACAAAAGTACTTTAACCCTTTCGCTGCTGAGGCTTTTCACACCTCTGTGCTGAGGTCATTTTTACCGCTTTCACTCATCATGTTTAACCGCGGTTTGTAGCCATATTTTGATATATGACCCAGACATATTATATAACAATCTTTCCGGCAGACTCCACAGATTCATGATATGTCATTATTATATGTATACGTCATGTCCTGTCTGTATATTATAACAAAAAATGCAATAAAATTTGAATTTTCAATAATTTATTATGTGTAAAGTGTTTTTTTTCACATTTTAACATGCGATCGTTTGCGGTTATATTTTGTATGGGGTGCGCTTGTTAAAAAAATTTGAAATGGTGACCCGTTACATTTTTTTTGGGGGAAAATGTCGCTATTTTTAACAAACGCACCGCATACAAAAATCGTTAGTGCAGCATTGTTGTTCACATTATAATTGAAATGGGAACAATATTGCTGCATTAACAAAACAAAAACAAAGAAAAAACCTTTTTTTTTTTTAGATTTTTTTTAACTTTTTTTTTTTTTAACCACTTCGATGCTGAGGACGCGCTCAGCGCGTCCTCAGCATTCCCGCTGGTATGCGGAGGACGCGCTGAGCGCGTCCTCCCATTGGGGTCAGCGTTCGGCCGGGTTCCGGCCGATCGCTGGCCCCCCCGGTGCGGGCTGACATCCTCGATGTCAGCCGCGCATCCGGGACCGCAGCCGCCGGAATTAGGTGTCATCGCGGCAGCGCGATGACACCTAATTCAGGCGCCCCCCCCGCATGTGCGGAGGAGGCGCCTGAAAGGGAGGGGGGAGGTCCTTCGGACCTCTCTCCTTCCCGATCGGCGGCTCTGCGGGGGTTAACCCAGGCATCATTTGGAAGGGCACAGCCTGCCCTTCCAAATGGTGCCTGGCATTAACCCCTGGGGAGCTGGATCGCGAATCGGCGCTGAAAAGCGCCGGTTCGCGATCCTTTCCCGGAGCTGGCCGACATCTTGGATGTCGGCCAAGCCTCCGGGAACTCCCCCTGAGGACTGGCGTCATCGTGCGTAGCACGATGACGCCAGTCCTGGACTTAACCCCTAACTGCCACCAACTGTGGAGATAGGGAGTTCCAATGAACTCCCTATCTCCCGATCCGTGGCAGCTAGGGGTTAAAGTTTGATATGGTTGGATCGGCCAGAGCATGGCCGTTCCAACGATACCAAACACTACTATGAAAAATTTTGTCACAAAAAAAAAGAAAATGAAAAATAAAAATAAAACAAAATTAAAAATAAAATTATAAAAAAAAAAATAAACACTTTTTTTTATTTTTTTTTGGTTTGTTAATGCAGCAATATTGTTCCCATTTCAATTATAATGTGAACAATGATGCTGCACTAACGAGTTTTGTATGCGGTGCGTTTGTTAAAAATAGTGTAATTTTCCCCAAAAAAAAATGTAACGAGACCCCATCTCTAATTTTTTTAACAAGCGCACCCCATACAAAATATAACCGCAATTGCTCGCATGTTAAAATGTGAAAAAAAACACTTTACACATTGTAAATTATTGAAAATACATATTTTATTGCATTTTTTGTTATAATATACAGACATGACATAACGTATACATATAATAATGACATATTATGAATCTACCGAGTCTGACGGAAAGAACGATATATAATATGTCTGGGTCATATACTAAAATAAGCCTTCAAAACACGTTTAAACATGATGAGCAAAACCGGTAAAAATGACCTCAGCACAGGGGCGGGAAAAGCCTCAGCAGCGAAAGGGTTAATTTTTAATTTTAATTTTTTTTAAAAAACTTTTTTCATCATCATGTTTGATATCGTTGGAAAGGCCATGCTCTGGCCGATCCAACGATATCAAACATTAACCCCTAGCTGCCACGGATCGGGAGATAGGGGATTCCAATAAACCCAATGAAGGCAGAAATGTAGGAACAATGGGCGCTTTAGACCTGCGTTCGCTATCCCTCCGTGCTGCCTGAGGCGTGTGTTTGACACCAAAGACACGAGAATATAATAAGAAAAAATAGCCTTTAGGCGCACGTGTAATGTAAGTCAGCTATTGTACTGATCTATAAAAAACCAATTGGTGAACGCAAATGTGTTAACCAGGGATCCCTACAGGTAGTGGATCTCTGCACTCTGCAGGAAAGGGAAATAAAAAACTCCACCTTCTGACGGGTACGAGAAAACTTTTAATTTTTAAAATAAAATAAATATAAAATAGGAGTAAAAAGGAGTAAAAAAAGGAGTAAAAAAAAAGGAGTAAAAATATACTAATGCTTTTTACTCCTATTTTATATTTATTTTATTTTAAAAATTAAAAGTTTTCTCGTACCCGTCAGTAGGTGGAGTTTTTTATTTTCCTTTCTACACCAATGATCTGATCGGGACGGCAGAGAATCCACAAGAGGGCAAAGGGTTGCCAAAAACACCCTACAAGTGGATATCCCCTCAGAGCCAGGATACGGGCTCTGAACCCTGTAAGTACCCCCTAGGGGACAAATAAGGGGCAACCAGCGATATACACTGTGCAACGGTCTTTCTCTCCTTATATATCCCATAGAGAGCCTGAACGCCTTGCTGAGCCAGTTAAAGAAGAAGACTGCACTCAGAAGCTGGGGAACTATAAAGAGAGACTCATGAACATTTGTATTTCATCCTGACCTAGAGGTGGAAGAACTTATTTATAACCCTCTAGTGCAGAGATCCACTACCTGTAGGGATCCCTGGTTAACACATTTGCGTTCACCAATTGGTTTTTTATATATCAGTACAATAGCTGACTTACATTACACGTGCACCTAAAGGCTACTTTTTCTGATTCCAATGAACCCCCTATCTCCACCGTCGGTGGCAGCTAGGGGTTAACTCCAGGACTCTAACGCCAGTCCTCAGGGGGAGTTCCCGGAGGCTTGGCCGACATCCAAGATGTCGGCCAGCTCCGGGAAAGGATCACGAACCGGCGCTTTTCAGCGTCGATTCGTGATCCGGCTCTCCAGGGGTTAATGACAGCCACTGTTTGGAAGGGCAGGCTGTGCCCTTCCAAACGGTGCCTGGATTAACCCCCTGCCCCCCTCCCTTTCAGGCGCCTCCTCCGCACATGCGGGGGGCGCCTGAATTAGATGTCATCGCGCTGCCGCAATGACATCTAATTGCTCCGCCGGGGTCCCGAGTGCTGGGCTGACATCCAAGATGTCAGCCCGCACCGGGGGGCGCAGCAATCCGCCGGAATCCGGCGGATTGCTGCCTCCTGTGCATGGACTCGCTCAGCGCGTCCATAGCACAGGAGAACCACTTGGCTGGACGCGCTGAGCCCGTCCATAGCAGCCAAGTGGTTAAGCAACATTTTCTACTCACACACATACACCTTGTAGCTCTCTCAGAAGGCTGTCTGAGTCCCAGGCCAGAGCAACATCCTGGTTCAGCCTCCCCTTTTTATCTCCCATGGATAAACACCAATTAAGTAATTAACAATCCAGGGGAGAGATACAAAACCCGGATATTCAGATCCCACATTCAGCCTGAAAATCCGGTCTGGATTTAGCTAGTTCTGCACATAGGACAGAAAACGAGGGGAAATGTATCGCCCCTCAATGTCCTTCCCTTTCCTTATGTCACATCCCTCCCTCTGCTCAAGCCCCCGCGGTTGAGCAACTGAAACAGAGAGGCAATGGACACGTGAGAGGGCATCTGCATTGGTTTGAAGCTTCCCCGCTCTGTGCGCCACTGTAAACTTAAAAGCTTGTAAAGCCAAGAACCACCTCGTAACTCAGCCATTCCTTTCTTTATTTTCACACATCCACTTGAGAGGGCTATGGTCAGTGACTAGTCTAAACTGTCTACCCAACAGGTAATACTTGAGGGTGCCCAGGGCCCATTTGATAGCCAAACATTCCTTCTCATGTTCGCCCCTCAATAACCTTCCCTTTCCTTATGTCACAACTGATAGAACCACCTTGGTTGTAGACCATTATAACCTAAAGGTGCTTTGTTCTCTCCAATGAATTTCCCCTGTGACAAATAAATTACAACAAACCAGGGGGTTGGGAATGTTTCTCAAAAGCAGAATTGTAGTCCTAAACCACAATGTCACGCAATTTGTATGCTCTCTGCTGTGGAAAAAGTCTGAGACTGCATGGAGAATTGGAAATACGATTTGTGAACAGCTCCGACGAGAAAACCATCTCATAACCTGCTAGCAAAAATGGGAACCATATCTATAGGTGCCATAGGGTCCTATAGTTCCCTACAGCAAATGCTTGTCTCCTTGAATGGGAGAAGTACATATAAGCTGCAGTGGTAAAGAACAAATATTATAAGTCACTCCCTACAGTATATATATTAAACACACTTATTATAGTGTGGAGGCTTTTTAGCTCACTTTTAGTCCTTCACCACAACCCTTATAGACACTTACTTACCTATGGTCCAAGCATCCACTGCAACTGGTCATGCCTGTCTCCTAGCTGATGAAGGTTCAACAAACCTGAAACAGCGCTGTCCTGGGAGTGGCTTTGACAAGTTGTATAACCTTATCTCTGCTAGAAAGCCACAGTGTGGCATAGCATTGATTTTAGGCTTCTGTGTAATAACAGATCCAGGATGTATAAAAGTGAGACAGAGGTCATTTGCATATCCTACCCAGAATTCCTTGCTGCATATGGGGAATGTGGCACAGGAGCTCTGGGATGCAGTTCCTTGAATTGCTGTGACGTGCAGGTGGCTTCTGCAATATTAAACACACTATATATATATATATATATATATAGAATGTAACTGGTTTAAAGTAGGTAGAAATACAATATTTCTTCAATCACCATACAATAGGGGTTACCTATCATTACTGGTCTCCTTGTGTGGAACAAACAAAATAGGTATTACAAAGTGCAGGCGCAATTTACCAACGTGCCGCGCAAGCAAAAATTTGAACAACTTCTAAACGCTGGTGCTAAATGATCCTACAGATGCAAAATCATTTAACACACTCTAAACCCCTCTAAAAATCCCATACTCACCTCTCATGCCACGATGAAAAGGGCGGCCCGATTGACCGCTTTTTCTCACCAGGAGCAGAGCGAGACTGGAACCAAATAGTTCCTAGTCTCTCCGTGATCACTCCAAGGAGCGATCTCGTGAGAGCAAGGTCACGCAGAGCACGCAGCCCAGAAGCGCAAGCCTCCATGGAGTCCTACGGACTTCTGGAGCTGATACTAGCGCCGGCGTGGAAGTGCAACTAAGGGTATCAGGGAGGTTAGCGCTGCGTCCTGGGCGAGATACTCAGATAGCACCTTCCCTGGAATACAACGTTAACATGGAGACGGTAAGGGAAAAATCTGCAAGCGCACATTATCCTGTTTACCATCTGCATGTTAGCATCCACAATTGAATAGGGCCCAATGGCTCTGGTAAGTTTAGAACAGCTTTAGTTAACACCAACCTTGGACTCTGGCCCTCTATGTTTTAATTTATCTGATTTAATCTTATTTTTCATAGATATAAAACTACAGGGCTATTCAGGAAGAGGTGAAAACCTTGAGAATGACTGGAGAATTGAATATTCTAGGTCAAAATAGTCAAACCAGAAAAATTCTCCCATTTATCTCACTTTCCAAATTGGCTATTTGGTCTAGATTGTTCATTCTCCTGGCAATTCTCAAGGTTTTCACCTCTCTCTAAATAGCCCTGCTAGCTTTACTATTGAAATTTGTATTTACTATAAATTTGACAAACACGATTTCATAAAAAAATATAATAGATTGTGTCAGTTATTAAAAATCCAACATTTACAATGTAATACAGGGTACCATGTAAGCCAGGCAATCATGTAAGGTTAAAATGACATCACTTCAGATGAAGATATTGCACAATATGCAGTAATATTCTGAAGCCATTCATGTTTTGTAACAGGCTTGCATAGCAGCATTCATAGCCATTACTAATTACACAACATGAGTCATACTGCGATCATTCACTCTTATATAAAGCAGCGTGCAGCATACAAACCTCTCGCTAGAAAACGGCTCGAGGATAAGGTCAGTGCTTGATTCCTTTTGTAGAAGAGTTCAGTAAGTTCAGATCATATGCAAATCTAGTGACATGGCTCTGTGTTTTCAGTACATATAGATTGGTAGATGGGGATATATAGATACATGATACATTGTATAGCAAACAAAAAGATTACTTAATGAGGGCAAATAGATACACTAAAGCATTTCAAAACAAGTCCTAGAGTCCTGCTTTCTTTTCATGTTTGTATAGTGCTGAGCGAGCACCAGGCAAGTCACATATTAGCACGAGGGCAGGGGCTTACCAAAAGATAGATAGATAGATAGACAGACAGACAGACAGAGAGACAGACAGACAGACAGACAGATAGATAGATAGATAGATAGATAGATAGATAGATAGATAGATAGATAGATAGATAGATAGATAGATAGATAGATAGAGGTTACATAGATGATAGATTATAAATAGATAGAAGACAAAAAGTTTACTTAATAAGGACAAATAGATATCAATCATTTGTAAAGGATAAATAGACAGATAGGCAGGTTCAGCTGTTCTTAGGGGTAAGTAGAAAGTTTGCATGATAAGAGCAGATAGCTAGCTCTCGTGATAGGAGTAGATGGATAGATAAATAGATAGATATTTGAAGGGTTAGGTAGAAAGATCACTCGATAAAAGCAAATAGATAAATCAAATGACAGGGAAAGGAGAGAAAGAAAGATCACGTAATTAATTAGAGATATAGATAGGTATATATATTGATACAGATATAGATAGGTATACAGTATATAGATACATACAGATAGATTCTTAGGGGTAGGTAGAAAGATCACTTGATAAGAGCAGATGGATAGAACTCATGATAGAAGTAGATAGATAGATAGAACTCATGATAGAAGTAGATAGATAGATAGATAGATAGATAGATAGATATATAGATAGATAATGGATGGATAGATAGATATATAGATAGATAGACATAGATAGGTAGATACCAAATAGTTAGACAGATTCGTATGGGTAGGCGGAAAGATCACATAATAAGAGCAGATAGATCTACCAATACAAGTGGATTGATTGATCTAGCTCGATATATACTGAATATAGATAGATCACTTGATGGGGTAAAATAATAGATAGCTTCAGCTGTTCTTAGGGGTAGGTATAAGATCATTTGATAAGAGCAGATCGATAGATCTAATGGTACTATAGATAGATACATAGATTCTTAGGGCTAGGTAAATATTACTTAATAAGAGTAGATACATAGATCTCATGATAGGCGTAGATAGGCAGATAGATCGAAAGATATACTAGAAGATAGACACAGATAGACAGACATAGAAACATAAATATACTGAAAGATAGATACAAAGATAGACATAGGTGAATCATGAATTGTGTCACTATATTGTTAACCCTTTCTCTGGTTAATTGTTATTTCATTATTGTTTTTATTCCATACTAACCTGTATCACCTAATTTATTTCTCGCTGTTATTGATGTAACGCAATGTCAGAAAAGAAAATGTAATACCAGAGAATGATCTGGATTTCTAGCAGTTTTACGGTTTGACTTATCCCATGTTAATAGTATAAATGTTCTATGATGTTCATTTTTTTTCTTTTCTTTTCTATATTACTGTGCCTCCTCACTATTCACATATGTAGTCCCTTCCAGAATGTAATTGGAAAAGAAAAAAAAGGTTTCTCTTCTCCTTCTATAGACTCCATTCTATGGCCAAAGCCACACAGCGAGGAGCAAGTGATGTAAAGATACTGTGGGGGAGGGGGCAGTTTACAACACATAGATCACATAATGGATGCATCCAGTGACACAAATAGAGTAAAATATTTTCTTAACTAAACACACAAGAGAAAAAAGTACATGTAAGATATCAGCAACAAAAAATAAACACAATAAGGACATTTCGGGCCCTATTACAATCTTCACGCAAACGTCAGCGTGTGCGCAAAAACGCATTAACGCGAGGGTCAAAACCCTTTGCGCTGAACGTCGTATTACAATGTCAGCACAACAAACGCGCGTATAGGTCTACCGCGGGTGAACCTGCGCGAACCCTGCCCGAGCTTACTGTACTTCTCACGTCCTATACTTAACATTGTGAGCGCTAATGCGTATGTGTGCTGGTATGCGGATGGTATTACAATCTATGCGCAGTTTGTAACGCACAGCCTTTGCGCACATAATTTTAGCAACACCTAAAAGCTGGTGTTAACGGCAAATTCTATCAACCTGGCCAAAACCAAATACACCAGCCCAAAAAAAAAAAACGCAGCAAAGTATAGTTACACATTCTACACCAAACCAATAAATTTGAGAAGTTGTGTGTTTTTTTTATTGATGCAGCATATATGCGCAGATTGACTTTGACAGGCGCAAAAACTTAACGTGAGACAATTGTGGTTCTTAATTCTGATTGACTGAATTACGTGAAAAAAACAGTCCGCACGATGATTTCTACGCGCAACGTTGCTGCGAGCGTGTTATTTTTTGACAGATGAAAAAATACACGAGGATTGTAATACCAGCGTTGTTTTGCGCGCTTACACGTTTAATGCTTCGCGCAAAAATTCACACGTTGCGCTTGCGTTTTTGCGTGAAGAATGTAAAAAGACCCTTCATTTTTTGGTGGTAGTGGCCCTCTTAGTACATGAAACCTACTGGGATAAATCATTAAGAAGACTATACAAAAAATGCAGTAAAGTATTTGTTAGGCTTGTGCACCGATTTTTTTTTTCGGTTCGATTCGATTCGATTTTTCGGATTTTCAAACTTTTCGATTCGGCTCGTTTCGACCGATTTCTGTTTCGATTGGGTTCGGCTCGACTCATTTTTCGTGTACATTTTTGTTTCAGAATATCGACCATTTTTTGTATTTTCGTGTCACTTAGAAACATAGAAACATAGAAACATAGAAAAATGTCGGCAGATAAGAACCTTTCGGCCCATCTAGTCTGCCCAATTACATGGATACTTTACCTGGATTTATCTTTTGTTTAGGATAGCCTTATGCCTATCCATGCTTGCTTAAATTCAATTACTGTTTTGGCCTCTACCACTTCTACTGGAAGACTGTTCCATGTATCCACCACCCTCTCAGTAAAATAATGCTTCCTGATGTTACTTTTAAACCTTTGCCCCTCTAATCTAAGACTATGTCCTCTTGTTTTGCTATTTTGTTTCCTTTTAAATATACTCCCTTCCTCTACCTCTACTTAGCTCGTTTTTTGTATCGACTTTTCGTGATTTCGGAAATTTTCGTTTTTCGGAATTGTAGATGTTTTCGGAATATCGACCATTTTTCGTATTTTCGTGTCACTTTGCTCGTTTTTTGTATCGACTTTTCGGAAATTTTCATTTTTTCGGAACGTCTGTTCTCCTCGTTTCAAAGCAATAAATTTCGATTTGACACATTTCAAGTCCATTCGAAAATTCCGAAAATATTTCGTTTCGGCTCGGAAAACTTTTCGGATCTGCCGTTTTCGGATCTAAAAATTTTCGGAAAATCGTCCGCATCCGAAAACACGAATCGGGAAATTTCGTGAAAATTCCGAAATTCCGAAACCCGAAATGCACATCCCTAGTATTTGTATTAGACAGATTACATTTATTGGTTGAGAGAACGTTCACATACAAACTATCCTCATGGTTTCAGATGTTATTTTATGTTTCTGCATCTGACATATGGCGGCTTTTTCTGGAAGTGCTCAATTTGGTTGCTAGAGTGGATAGTTTATAAACCTTTTAATATTTCTTTCAGCATTTCTCATTATATCAAGCACAAATAAAAAGGCAAACATGACAAGTGATTCTACGATCAACATGGCTAATCATTCAACAGACTCTTCATTAAATAAATTGCAGAAAAGCAACAGGTCTGTGACTGAATATTTATTTTCTTTATTAAAAACTGGTTCATTATTATTCTCAAAAAAGTCATATGATGTTCTTGGCCATACCGCAAACAAACGTAGGAAATTGGCCTCAGGAAATAAAACTTAGATTTTATTCAAGTATATGAGTAAAAAAGGTCTAGTGCATATGTCCACACAGTCCACTACAGAAAACACACATATAAAAAAAACATGAAAAACCATCTCAAAAGGGCTATTTAAAAAAGTGTGTCATTATGGCAAGGTCCACTGCTATGCTCCTATCCATGAAAAGGGATAGATAAACCTAGGGCATCATTACAATCGTCGCACTAAAACAGGGACGCTAGGGAGAAAAACCTGTGCCTGCAGGTTTCTCCTTTGCGCCCCTCTTTTAGCGCGATATTACAATGCAGGCCTTAGCAAAGCTGCCTGCATTGTTATCGGCCGCTAAGCCCTGGGATACGAAGGCAGCGCTAAGTGCTGCCGCACGCATCTACTCCAAGTAGTCCATAGGACTTCATTGAGGCAGACGGTGCCAGTCACATGACGCGAGGCGAGATCCAGCAGGTCGGTGCAGTCATCCGCAGGGGGAGACTGGGGGACTTTTTCCCCCAGTCTCTCCCCGCTCCTGGCAGCCAGAGGAGGCGGTTGGAGCCACGATCCTCACCACGGGATGGAAGGTGAGCATACGATTTATTTTGGGGAGGTTACTGCTGGTGCTGACGGATTCTGCAGCATCTGTTAGCACCAAGTCCAGGCTGTGGTTAACTTTCTAGCAACCGCAGCTGGACAGTAATTACCGTTAGGACTTTGTAATCCTGACGCTAATTAACTCTTTTGCGCTCCCCATGTTAAACATAAGGAGCGCAAAGTACAGTAACCTCGCGCAGAACAGCACAAGATACCAATCGCTAACGGGTTCTTTAACCTGTTAACATTTGGATTGTAATATGGGTGGCCCGCGCTAGGGTCACCAGGGCTAGCACCAAGAATGTAATGTGGCACCTAGTGAGGTAGTAGGAATGTGGACCTTCGTGGGTACACAGCAATAATAAAAAATATTGCTTTAATTTTGGTGCCTTGAAATTCAGACGAATTGCGTTTTTTCCGAAAAAGCAGACTTATGCACAAGTCTAATATTTACCATGAAGATTTCAAGGCATCATTCATTGAAAATCTGTCTTTCCAGATTTATCCATCACTTTTGTTAACTGGTAATGGTGTTGACTTGTCATGTATCTCCTCGATATATGTCTAATTCCTGTACGCAGACAAACTAACCTACACTGCCGGTCCTTGAAGTGGCTGGATTTCTACCTATAGGGAATACAGTAAGCAGACACCACGGGTTAATATCAGAATACTCGTGAACCAAATACCAGGGGTTAATACCAGATCGGATCATCAGCCAGGGGTCATTATGCCAGAGCGGGCCGACAGTCAGGTGCCAAGGGGTTAACAGCCAGGAGAATAGTCAGACAAGCCAAATTATACACAAGTGATCAGAAGGATAAGTATACTAAGAACGCACTGAGAGGAGTGGAAACCACATCAGACCAAGGAACCTGGGCTCAGGCATCGGTTTTTGAACTCAGCAGGTGCAGCCTCATACGCCGCGCCCCACCTGCCTCCTCGACCCGTGACCGCTACTTCACTTGGAGGCCAGCCAGCAACCTACCGGCCGCCATGACCCAGGCACCGCGGCGCAGGACATGACAGGTGTACATCATTGTGTTTAACTAAATGCAAAATATTTTCTTTAACATTTAGGAAAGCAACCAAAGAAAAGAAATCGAAAGAAAAGGTGAAGATTGTTGGACCTATACAAATTGTAAGTTAGATTAATTTATGAGAAGTATATTCTGTTTATGTTTCCACAGAGAATAATGTGTTAAACAAGCTCTAAAAGGTGGTTACAAAGATACAGTTTTGTCTAAGTAATTATTTTTATCTTGGGTGCTGCCCCAAATAGTGTACAAACTTCCAGAACACTATACCTTAACCAATAATTATAAATAAACACCAAATAAAAAACACTGAAAAAGTCTCAAGGCGCACTCCAGCCCTATTTAGGACTTCAAATGGTATTCACAGATTACACGTGTCAAGCATGCATACCTGCTGGTGATAAAACAGGAATACTTGTATATGCACCTGTATTGTCCTCCAGTGTCTCTACATGGAATGCAATGAAAAAAACACAATAATTGCTTAGCAGTGTAATAATGGATACTCCGAAAGACCCTATCTCTAGAAAGACACTCACTTATTCCAGAGTCTATGTAAATCGACTCCGTATTCAGTGTGTGAGACCAGTAGGACCAGTCCATCTCCTTCTTTACGTATTTGTGGGGTCTCTATTACACACAATTAAAATGGACTTTCATTGAACGATATGCATGCTAAATGTATTTTCGCATCAGGGTCCCAAAGGACCTTACTCACATTCTCTAGAGCCTCCTCTGGCTCTTTAATTGTGCCTGTGGCACTTTGGCACTCCTGCGGTTCCCTCACCAGTTTCTCTCTCCCTCTGGGTATTGAGGATGTTCTGGGATACACCTCTCCACACTTTGGCAAGTAGAAGAAGTCACTTGCCTTCCCGTGAGGTTTTGAAGTTTGCTCTTCCATGACAGCACAACACTCTCCCCATGTGATCCATTAACTATACCAGGGGTCAGCAACCTTGGCTCCCTGATGTTTTGGGATCTACATTTCCCATGTGGCTCAGTCAGACTAATGGGTGACTGAGCATCCTGGGAGATGTAGTTCCCAAAACAGCAGGGAGCCAAGGTTGCTGACCCCTGAACTTTACAATACAAATTCCATTTATTACACAAAACAAAGATATGTCATACACACCCTTTTACGAGAAAGAGAAAACATTGTACATTGAAATGGATAAGAAAAATGTACATACAACGTGAGAAATCCCTGTTTTTTTTATATGCCCTTGTGTCTTGTAACATTTGTTCTCTCCTTATGTGTGCTTTTGCTAGTTTCGATATGCAGATAGGCTGGATGTTTTCTTGATGATTGTTGGCTTCCTTGGGGCGATTGCAAATGGCGTGTGCCATCCAATACTGAACCTTGTGTTTGGTGAAATGACTGACAGTATCGTTTGCTACAATTCAACACTTCAGAACTCATGTAAGAAATTCTGCTCCTCTGATCTGTCTTATACATTTGCTGGGTCTTTCTATAGAAGTATAGTTAAAATTACGTAAACGATCCCCTGATCACTAACATGGCTCAGTTTGTTTCAAAATTGGTATTTTGAATGAAGGACGATATTTCAACCCACTTTTCAATTGTTCAATTGTAGCGTAATAGAAAATAGAACATTTTGAGTCTACATGGCTTTCATTTTCCTTTGTTCATGCAGCCACTTAAAGGACTGGCGAATATTAAATTATACCTTACTTCGGGAAAATACCAGCAATATTAAAGAGATACCATAGGGTTACAACAGGAAGGAGGAGAAAAATGGAGGGGTTAAACATTAAACCTTCCTCATTCCCTCTACACTTCTCCTCCCATTTTAACCCTTCAGTTTCTTTTAAAAACTTACATAAATCCAGTGCTGAGCCACGTTCAATACCTCAGCCGCTGAAAGTGCTAAGTTACCAACTTGCCATTGAACGCCGTTCAACCGCTCAGCGCTCAGCAGTGCTAACCTAGCACTTGCAGCGACCCGAGGAGATGCTTCGTGTTGCGTGTAGTGTGACGTATTATAGATGGCCGCCGCCATGAAGTAAGTAACAATGCCATACAGCAAGATGGCCGCCGCCACGAAGCAAGTAATAATTCCGTACAGCAATGTTAATTTTGAGGTTTTTGTTCACCAAAGCACAAAATATTTATTTATTATTTACCCCTGCACATAGACATATATTACAGTTCAAATTATATATTGTTTCAGAAGTAAACATAACGTTTAATCATTAAAAACTATCATTTGTGGTGTGTGCATACAAAACGGAATTGTGCTGACCGCTTTTCTTTATCATATTTTGTCCGAGTGATCCGAAAAACAATCTGAATTTTTCATTAAGAAATCGTCTGCCATTTTGGATTCAAAATTCGCATCCAAAGCGTTCAATGACCCTGCTGCAGCAAACTGAATTGCTGCGCTGCAGCAATTCAGCAGCTGCTGAGGTATTGAACGGGCCTCAGCTTCCTTCAAGCCTTGCAGAACATGACATCCTGACAGCTGCAGCATCTCATGTTCCTCCAGGGTAGCTGGACACTCCAGCCAATCCAGGAAGTCTCTATGCTAGAAATGCATTGAGAGCCATTGGTGGGATCTAGTTACAAAAGGTCCTTAAATCTCTGAACCTCAGCTCAGCACTCTGGTTATGGGAGGGACTAAACTCTTGCACTGGAAGGGTATGATTGGGCACCTGGGAGCCCCCCAGAGGGATGTGAGGGAGCTTAGGGAAGTGTGACCACTGTGATACGATTGAGTTGCCAAACTGTGTAGACAAGGGCTATGAAACTCACGGCCTCCCAGATGTTGATGCCTACAATTCCCAGAAATCCTTCAATACAATAGATGGCCAGGAAATCATGGGAGTTGTAGTTCAGAAACATCTGGGGGATCAGAGTTTGACAACCCTGGTGTAGAGTGTATTTTAATCCGATAAAACTACATAATATTTACTCTGCAGAGGTGTAACACATATTAAACTGTTGGTTTAAAATCATCCCTTATTTATTTATCAATGTTAGATGGTCCCCTCTAGCTGACACTGGCACATCTTATGCATCAGCCCAGTATAGGCAATAGGAAATTGTTTTATGTAGAAATATTTTTTCATCTGGTGTGGCCAATAACCATAGTTCCCATGCAGCAGGATCCATTGCTACATTAATGTCAGTATATTTATTTTCTGTCATAATTGAAGGATTTATTAATATTTTAATATAATGTCTATTTAATTATACAGTGTAGGAATAAACACCAGTGACATATTATAAGCCTCGCATAAAAGTTTAGATTTTGGATTGAAAGTGCAGAAGAGGGTGAAAGTAAACGTTTCTCTATTAATGTTTCATTGGAATAGTAATAGCATAGTAATACAATGGATAACTGGAAAGTAATATTTATCCGAAAAATCACATTTTCTATGCGGTACAGATTTCCTACTTGTAGTAACTAAATGTACTAGAGAATGGGAATTAAATGGCATGTGTCTTCCCGCTTTACAGAGTTGTGAATTGCTTTACAGAATATAATCGCTACTCACTACTACTACTTTCTCATGATAACTTTCCGCACGCCCTTTGGGGATGTCAAAGTAAAGGCAGAATGAAAACTGCAATTAAGGAATAAATTGTTTGGCTTTCCAACTAAGCTTATTTTACTTTAATATTTACAGCTGAATGTAAGCAGTTCAAACCACTGGAAGAACAAATGACAGAGTAAGTTTACATAATTACACAAAACTTAGAATTCATTATCTTATCAACAGGAGTATTTAACATAATAAAATTATTTATAACTAGTTGTTAAGCCTGCCCGGAGGGCAGTCTATTGTTGTTTTCGCCAGCTCAGAATCCATGTCCGCAAATTTGTTTTTCAATGTCCTATCCAAGAGTATCTCCATATATAAATGCGTTTGTAACGCGTCCGTCCCCGTCCCGTCCGCAACGGGAGGGCCGAGTAAGCAGCTGTGATGGGTGCGCGTGTAGCTGACAGCGCATTACAAATGCATTTATATATTAGAGTAGGCTCCTCTTCCCTCTTAGATTGTAAACTCACCTGAGCAGCTCCTCTTTCCCCTCTTAGATTGTAAACTCACCTGAGCAGCTCCTCTTTCCCCTCTTAGATTGTAAACTCACGTGAGCAGCTCCTCTTTCCCCATCTTAGATTGCAAGCTCACATGAGCAGCTCCTCTTTCCCCTCTTAGATTGTAACCTCACGTGAGTAGCTCCTCTTTCCCCTCTTAGATTGTAAGCTCACGTGAGCAGCTCCTCTTTCCCCTCTTAGATTGTAAACTCACATGAGCAGCTCCTCTTTCCCCTCTTAGATTGTAAGCTCACGTGAGCAGCTCCTCTTTCCCCTCTTAGATTGTAAGCTCACGTGAGCAGCTCCTCTTCCCCTCTTAGATTGTAAACTCACCTGAGCAGCTCCTCTTTCCCCTCTTAGATTGTAAACTCACGTGAGCAGCTCCTCTTTCCCCATCTTAGATTGCAAGCTCACATGAGCAGCTCCTCTTTCCCCTCTTAGATTGTAACCTCACGTGAGTAGCTCCTCTTTCCCCTCTTAGATTGTAAGCTCACGTGAGCAGCTCCTCTTTCCCCTCTTAGATTGTAAACTCACATGAGCAGCTCCTCTTTCCCCTCTTAGATTGTAAGCTCACGTGAGCAGCTCCTCTTTCCCCTCTTAGATTGTAAGCTCACGTGAGCAGCTCCTCTTTCCCCTCTTAGATTGTAAGCTCACATGAGCAGCTCCTCTTTCCCCTCTTAGGCTAGGGTCAGACGAACGTGATTTCTACGGACTGTACGTCCGTGCAGTACGGACGACGTTAGTAGGGAAGACGCAGTAGTGGCCACACAGTCCGTTTTTCACTGACGTATATATTTTGATGGATGTAGGAGGGAAAATAAATTAAAAAGCAAAACCATTTTGTCCGTGAAAAATACTGGACGTATAAATGCAGTCCGTCTGACCACGTTCCATCACTCACACACAAAGCTATGCAGACGTTGCGGATGCAGCGCACTTTGTGCAGCCGTTCTAGGGGTTGTACGTTCTTGCCTGCCTTGTGTCCGTGGGCCGTGGACATTGTACGTCCGCAGTTCAGTGCGGACGTACTTCGTGTGTTGGGATCCGATGGGCTTTCTATCATGCTATCACGGACGTACTTTTAGGCGCAATCACGGACATGAACACTACGCTCGTCTGACCCCAGCCTTAGATTGTAAACTCACGGTCACAGGTCCCCTTAGATTATAAACTCTCGGGCACAGGTCCCCATAGATTGTAAGCTCACGGGCACAGGTCACCCTTAGATTGTAAGCACTCGGGCGCATGTACCCCTTAGATTGTAAGCTCATGGGTGCACATACCCCTTAGATTGTAAGCTCTCAGGCACACGTACCCCTTAGATTGTAAGCTCTCGGGCACACGTACCCCTTAGATTGTAAGCTCTCGGGCGCACGTACCCCTTAGATTGTAAGCTCTCGGGCGCACGTACCCCTTAGATTGTAAGCTCTCGGGCGCACGTACCCCTTAGATTGTAAGCTCTCGGGTGCACGTACCCCTTAGATTGTAAGCTCTCGGGCGCACGTACCCCTTAGATCACGGGTGTCAAAGACAAGGCCCGCGGGCCAAATCCGGCCCGCCAGACCTTGTCATGTGGCCCGCCAGCCTTAAACTGGCCCGGGGGTTGAGGGGACCCAGATGCCGGCAGGCGGGAGTGCCTGCCGGTGACCTGAACAGTCCGTCCTGTTAAAGGGGATCCGGCTGTGTGCAGGCGCAGCCGGTCACGTGGTCCGGCTAATCAGGTGGTACTGAGTCTCTGTACCACCTGACTGGCCGGACCGCGTGACCTGCGCGCGCGTGCACGCACGCAGCCGCATCCCCTTCAACAGGACGGACTGTTCAGGACCGGCAGGCACTCCCGCTGCCCGGCATCTGGGCCCCCTCAACCCCTGCCGGAGCTGGGGCAAGTATCCAGGTGAGAGCTGGGGCAAATCCATGTGTGAGCTGGGGCAAATCCATGTGTGAGCTGGGGCAAATCCATGTGTGAGCTGGGGCAAATCCATGAGCTGGCAAATCCATGTGTGAGCTGGGGGCAAATCCATGAGCTGGGGCAAATCCATGTGTGAGCTGGGGCCAAATCCATGAGCTGGGGGCAAATCATGAGCTGGGGCAATCCATGTGTGAGCTGGGGCAAATCCATGAGCCGGGGGCAAATCCATGTGTGAGCTGGGGCCAAATCCATTGAGCTGGGGCAAATCCATGTGTGAGCTGGGGCCAAATCCATGAGCTGGGGCAAATCCATGTGTGAGCTGGGGCCAAATCCATGAGCTGGGGGCAAATCCATGAGCTGGGGGCAAATCCATGAGCTGGGGCAAATCCATGAGCTGGGGCAAATCCATGAGGTGGGGCAAATCCATGTTGAGCTGGGGCAAATCCATGTGTGAGCTGGGGCAAATCCATGAGCTGGGGCAAATCCATGAGGTGGGGCAAATCCATGTGTGAGCTGGGGCAAATCCATGAGGTGGGGCAAATCCATGTGTGAGCTGGGGCAAATCCATGAGCTGGGGCAAATCCATGTGAGAGCTGGGGCAAATCCATGAGGTGGGGCAAATCCATGTGTGAGCTGGGGCAAATCCATGTGTGAGCTGGGGCAAATCCATGAGCTGGGGGCAAATCCATGAGCTGGGGCAATCCATGAGCTGGGGCAAATCCATGTGAGAGCTGGGGCAAATCCATGAGGTGGGGCAAATCCATGTGTGAGCTGGGGCAAATCCATGTGTGAGCTGGGGCAAATCCATGAGCTGGGGGCAAATCCATGAGCTGGGGCAAATCCATGTGTGAGCTGGGGCCAAATCCATGAGCTGGGGGCAAATCCATGAGCTGGGGCAAATCCATGAGCTGGGGCAAATCCATGAGCTGGGGCAAATCCATGAGGTGGGGCAAATCCATGTGTGAGCTGGGGCAAATCCATGTGTGAGCTGGGGCAAATCCATGAGGTGGGGCAAATCCATGTGTGAGCTTGGGCAAATCCATGAGGTGGGGCAAATCCATGTGTGAGCTGGGGCAAATCCATGAGCTGGGGCAAATCCATGAGCTGGGGCAAATCCATGTGAGAGCTGGGGCAAATCCATGAGGTGGGGCAAATCCATGTGTGAGCTGGGGCAAATCCATGTGTGAGCTGGGGCAAATCCATGAGCTGGGGGCAAATCCATGAGCTGGGGGCAAATCCATGAGCTGGGACAAATCCATGAGCTGGGGCAAATCCATGTGAGAGCTGGGGCAAATCCATGAGGTGGGGCAAATCCATGTGTGAGCTGGGGCAAATCCATGTTGAGCTGGGGCAAATCCATGTGTGAGCTGGGGGCAAATCCATGAGCTGGGGGCAAATCCATGTGTGAGCTGGGGCAAATCCATGAGCTGGGGCAAATCCGTGAGCTGGGGCAAATCCGTGAGCTGGGGCAAATCCATGAGCTGGGGCAAATCCATGTGTGAGATGGGGCAAATCCATGTGTGAGCTGGGGCAAATCCATGTGTGAACAAAAAACAGTAATAATTGACTGCAGTGACAATAATTTATGATAATAAAGAGTGGCCACATAGTCCTACAGATACAACTGGCCCTTTCAGGGTGACCAAACTGCTGATGCGGCCCCGATGACATTTGAGTTTGACACCCCTGCCTTAGATTGTAAGCTCTCGGGCGCACGTACCCCTTAGATTGTAAACTCTCGGGCGCATGTACCCCTTAGATTGTAAACTCTCGGGCGCACGTGCCCCTTAGATTGTAAACTCTCGGGCGCACGTACCCCTTAGATTGTAAACTCTCGGGCGCACGTACCCCTTAGATTGTAAACTCTCTGGCGCACGTACCCCTTAGATTGTAAACTCATGGGTTCACGTACCCCTTAGATTGTAAACTCACGGGAGCATGTACCCCTTAGATTGTAAGCTCTCGGGCGCACGTACCCCTTAGATTGTAAACTCTCGGGCGCACGTACCCCTTAGATTGTAAGCTCATGGGTGCACGTACCCCTTACATTGTAAGCTCTCGGGCGCACGTACCCCTTAGATCACGGGTGTCAAAGGCAAGGCCCGCGGGCCAAATCCGGCCCGCCAGACCTTGTCATGTGGCCCGCCAGCCTTAAACTGGCCCGGGGGTTGAGGGGACCCAGATGCCGGGCAGGCGGGAGTGCCTGCCCGGTGACCTGAACAGTCCATCCTGTTAAAGGGATCCGGCTGTGTGCAGGCGCAGCCGGTCACGTGGTCCGGCTAATCAGGTGGTACTGAGTCTCTGTACCACCTGACTGGCCGGACCGCGTGACCTGCGCGCGCGCACACGCACGCAGCCGCATCCCCTTCAACAGGACGGACTGTTCAGGACCGGGCAGGCACTCCCGCTGCCCGGCATCTGGGCCCCCTCAACCCCTGCCGGAGCTGGGGCAAGTATCCAGGTGAGAGCTGGGGCAAATCCATGTGTGAGCTGGGGCAAATCCATGTGTGAGCTGGGGCAAATCCATGAGCTGGGGCAAATCCATGTGTGAGCTGGGGGCAAATCCATGAGCTGGGGCAAATCCATGTGTGAGCTGGGGCCAAATCCATGAGCTGGGGGCAAATCCATGAGCTGGGGGCAAATCTATGTGTGATCTGGGGCCAAATCCATGAGCTGGGGGCAAATCCATGTGTGAGCTGGGGCCAAATCCATGAGCTGGGGCAAATCCATGTGTGAGCTGGGGCCAAATCCATGAGCTGGGGCAAATCCATGTGTGAGCTGGGGCCAAATCCATGAGCTGGGGCAAATCCATGAGCTGGGGCAAATCCATGAGCTGGGGCAAATCCATGAGGTGGGGCAAATCCATGTGTGAGCTGGGGCAAATCCATGTGTGAGCTGGGGCAAATCCATGAGCTGGGGCAAATCCATGAGGTGGGGCAAATCCATGTGTGAGCTGGGGCAAATCCATGAGCTGGGGCAAATCCATGTGAGAGCTGGGGCAAATCCATGAGGTGGGGCAAATCCATGTGTGAGCTGGGGCAATTCCATGTGTGAGCTGGGGCAAATCCATGAGCTGGGGCAATCCATGAGCTGGGGCAAATCCATGTGTAAGCTGGGGCCAAATCCATGAGCTGGGGGCAAATCCATGAGCTGGGGCAAATCCATGAGCTGGGGCAAATCCATGAGGTGGGGCAAATTCATGTGTGAGCTGGGGCAAATCCATGTGTGAGCTGGGGCAAATCCATGAGGTGGGGCAAATCCATGTGTGAGCTGGGGCAAATCCATGAGGTGGGGCAAATCCATGTGTGAGCTGGGGCAAATCCATGAGGTGGGGCAAATCCATGTGTGAGCTGGGGCAAATCCATGAGCTGGGGCAAATCCATGTGAGAGCTGGGGCAAATCCATGAGGTGGGGCAAATCCATGTGTGAGCTGGGGCAAATCCATGTGTGAGCTGGGGCAAATCCATGAGCTGGGGCAAATCCATGACCTGGGGGCAAATCCATGAGCTGGGGCAAATCCATGAGCTGGGGCAAATCCATGTGAGAGCTGGGGCAAATCCATGAGGTGGGGCAAATCCATGTGTGAGCTGGGGCAAATCCATGTGTGAGCTGGGGCAATCCATGTGTGAGCTGGGGGCAAATCCATGAGCTGGGGGCAAATCCATGTGTGAAGCTGGGGCAAATCCATGAGCTGGGGCAAATCCGTGAGCTGGGGCAAATCCGTGAGCTGGGGCAAATCCGTGAGCTGGGGCAAATCCATGAGCTGGGGCAAATCCATGTGTGAGCTGGGGCAAATCCATGTGTGAGCTGGGGCAAATCCATGTGCTGGGGCAAATCCATGTGTAAGCTGGGGCAAATCCATGTGTGAACAAAAAACAGTAATAATTGACTGCAGTGACAATAATTTATGATAATAAAGAGTGGCCACATAGTCCTACAGATACAACTGGCCCTTTGAGGGTGACCAAACTGCTGATGCGGCCCAGATGACATTTGAGTTTGACACCCCTGCCTTAGATTGTAAACTCTCGGGCGCACGTACCCCTTAGATTGTAAACTCTCGGGCACATGTACCCCTTAGATTGTAAACTCTCGGGCGCACGTGCCCCTTAGATTGTAAGCTCTCGGGCGCACATACCCCTTAGATTGTAAGCTCTCGGGCGCACGTACCCCTTAGATTGTAAACTCTCTGGCGCACGTACCCCTTAGATTGTAAACTCTCGGGCACAGGTTCCCATAGATTGTAAACTCTCAGGCGCACGTACCCCTTAGATTGTAAGCTCACTGGCGCACGTACCCCTTAGATTGTAAACTCATGGACACACGTACCCCTTAGATTGTAAGCTCACTGGCGCAGGCACTCTGTGTAACACACAACCCCCCCCCCCATGGCTCTGTATAGCACACAACCCTACTGACTGTTAGACTTCCTCTATATATTCAGGGCGTGCGGGTCACAGTGAGTAGGGTTGTGTGCTATACAGAGCCGTTGGGGGGGTTGTGTGTCAGCAGGGTTGGGTCACGTGACAGCAGTGGGCGGGGCAGAACACAGGCCACAGCGTCACAGCACTCTGCCCCCCCCCAGTCACACACTGGGACGGCTGCTTTCCTCCCTCTACCAGTGTGTCTGCGGGGCGGCGGTCTGCGGGGCAGGGGGTGTGCTGGGACAATGCGGCCTGCTTGCAAACTCCTTCCCTGCCAGGAGGGAGTTCGCAGGCCGGCCACAGCGTCCCAGCACTCCACCCCTCCCCCCGCAGACACGACACGCTGTGAGAGGGAGAGGGAGGAAAGCAGTCGTCCCAGCAGCCGTCCCATGCGCGCGCAGCCAACAGAAACCGGATGTGTGATGACGGACAAACGATTTTATAGTTATAGATACTTAATCCCTTCACTAATGTGATCATCTATACAAGATGAGCAGTAGCAGACACAGCAGCCTGAGATCATAGTGACATAATCTTGAGCTATGCTGTATCATTGCGAATGAAGTTTGTTTATTGCTAATTAATTTCACTTGCATTTGTGCTCTGGAACATACCCCCAAGGTTTTACATTGGGCATGATGCCTGAGGTATTTATACTTTTTAAAACCAGCTCAGGATATTTCTAACTAATGTTCTCGAACCCAGGACATACTTGAAAACGAGAGAAATCTCAATGTATCCTTCCTGGTAAAATCCTTTATAAATAAATAAATAAATAAATAACTGTCACTTCCCCAGCTCATCCTCCATGGAGCTCAGAACTGTAGTAACTCCTTTTGGCCAGTAGATGGCCTGTCAAATATTTATTCATTTTTTTAATTTAAAAAGGGCTAAATTACATTCTTCACGCAAAAACGCTCGCACAACGCGTGAATTTGTGCGCCAAGCGTTAAATGTTTACACGTGCAAATCACAGCTGGAATTACAGTCCTCGCGCATTATTTCATCCGTCGAGCAATAACATGCTTAAACCGGACGCGCAAAATGCTCGTGCAGATCTGTTGTGCGCAGAAATCAGTGTGCGCACAGTTTTTTTCAACCGATTCAGCCAATCAGAATTAAGAACCACAATTATCTCACATTTAGTTTTTGCGCCTGTCAAAGTCAATCTGCGCATATATGCTGCAGCAATAATAAATGCACACACAACTTCTCCATTTTATTGGTTTGGTATGAGTAGAATGTGTAACTATACTTTGCTGCTTTTTTTTTTCGGCTGGTGTATTTGGTTGATAGAATTTGCCATTATCACCAGCTTTTAGGGGTTGCTAAAATTATGCGCGCAAAGGCTGTGAGTTAAATCCTGCGCATAGATTGTAATACCATCCGCGTACCAGCGCACAAACGCATTTGTGCTCACAATGTTAAGCATAGGACTTGCGACGTACAGTAAGCTCGCGCAGGATCACCCGCGATAGACAATTACGCGCGTTTGTTGTGCTGACAATGTAATACGGCATTCACCGCAAAGGGTTTTACCCCTCGCGTTAATGCGTTTTTGCGCCGGCGCAAACGTTGCGCAAAGATTGTAATTTAGCCCAAAGAATTTTACCAGGAAGGATGAGGTTCCTCTCATCTTCAAGTATGTCCTTATTACAGTAAGGAATATTTCCAAATGTATAATTATATAATTAACCACTTGGCTGCTGCGCTGAGCGCGTCCTAGCACAGGAGGCAGCAATCAGCTGGGATTCTGGGTGATTGCTGCCCCCCCCCCCCCCGGTGCAGGCTGACATCTGCATGTCAGTCCGGCACTCCGGGACCCCGGGAGGGATAGATGTCATTGCGGCGTGCGGAGGAGGTGCCCGATCGCCGGGGTCCTGCGGGCTGCAGGCAGGCACAGTTTGGAAGGGCACAGCCTGCCCTTCCAAACCGTGCCTGTCTTTAACCCCTTGGGTGCCGGATCACGATTCGGCGCCGAAAAGCACTGAATCGTGATCCTCTCCTGGAGCTGGCCGACATCTTTGATGTCGGCCAAGCTTCCAGGAATGCCCCCTGACGACTGGCGTCATCGTGCATAGCACGATGATGCAGGTCCTGGAGTTAACCCCTAACTGCCACCAATGGTGGAGATAGGTGGTTCCAATGAACCCCCTATCTCCCGATCCGTGGCAGCTAGGGCTTAATGTTTGGTATTGCTGGATCGGCCAGAGCATGGCCTTTCCAACGATACATGACCATGTAAAAATTCAACAAAAAATAAATAAAATTAAAAAACTATAAAAAAAAATAATAATAAAAAAATGAATAAGTTTTTTTTTGTTTGATTTGTTAATGCAGCAATATTGTTCCCATTTCAATTATAATGTGAACAATGATGCTGCACTAACAATTTTTGTATGCGGTGCGTTTGTTAAAAATAGCAAAAGTTTCCCCCAAAAAAATGTAACGAGTCCCCATTTCTAATTTTTTTAACAAGCGCACCCCATACAAAATATAACCGCAATTGCTCACATGTTAAAATGTGAAAAAAACACTTTACACTTTGTAAATTATTGAAAATTCTAATTTTATTGCATTTTTTGTTATAATATACAGACATGTCATGACGTATACATATAATAATGACATATTATGAATCTGCCGAGTCTGCCGGAAGGAACGATATATAATATGTCTGGGTCATATATTAAAATAAGGCTTCAAAACGTGGTTAAACATGATGAGTGAAACCGGTAAAAATGAGCTCAGCACAGAGGTGTGAAATGCCTCAGCAGCGAAAGGGTTAATTATATATAAGAAATTAAAAATTATTTTCCAAATGTGTAATTATATGATTAATTAAAAATTATTTTCCAAATGTGTAATTATATAATTAATTCTATATAATAAATTAAAAAGGATTTTCCAAAAAAAACAAACACTGGTTCCTGACAGTATTTCTTTTTGGAAAAATCGGCTGGTAGTGAAGGAGTTAAATACTGGATTAAAGCAGTTCCTGGACACAAATCAAGTAGTGTACCCCAACAAACATTGGGAAAAATGTGTAATCTGGCTCTCTTTTGGCTCTAATTGACACACACTTTGTAACTGAATTACTAATGCAATGCCACTGGTTACTGGGTTGAAGCCTGAACTACAGCACCTACCACTTCTTTTAAATGCTTCTGTCTCTGATCATTCATACTCAACCAAAACAGACTGAGAGAGCCCAACTTTCATAGTCCAATGATTATGAGATGTTCTCAGTTCTCTGATGTTAATGCTGGTGGAGTCTAATAGATCAATACATATAAGGCTAGGGTCAGATGATTTTTTGACTGATGTAGCAGGGAAAATAAATTACAATGATAAAACATTCTGTCCGTCAAAAATGCTGGACGTATAAATGCAGTCCGTCTGACCACGCTCCATCACTCACACACAAAGCTATGTGGACGTTGTGGACGTGGCGCACTCCGCACGTCCGTTCTAGCAGTATTACGTTCTTGCCTAACCTGCGTCCGTTTGCAGCGTCCGTCAGCCCCCGCACTTCTGTGCAGACGTACTTCATGTGTGGGGCTCCATTTAACACAATTATATGCTATCACGGACGTACTTATGTGCGGGCAACACGGACGTTAAGGCTAGGGTCAGACGAACGCATTTTTCACTGCGTTTAGCCGCACGAAATCACGGCCGTGCTAGCAGCAAATGACGTCCAATGCCGGGAAACATATGACGAACGGCGCACGAAAGTTCGTCCGTGCAACGCAAGTGGCCAACGAATGCATTTTTTTCGGAGAACGTCAACCGCTACTACTGACGTACAGAGTGCGCTGCGGCCGCATAGCGGCGTGTGTGTGTGATTAGGAGACGTCAGACGCTGCACACGTCCGGCCAACATAACGTCCAGACACAAAAAGTGTTTTATTGATGATCCGTACAAAATCACGGACGAGACGGCGCATCGTATGACCGCTATCGCGTATTCCGGGAAAAAATACGTACGTTCGTTCGAACGCACTTTTTCATTGGCAACGTGAAAAATGCGTTCGTCTGACCCTAGCCTAACACTGCGCTCGTCTGACCCCAGCCTAAACCCTCAGTTCATATATCAATATTGTGGACTAAGGGATGATCAATTGTCTAATTCCAAATCCAACACTCCTTACCTGTAATGGGCTAGCCGTGGTATTTAACTCCCACTACACCTATACCAGTGGTTCCCAACCCTGTCCTCAGGTTTCCCTATCAGGCCAGGTTTTGCAGATCACCTTGAGGAAATGCAGACTGAATCTTGCAATCACTGAGCAGCAAATCATATCACCTGTGCTGTGCTTCAGATATCTGGCAAACCTGGTCTGTTAGGGCTACCTGAGGAACAGGGTTGGGAACCAGTGACTTATCCTTCAGATGTTGGGCAATGTTGTACTTCAGCTATGTACTAGACATGTGCATTCGTTTTAGTACTAAAACGATTTAGTCCGAATTTTGGGATAATTTAGTTTTAGTATGACTCAAGAGAAACGAAACTGCTCAGTACAAAAAACGAAAGAAACTAAAATAAAATGCACTACATTTTAGTTTCAGTCCTTTTTGTGATATTACATTGATGAGTGAAGGAGACCAGCAATGAAGAGTGCAACATCCGAAGTTCTGCACCCTCCACATGCCAATGCAGTAGGATGTTCTATACAGATAGGGGCATTAATTAATGCAGAGGATGTTCTATACATTATACAGAGAGGGGTATTAATGCAGGAGGATGTTATAACATTATACAGAGAAAGGTATAAATTGAAGAGGATGTTCTATACAGAGAGGGACATTAATTAATTCAGGAGGATGTTCTATATATTATACAGAGAGGGGTATTAATTAATGCAGGTGGATGTTGTATACATTATACAGACAGGGGTATTAATGTAGGAGGATGTTCTAAACATTATACAGAGAGGATCCTTTTTTTTCAGCCCTTTAAATCCTGTGGCTGTGAGCGCTGAGATCGGCTGCTTGTTACATTATCTCTCAGTACAATGTATCAGGCTCAGTTGTTACAGTAACTGACTGTAACAGCACTCAGAGTTTCAGTAAAACAAGGAAATAATATTGTTCTAACCTCTTATATATAAAAATATTATTTACTAGTTTTACTGAAACTCTGAGCGCTGTGATGAGCAGCGAACAGTCAGTAATTGTAACAGCTTTGCCTGACACGGGGCAGTATTACAATGTTGGTGCTAACTTAACCAGAGCTGTTGTAAACTGAAAACCTCCATAGGCTCTAATGGCTCTGGAAGTTTACAACAGCTCTGGTTAAGTTAGCACCAACTATGTAATATGGCCCACATTGTGCTGAGAGTGAGAGATACTGTAACAAGCAGCGATCTCAGCCCTCTGAGGAGCCACTACAATAGTAATTGTATCCATTGGTTTTCGGATGAATGAAATTAGTTTTCATACTAAAGAACTGAAAACGAATTTCTTTAGCAACTAAATAAATTGCATTTTAGGACTAATCCATTAGTTCAAAACGAAATTTTGTGCTGTGCACATGTCTACTATGTACCAACCATGTTTCATACATATACAGTTTTTATTTAATTTGCACAGTAAGATATATAAATTTTTGTGAGCTGAACTACTAAATTATGAAAGTAAATCAAAAACTAAAGTATCGTTAAGTTTAATATGAATATCATATCACATCTCTTGTTCTCTCCATAGGTTTGCTTTGTACTATGTGGGCATAGGAGTGGGCGTTATCATTTGCGGATATGCTCAGGTTTCCTTCTGGGTTCTGGCCGCAGCAAGGCAAACCAGAAAAATGAGGAAACATTTCTTTCACTCTGTTTTGGCCCAGGAAATGAGTTGGTTTGATGTCACTAAATCTGGGGAGCTAAACGCACGACTTGCAGAGTAAGATACGTCTACTTATCTCGATTTTTCTTTGTAATGCATTGAAAAACATTCATTAGCATAACAAAAAACGATTTTCACACCTTTTCAAAGCAAGTTTGGTGTGTACCCTGTGGAGAAACAAAATCCTTTGTTTTATGTGTCTCCAAGCACCCTGGAGAGAAATAACACCATCTGCAAATAGCAACCCTAAACCTAACTGTAACAAAAAGTTCAAATAAATTATTGCTGAATTACAGCTGCCAGGGAGAGGGCAGAATACAGAGAGAACTTTGGCGTCACTCACTGCCGTATAGAGATAAGATTCAGGGGCTTATAGTAATTGAAAATCCCTATACAGTACAGATACAAGGTGTTACTGTAATTCCCATACACCGGCATTAAGTCACATACAGATATTATTTTTATATTTTATTGGTATTTTTTGGAAGCTGTGTTGCTAATAATCTCATTATGATCACTACAAACCCCCATAAAGAAAAAAATCTGAATATTTTTATTTATCTTTTTCAGTTACTGTATCTAACACAAATGTCCTTTCTGCCTGTATGATAATAATGCAGACCCCGTTTGAAATTGTAAGATAAAGGCCACCATCTAAAGCTCAGAATCTTACATTGCAATAATATTTCTGTAAAGGAGAAACAAATACATGAAAAATTAAAAAAAGATCAAATTGACATATATTAATTTTTTTTATCTATCTCAGAATAACAATTTCTGTGCAAAAATCTCTATTTTACCTGATATTTAATTGTTAACTTCAAATCCCATGTTGCAAATAAATGTGATGATAACATTTTTTTCAACAAAAATTAGCTCGGTAGTGAAGGGGTTAAACTAACTAATTAACTAAATAATTAAATATACATGTTTTATGTATATAATAAAACATATGCTATAACCATATCATCATTTACTTTTTTTGCTAGCGACATCAATAAAATAAACGACGGAATAGGAGACAAAGTCGGCCACCTTCTGCAAAATCTTTCAACCTTCGTAGCAGGTCTGGTAGTTGCACTAGCTAAAGGATGGCAGCTCGCTCTCGTGTTTATGGCGATAAGCCCACTAATTGCTGTGTCAGCTGGATTATTTTCTATGGTGAGTTGCAATAATACAAAGCCATTTACTCGATTTCAATAGACATTACCCCATAACTGCTTGGTAGACTGATGGTCGCCACGTTGCACTGGTGTCACATTGATCCCAGATGACTTAAGACTTCACATCAAAACAAATTACTGTGTACTGAAAATGACACTATCAGGGTTATTCAAAGAGATCCGCATTGTGGCCGAAAGGTAACCGAACAGTGAATTTCAGCGTACGGTTACCTTTCCTGGCCATTCGGCTATTCAGAGAGCAGGCAGTTTGCCAAATCCTGACGAATTGCCTGCACGTACGGTGCCTGTTTGAGGGCAGTGAAAACCCCATAGAGAAGCAACACTTCATCTATTCAGAGAACAAAAACCAGCAGTGAAAAGTTGCCGAATTGCCCTGATGTTCGGTGGTTTCATTCGACAGGTTTATTCAGGCGAATCCCATAGGCTTCAATGTTAAAAATATTTCCGTTTTAATACAATATCTAATAAACCGTTGATTATAATATTCTGCAGTAAAAAGTCTCTTTATTTATAAATTTTTTAGGATCTTTAAGGCATTTTTGGTGATTTTTTTTAAGTCGCTTTTACTTTTTTCTGTAACTGTCCTTTTTATTATCATTCATTCATATATGTAAATTTCAGACCTTTTCGGACTGTTTTTTTTATTTTCACCCCATTCGTCTGCGGTGTCAGGGTTTTCCGGCGGCTGCTCTGTGCTGTGATCGGCTCCTGCTCGGGTTTCTCCGGCGTGTTCAATCCAGATGTTTTTGCGGGTTTCGGTGTGCGTTCGCCGGGTGAGTGTTCGGTGGGTTTGCGGCAGCTTTTCCCTGCACTACGACAGCTCTGTGGTGCTTGCTGAATACACCGCAGGGTCGCCAAAATGGGATTGCCAAATCGCACCGAATTGAAGAGAACGAAAAGTCACCGAACGTGCGGTGACTTTTCGATTCTCTTTGAATAACCCTGTATGCATAGTCTATGTACATAATGTTGGATCTTTGCTATGAAGAAATTAAGAAAATAACATGTAACATTAGAATAAAAGTCGTAATTTATAATTAAGGTTATAATAAGTTACATGAGGTAGGCAGTCAATTAAAGAGGTCAAGACTGGAAAAACCTTCATTAAATGTGCAGCTGCTTACGATAGTGACGTGAATTGCCAAGGTGAAGGTCCCAGCATGATACAGTTACAAGTTTTTATAAAGCGCTAACAAGTTCCGTAGCACTGTACAATGGGAGGCAGAATAACAAATATACATACAGGTTCAACACACAGAACAGTAGGAGAGCGGACCCTGCTCAAGAGTTTACAATCTAAGAGGAAAAGGGGTGACACACTAGGTGAGGGTTAATAGAGAATATGAAACAGCAGGGTGCATGTGGGCTGAGTAGGAAGATGCAGTAAGAAATGAACAGAAGGGGATTAGGAAATGAGATGATTGGCTTCTTTAAAGTAATGTGTTTTCAGAGACTTCTCGAAGGACTGGAGAGACGGGGAGAGTCTGATGTTGCGGGGGGAGGGAGTTCCAAAGAAAGGGGGTATCTCGGGAGTAGTCCTGAAGGCGGTGTTGGGGGTGCGAGTACGCGAAGCTGAGAGTATCAGATCATTGGCAGAGCAAAGCATACGGGGTGGGATGTATCTGTTAATAAGGGAGGAGATGTAGGCAGGCGCGCGGTTATGTAGAGCTTTGTATGTGAGCACCAATATTTTTAATTGGATTCTAAAGGAAACAGGGAACCAGTGTAGAGATTGACATAGGGGTGAGGTGCGAGGGGTTTGGGAGGTGAGGTGGATGAGCCTGGCACAGGATAACACATGTCATGACAACAGAAGAAACAACCGGCTGGGGGATCAAGCTTAAGTTGTAATGTTAATTCCAAATGCACCTTAATTACCTATTTCTTAATTCAGAATCTGTTTCTGCATAATATATTAGTGTGCAAATAACTGGGTTTTGTAGGTAATGGTGTGATGCTCTGCACTCTTAGATGACTGTGTCACTAACAAGCAAGGAGTGCTCAGCCTACGCAGAAGCTGGTGCAGTAGCTGAAGAAGTTCTCTCTTCCATTCGTACCGTTGTGGCATTTGGAGGAGAAGATAAAGAATTAAATAGGTATTTCTTTGTGCACGTTGTTTGTATTTTCTATTATAGTTTTAAAAAGGAAAGTTTAATTTTTTTCTGCTTCCCCCCTCCCTTGTTTGTGTTTTTTATTTACAGATACTCCAGCAATTTGGGGAAAGCCCAGAAATTTGGCATTAAGAAAGCTATTATTTCCCAGCTGTCAACTGGTCTTGTATACTTTATCATTTATGCCTCCGACGGCCTTGGCTTTTGGTATGGCACAACCTTAATTCTGGAAGATACTGGCTATACTATCGGAGACACTCTTGTGGTTAAGTATTGCAATGGACTATATGCCTACACAAACAAGTTCAAATTTCGATTTTGATTACATACTTTACTTTTTCTTTAGGAAACATTTTATTAACTGAGATAGAGGCATAGACATACATAACATTATAGCAACAGATAGACCATTTGATGCGATAGATAATTATTATTATTAGGGATGTGCGTTTCGGATTTCGGAATTTCGGAATTTTCACGAAATTTCCCGATTCGTGTTTTCGGATGCGGCCGAATTTCCGAAAATTTTTAGATCCGAAAATGGCAGAACCGAAACGTTTTCCGGGCCGAAACGAAATATTTTCGGAATTTTCGAATGGACTTGAAATGTGTCAAATCGAAATTTATTGCTTTGAAACGAGGAGAACAGACGTTCCGAATAAACGAAAATTTCCGAACTTACGAAAAGTCGATACAAAAACGAGCAAAGTGACACGAAAATTCGAAAAATGGTCGATATTCCGAAAAAAGGTACACGAAAAACGAATCGAGCCGAACCGAATCGAAACAGAAATCGGTTGAAACGAGCCGAATCGAAAAGTTTAAAAATCCGAAAAATCGAACCGAAAAAAAAATCGGTGCACAAGCCTAATTATTATCCTTTATTTATATAGCAAGACAGATTCCACAGCGCTTTACGAGATCAGTTTACAAGGACATGATAACACTACACATGGATGACACAGCCTGATGCAGGGGACCCTGTACCCAAGGAATCTTACAAACTATGAGAATTTTACACATATTGTGAGTTAGGCGCATCCATTTCATTAGGCGTCATGCCCAAGGACACTTACGGGTGAGGTCTTCTTAGTGGGATCTTCTTACTTCTCCACAGTTGTAGATCTGAGATATTACCACTAGGCCATGCATCTGATATTGCATGGTAGGCAAGTATGTACCGTTATGTTTTTCACTCAAGGACACTTACTGGAGAGGTGCTCGGACTGGGATTCAAACCTCGGTCTCCACAGTTGTAGAGCAGTGATGTTATCACTACTAGATAGATAGATAGATAGATAGATAGATAGATAGATAGATAGATAGATAGATAGATAGATAGATAGATAGATAGACAATGTTATGCTTCCAATTGTGCCGACATCTTTGTGAGTTTGGCATTGATATGAATATATGGTTTGTAATTTGAACATTTCCGTTCCTTGGTAGGTTTTCTTCAGTATTGTTCTGAGCAGTTACTGCATCGGACAGGCATCCTCTCATTTCCAAGCCTTTTCTACAGCACGAGGAGCCGCATATAATATTTTCAACATCATTGATAAGGTAAAGTGTGTTCATGAAAGAAATACCATGAAGCATTAAATCAAGAAACCATCATTCTTAAAACTTGAAGAATCTATTCATTAAATGGTAGGGCACAGTGAGCTGAAAATTAACTTGAAAAATTTACATGCAAGAAACCTAATTTATGCTGCTGCAAAAATGTCTTAAATTCTTAATCCTATTGTTACCTATTCATATCATATATGATATCTTGATGTCTTAATCATATATGATACCTTGTTGTTAGCTTAACTGCTGGATCTCCTATTCCACATTGCATCATGGTCATTGGGGCAGGTTACTACAAAATAATGTCTGGATCTATGCTGTATCATTGCAAATTAAATTAATTTGTTGTAAAATAATTTTGTTTGCATTTGGGCTCCAGAAGGTGTCCCCAAAGTTTTAACATTATGGGCATGATGCCCAAGGTGTGAATACTTTTTAAATCCAGCTGGAGAATGTCTCTAACAGACTGTGCCCCAACTTATCCTGCAACAAGCTCAGAACTGTAGTAACTACTTTTGGTCAGCAGATGGTGACATCCTCCTGCCAAATAGGTTATTATTTGTATAATAATTCTTTGGAAAATTCTATTTTGGAAAATCACTTGCAAGGTTATTCAAAGAGATCCGAATGGCTGCTGTGGTAACCGAACGCTGAAATTCCTTTCCTGGCCATTCGGCTATCCAGAGAGCAGGCAGTTCGCCAAATGTTGGCAAATTGCCTGCACATAAGGTGCCTGTTTGTGGGCAGTGAAATCCCCATAGAGAAACAATGCTTCGTCTATTCAGAGAACACAAACCAGCAGTGAAAAGTTGCCGAAATGCCCTGCCATTCAGTTGCTTCATTCGACAGATTTATTCAGGCGAATCCCATAGGCTTCAATGTTAAAAATATTCCCGTTTTAATTCAATATCTAATAAACCGTTTATTAAAAGTCTCTTTATTGATAGATTTTTTTAGGAACTTTTAAGAATTTTTTTGCAAAAAAAAATTCCGTTTATTTTTTTAAATTTTTTTTAATTTTTTTCTTTTTTCTGTAACAGCCCTTTTTATTATCATTCATTGGACCTCGTATGTAAATTTCAGACATTTTTGCTCAGTAGTTTCTTTGCAAACAGCGTTTCACTTTTCAAACATTCAAGCGTACGGATTTTTTTTCACTCCGTTCGTCTGCGGTGTCAGGTTTTTCCGGCGGCTGCTCTGCGCTCTGATCGGCTTCTGCTAGAGTTTCTCCGGCGTCTTCGGCAGGGTTAATCCAGATGTTTTTTTGGGTTTCGGTATGCATTCGCCTGGGTTTTGCAGTGAGTGGTCAGCAGGTTTTCGGCGGCTTTTCCCTGCACTACGACGGCCCTGTGGTGCTTGCTGAATACACCGCAAGGTCGCAAAATGGGATTGCCAAATCAAGCCGAATTCAAGAGAACGAAAAGTCACCGAACGTGCGGTGACTTTTCGATTCTCTTTGAATAACCCTTTTGGTATTGAAGGGGTTAACGGCACCTTTGGTTTGTATAGCAGCCTTTAATTTGCAGCCAGAATCTGCAGAGCAAGTTATTCTCATCTCGCTTGTCCTTCTTGTCTGCAGCTGTTATTTCTGAAAGATATACTGACTCTCAGAATCTGCTGTTAAGTGATATTGCTTTAGCGAAATCACTTAACACAGTAAAATGAATCATCAAAAAAATCCCAAACTTACCTCTGATCCCATATTGAAGAGGGTGGCGCAAAACACTGCCTCCTTTCACCATACGTGGAGGAAGACTGGTAGCTGACGGTAGGGTCTCACTTGGCTCTATGGCTTCATAGAGTATCAGTTTGCAGTTCCCTATTCTTCTGGCTCGAGCCAGGGTTGGAAACAGGACCATTAACACGGAGCTGGTGCAGTATATAAGCTCGTACTAAAATCACTTCTTGCTGCTTTTCATGATGTAACTGGTTCACTTTTCCTGCCACAAAATAGCTCATAGAGAAAATATTACCAACATACTTGTGCTAATGCATTAAACTACAGTGTTATGTGTGCAGTACATCATCTGATTCTGTTACAAAACAAAAATGAGCAACTACATTGCAATATTTTCAGAAAAGGGCGGTAAGAATAAAAGTTTTAATATTTAATAAGAAATTAAGCAAAAGTTGCAAACCCAAAAAGCAGAGTAGTTATTAAAGTATGAATGGTTGACAGAAGAAGTAATTCTAAAATAACACTAATGCCAGTTATAGATTCAGAATCTATACATAGAGATCCAGAGAATCTTATCTATATTGTTTATTCATAAGATGCCTCATATAAATTAATAATTCATAAATGCTAATGCGTCTCAATACATAAACAACTAATGTTAGCTTAGGAAATCCAATATGGTGGACTATGTAACCATATAATGATCTAGTCATTGTACTAAAGGAACAATTAAAAGTAACCTTGATGCAAGTTCAACTTCTTAAACTAATAAGAAAATATCACATGTTCCGTCTGATAAGAGATTATTTTGTCTTCTTCCAAGGCAGTTCTGGTTCCCAGGCACCTAGGGAAGAGGCACCTAGGGAAGCTGAATGACCTCGTATTCACTAAACGAGTTACAAACATTTATGTACAACAATAAAACAAGATATGAAATTATCAGGGTTACTCAAAGAGCTCCGAATTGCTTGAGAAAGGTAACCGAACACTGAAAATCAGCGTTCGGTTACCTTTCTTGGCCATTCGGCTATCCAAAGAACAGGCAATTCGCCAAATCCTAGCGAATTGCCTCAACATACGGTGCCTGTTCGGTGCCTGTTCGAGGTCAGTGAAATCCCCATGAAAAAGCACTGCTTCGGCTATTCAGAGAACACAAACCAGCAGTGAAAGGTTCCCCTAATGTCCTGCCATTCGGTGGTTTAATTCGGCAAATTTATTCAGGAGAATCCCATAGGCTTCAATGTTAAAAATATTCCCGTTTTAATTCAATATCTAATAAACCGTTCTTTATAAAATTCTGCAGTAAAGAGTCTCTTTATTTATAGATTTTTTAGGATATTTTTAGCATTTTTCTGAATTTTTTTATTTTATTTTTTAAAAGTCAGATTTTTTTTAAAGTTTTCTTCTTTTTTCTGTAACAGCCCTCTTTATTATCATTCCCTGGACCTCATATGTAAATTTCATACATTTTCGCTCAGTAGTTTCTTTGCAAACACATTCATACAAACTGTTTTGCTAATTTATTCACTGCCTCTTCTGCTGTGTCGAAGGCTGCGATCGGCTCCTGTTCGGGTTTTTCTGTGGTTTTCGGCAGGTTAATCCAGATGTTTTTGAGGGTTTTCGGCGTGCATTCGCTGGGTTTTGCGGTGAGTTTTCGTCGGGTTTGCGGCAGCTTTTCCCTGCAATTCGGGGACCCTGTGGTGTTTGCTGAATACACCGCAGGGTCACCGAAATGGGATCGGCAAAACAAACCGAATTGAAGAGAACGAAAAGTCACCGAACGTGCGGTGACTTTTCGAATCTCTTTGAATAACCCTGTATGTGAAATGTTCAGCTTACGGAAAAAAAATTCAATTTTAGCTCATATTATTCTTTTTAAACCCAATTGCCCATAACAATGAGTCGTTCATGTTGTCTAAAAGGACAGAAGGCAGATATAAAGAAACCAGTGCAAAATATGAGATTGAATCAATGGTACCTTTATAGAAGATATTTTTATTACTCTAATTGTACATTTCTCCTGACTTTTTTTTTCAGAACTCTACAATTAACAGCTATTCATCTGAGGGCTACATACCAGATAGTATAAAAGGCAACGTGGAATTTAAAAATGTCAATTTTTCTTACCCTTCAAGGCCTGATGTTCAGGTAAGATCTGAGCTGTTGTTTTATTTTTTCAGATGTTGCTTCTATTATTCCCATTGCATGAATTAATAATAATTTGAAGTGTGTTCCCTCATTAATATTAGGTTATTTTTGATTGTTTGCTAAAGGGAGGGGTTTAAACCCCGAAAATTTAATAGAGAAGCCTAGAAAAAGAATTAAGGGTTGTCTTTTAGCATGTGCTCTAACGTCTACCACATTCTACCAGCTGGTTTTCTGATCTGGCGTCGCTCTACCTCCTTGTTGCCATCTTTGTTATTAGGGTACGATAAAACCGGAGATATAAATAACTTTATATAATGGTGCAGGAAAAATCACACAGATACGTCTTGCTGTTGTGTCTTTATTTTCACTACAACACCTGCTGCTGCTTCCTGTTAGGGGAGAAGAGACGTATGGGAAACAAACGTTATTTACACTTCTGTTATGAACAATTCAATACACCTGCAGGTTACACCACTGTGAGAGCACTTTCAACATATACCCACTGCTCTGACTGGCAGCTTAGGCTAGGGTCAGACGAACGCATTTTTCGCATCGTCCGTGAAAAAGTGCGTTCGAACGAATGGACGTATTTTTTCCCGGAATACGCGATAGCGGTCATACGATGCGCATTTTTGTCCGTGATTTTGTACGATCATTAATAAAACACTTTTTGCGTCTGGACATTATGTTGGCCGGACATTAGCAGCGTCTGACGTCTCCTAATCACGCACACACGCCGCTAGCAGACGCAGCGCACTCTGTACGTCCGTACTAGCGGTTTGACGTTCTCAAAAAAAATGCGTTTGTTTGCCGCTTGCATTGCGTGGCCGCACTTTCGTGCGGCCGTACTTCGTATATTGCCTGTCATTGCCCGTCATTTATTTATTTATTTATTTATTTATAAAGGATTTTACCAGGAAGGATACATTGAGATTTCTCTCGTTTTCAAGTATGTCCTGGGTTCAAGAACATTGAGTGGTTACAGAAATACAAAGTTACAGTTACAAGTACTTATACAGCGCCAACAAATTCCATAGCGCTTTACAATGGGGATGCTGCTACTACGGCCGTAATAAAGTGCGGCTGCACGCGCGTTCGCACTGCGTTCGTCTGACCCTAGCCTAAATCACACATGCTGTTGGTATTCAGTTCACAGGTCATATGCGCGTGCATTTCTCGTTTGTAGGTTGCATTTCTTCACATATCTGCTTTTAAGCCATCTCTTTTCACATAAATGTAATAATAATAATAGTAATAATTTAGGTGCCTCTCACTTGAATCTGAGCTGCCTCTCACCAAAAATGTTTCACCTGAGGCCCGTGTCAGACGAACGCAGTGATCACGTCCGTGTTGCCGCACATTTTAACGTCCGTCGTAGCATAAAATTATGATCAATAGAGACCCACACACGAAGTACATCCGTACAGAAGTGCGGACGCACAACGCACGTGGCACCGGACGCAATTTAGGCAAGAACATCAAATCGCTAGGACGGACGGACAGGGTGTGCCACGTCCGCGTAGCTTTGTGTGTGAGTGATGGAACATAATCAGACGGACTGCATTTTTGACGGACAAAATGTTTTTTCATATCATGTATCAATTTTTTTAATTTTAGACATTAATTTTATTTCCCATCTACATCAGTCAAAACAAACGTCAGTCAAAAAAAACAGACTGTGTGGTGTCTACAGTATCATCAGTCAAAAAGTACAGTGTGCTCAGAATGCTTTCGTCTGACATTAGCCTAAATCTGAGGTGTCTCTCACTGGAACCTCTCACCTGAATCTGAAGTTCCTCTCACTTGAACCTGAGCTGCCTCTCATCTGTACCTGGGAGCTATCCCTCCCCCCTTTGTCGAATTAACTTATTTCTTATTTCTCATGGTAGTTTTAGATACAGGGAATTACATTTAGTTTTAAACCCCTAATCCTTACCAACAGATTCTGCTCCTTTTGTGCTTCATTTATAGGCATCTGAGTCCTTCTGATGTAAAAAAAAGAGACAGAATCTGTTGCCTAAAAATGAAGCAAAAGCGCAGAAGAATACTTTGGCTAGGGTTAGGGATTACGGTTCACCCTAACTCTAAATGTAACCCACACTTTATCCCTAATTTCATGAATACTAAAAACCACATGATACATGAGACACTTACAAGAATGAGAGTGCAGTACCGTATTCTATGTTCAGTATAAATATGGGATTTATTTTATGTAAATACCCTTTAATTGCATCTAATCTGTATTTATATTTTGTATTTTTATGTTTCAGATTTTAAAAGGACTCAATCTAAGTGTTAAGTCTGGCCAAACAGTGGCATTAGTTGGACAAAGTGGATGTGGGAAAAGCACAACAATACAACTTCTGCAACGACTGTATGATCCACTAGAGGGCGAGGTAAGATTATTAATGTTTTTATTATATACAGTAATATATATACAAGGGTTGTGGTGGAGGAAAAAAGTGAGATAAAAAGCCTCCACACTATAATAAGTGTGTTTATTATTGCAGAAGCCACTTGCACATCATAACAATTCGATGAATTGCATCCCAGAGCTCCTGTGCCACATTCCCCATATGCAGCAAGGAATTCTGGGTAGGACATGCAAATGACATCTGTCTCACTTTTATGCATCCTGGATCTGTTATTACACAGAACCCTAAAATCAATGCTATGCCACACTGTGGCTTTCTAGCAGAGATATATATATATATAATCCAACAGGTGCCTGGTATTCAACCCTTGACAAGAAAGTTTACATTCTCCGGTGCTGTTATACCGTATAGGTAGAAATCGTGATGGGTGAATAGTGCACTCGAGAGACTTGGTATCGATAAAAAATGAATTTTATTATTGCGAGTTGACGTTTCAGTCCATGCTGGACTTTTCTCAAGACATATTATGCAACTGATGTCTGTCTCACTTTTTTGCATCCTGAGACAGACGTTATTTGCCTGTCTTACCCAGAGTTCTGTGCTGCATATGGGGAATGTAGAACAGGAGCTCTGGGATGCAGTTCTTTGAATTGTTGTGATGTGCAAAAGGCTTCTGCAATAATAAACTAGGATTCAAAGTATTCTAGGATTCAAAGAACTCTGTACATTGGACTATTTGCTAGTTTTTTTGCCACCCCCTGGAAAGTGCCAGCCTAGGCCTTGCCCACCCAGGACATACTTGAAAATGAGACAAATCTCAATGTATCCTTCCTGGTAAAATATTTTTGTCACCCTAGGGGGTGGTGTCACCCAGTGCAGGCCGCACTCCCCGCCCCCCCCCCCTTGTGATGCCACTGAGAGAAAGGGCTAAGTTCAGGTTCCACGTGTGCTGCATCTTTGTTAATTCTTTCAGATATTACGTGAATGATTGTTTATGCATGCTTTGTGTAGTGGATATTTACATTTTTCAGATTCATTTAACAGATTCATTCCTCAGACATTCTCAGTTCTTTTATAACTAAAAATTTAATTGTAGATAACTGTTGATGGGCACGACATCCGATCCCTAAATGTCAGACACTACAGAGAATTCATTGGAGTGGTCAGTCAAGAGCCTGTATTGTTCGGCACGACAATCAGAAATAACATAAAATATGGGCGAGAGAATGTGACTGATGAGGAAGTTGAAAAAGCTGTCAAAGAAGCCAATGCCTATGATTTCATTATGGCGCTTCCTGATGTAAGTATTTCCATGACTTGGATTTATGACTTTAATTATGCTTTGGAGATTATTAAATGGTATTCTGCAAAATGGCTTCACTGCTCTATTACCGTGGAGACACGGGTTTACATCCTGGCCAGAGCACCTCTCCAGTAAGTGTGCTTGGGCAAGACACCTAATGGTACCTACTCGCCACCCAGGACATACTTGAAAACGAGAGAAATCTCAATGTATCCTTCCTGGTAAAATCCTTTCTCAAAAAAAACAAAAAAACAATGGCACAGATATGAAAGTTTTGTGTATAACATTGGTTCCGAAGGCAGAGCAACTGATATCAAACGCAGGTATAAGATCTCTATGGGCTTGTAGCAGAAGATTTCAGTGAACCTATTTTTGGAATTGTGTGAACTGTGGGCAGTTATGTGTGTGTGTATAAAAGATGGCAGATACTTCGCTTTTTAGATATATAGCTCTGTGGATATTATAGCTAGGTTGATGGAAATATACCAGTGATACACCAGGGTGATACACCAGGGATCATGTCCTGCAGGAATTCATGGGAATGGAGTTTCCTTCACTATTTTTGCAGGGGATGTCTTAAAATTTTGGTCCACACACTGAATAGTTTTTTGGTTAGGATTGATATATACTGTATATATTGATAATTTATATATGAAGTATATATGATGTTTGCTACAATTATCTTGATTTGCTAAAACCCAATCTATTGTTATATCTAAACATTAAAGGGACACTACCACATGCATACTCTGTAACTAGATTACTTGCGCATGATAAACAAAACCATATTATAAAACACATGCTGCTGCTAGGTTATATTCTTTGTTTCAAATTATTGCATGTACAAAGGAAAACTAAAGTTAAGGGGCCCTATTACAATGTTAAAGCTAACTCCAGCGCTCACCTGTGTTTAGCACCGGGTTACGGTGCAGACTGCTGAATTCGCTCCTGCCCTGTATTATCATGCTAAAGGTGCAGGTTTTTCTCATTATCCTCCCAATTTTAGCGTGATCAATGTAATAGTACCCAAGGTGTTTATCTCCTGTTTCCATTTTATAGATTTTTTCCCCATGAGGCAACATTTACCAAAATCTGGGCAAAGTTTTACTTTACTGCTGTGGTTTAGCTTCTACAGTATTTAACAGTCAGTGGAGTGAAGTAGTGAATGTTTAGACAAGGCAGCAGGGGGCTATTGTGTGGTGTATGCTACTCGAGATAAGAGATGGCAGCTGAATGAGATAAAACAGGGAGCTTAAAAGATTTCTAATCTACCCCCCTGGTGATGCCCTATTTATACATCCCACGCGATACAATGATGTGAGTTGTGTGAGTTGTGTACCGGCATAATCCGTAGTTTGTTTTATACTATATCATTGTACTGCTTTTACTATAGTGCTTAAAACACAGTGCATATGGTATGTGTCAATACCTTGAAGAGAATGGACTCTATTCCGGCAATGCAAAATTTGGCATGAGCCCCAACTGCTCTATCATGAGTGAGCAGCAAAGTTAGTGACTCCTCTTGCTATAATGGTGACAATTAAAAAATGGGTTAACACTGAGTATTCTTAACCTTTATCTACAATCTAGAAATATGATACTCTTGTTGGAGAAAGAGGAGCCCAGTTAAGTGGAGGCCAAAAACAAAGGATTGCGATCGCCAGAGCCCTGGTACGGAATCCCAAAATTCTGCTGTTGGATGAAGCCACCTCTGCTTTGGACAGTGAGAGCGAATCTGTTGTACAAGCCGCTTTAGATAAGGTAACTTTATAAATAAATATAGTGCTTTGTGGAAATGAAATGGAAAATGTGTAAGAAAAATGTAAAATTATTTTATTAATTATAAAATCATTTATTAATAATAATAATAGCAGTAATAAATTTCATATTTAGTAATATAATGATAAAAAAATGTATAGTGGCTTTCATGTTACAAATCTGCCGTATGTTTCGAATGATTTCTCAGTAAATATAGCAATACTATCAGGGTTATACAAAAAGAATCGAAATGTCACTGCACGTTCAGTGACTTTTAGGCTAGGGTCAGACTGAGGCAGTGCGAACGCGCGTTCTGGCGCACTTAATCACGGCCGTGCTAGCAGCAGATGCCGGGCAATGACGGCCAATATACGAAGTACGGTCGCACAAAAGTCCGGCTGCGCAACGCAAGTGGAAAATGAACGCATTTTTTCGAGAACGTTAAACCACTAGTACTGACGTACAGAGTGCGCTGCGTCCGCTAGCGGCGTGTGTGAGTGATTTGGAGATGTCAGACGCTGCTAATGTCCGGCCAACATAACGTCCAGATGCAAGAAGTGTTTTATTGATGATCCGTACAAAATCACGGATGAAACTGCGCATAGTATGACCGCTATTGCGTATTCCGTGAAAAAATACGTCCATTCTTCGAACGCACATTTTCACGGACAACGTGAAAAATGCGTTAGTCTGACCCTAGCCTGAGTTCTCCTCAATTCGGGCCGATTCGGCAATCCCATTTCGGCTACCCTGCGGTGTATTCAGCAAGCACCGCAGGGCTGTCGAAGTGCAGGGAAAAGCTGCCGAAAAGCCACCGAAAACCTGGTGAATGCACACCGAAAACCTGTAAAAACATCTGGATTAACCCGTCGAAGATGCCGGGAAAACCCAAGCAGGAGCCGATCACACACAGTGAAGCTGCCGGAAAAAGCCGACATGGCAGAAGAAGGCAGTGAATAAATTAGGAAAACAGTTTGCTTGAATGATTGAAAAGTGAAACGCTGTTTGCAAAGAAACTACTGAGCGAAAATGTCTGAAATTTACATATGAGGTCCAGGGAATGATAATAAAAAGGGCTGTTACAGAAAAAAGAAGTAAACTTAAAAAAAGAAAAATCAGACTTTTTTAAAAAAAAAAATCCAGAAAAATGCTTAAAATATCCTAAAAAATCTATAAATAAAGAGACTCTTTACTGCAGAATTTTATAATGAACGGTTTATTAGATATTTAATTAAAACAGGAATATTTTTAACATTGAAGCCTATTTGTTTCGCCTGAATAAACCTGTCGAATGAAACCACCGAATGGCAGGGCATTTCGGGAACCTTTCACTGCTGGTTTGTGTTCTCTGAGTAGCCGAAGCAGTGCTTTTTTATGGGGATTTCACTGCCCTCGAACAGGCACCGAACATTCACTGTATGTGCAGGCAATTCGCCAGGATTTGGCGTATTGCCTGCTCTCTGGATAGCCGAATGGTCAAGAAAGGTAACCGAACGCTGGAAATCAGCGTTCGGTTACCTTACTCCAGCCATTCGGATCTCTTTGAATAACCCTGTATATTGCAACATCCTAAAAGTGAATTTAAAAGTCAACAGTTTTAAAGTTACTTTTTAATATACAGTAGTTTTACGGATTCTAATGATATTATGCACTCATTCTGTATTTACAGGCCCGAGAAGGTCGTACTACCATAGTTGTTGCCCATCGTCTCAGCACAGTGTGGACTGCTGATGCTATTGTTGTGTTTGAAAATGGAGCTGTCAATGAACAAGGAACACATTCTGAGTTAATGGAGAAAAGAGGAATATATCATCAACTTGCAACCGCCCAGGTACATCACCGAATTTTAGTATCTTCTCTCTTATTGATATTTTCCTAGTGCTAATTAGGATGTGGTTTTGTGATTTTGTGTTCTTTTTTTTCTTTGTAGCCATTTCTATTATATTATTAGTAGACTTTTGGCAAATTGGTGACATTCTCAATATGATTGATGTTTATTTTAGATTTTACATATTACTGAATCCTATCAGACCCCCTGAAGACCATCTCTCTCAACCACAATTTATTGCTGTGTAATAGGCGTTATACAGTATCTTTCTTTGTGTCTCTGTTTTTTCAGACTTGGGTTTGACGTCGTAATGCGAAACTCCTTTTTGCCAGTGCTGTGAAACCTTTCTGCTCTTTCCTCCAGTAGCCTTGCTCTGTACCCAGCCTACCTGTTTTTTGTTACAACTTTCCATCTTTTTTCCACATACGGATAAAGAAAATATGCACTCTAGGGGCCACATTACATTCTTGGTGCTAATGTTAGCGCTCACCTGCCTCCTCTGTCGCCGGGAACAGAGGGAGAGACTGGGGGGAAAAGTCCTCCAGTCTCTCCCTGCAGATCACTTCGCCGATATGCCGGATCTCGCGAGGCGGGATCCGGCAGGTCATGTGACTGGCAGGGGGAGGCTCAATGGAGTCCTATGGACTTCATGGAGTGGATGTTCGCAGCGGCGCTTAGCACTGCCGCGAGCATTACGGGGCGTAGCACCCGCTAACAATGCAGGCAGCTTTTTCAGCACCTGCATTGTAATCTCACGTTAAAACGGGGGCTGTAGGGAGGAAACTGCGGGCACAGTTTTTTTTACTCCCTAGCGCCCCTGTTTTAATGTGAGGATTGTAATTTGGCCCTATGTGTTTTCATAAAGCAATGTGGTCTGGCACTGTATATGAGTCTTAAACCGTATGTTAGGAGTTAGCGAAAGGCCTGGCAAGTGCAACAAGCGCTTAGGACCGGAGGGACAAGTCTTCAGACTCTTCTTTTAAATAGGAATAACATGTTATAAGAAAAATAATGTTTGTACATTAGAAAAATGCTTGACTTATCCCAATAAATTGAATTAGTTAAGGTTCAAGAATATCCCTTCAAGACAAAACTGGTGATCACATCAAGTGTGTCAATATTTAAAGACTTTGGTTATCGACTACATCTTTTTTTTTGTTGATTTATTGTCTTCTTGGGTTATTTAAGAGTTAATTGTTGCTGTCTACCGGAAGCTTGTTCAAAGAAATATAAAGCCCTTGCTTTTACTTACTTGCTGTATCTGGCCTCATACTTATACAATGCATAACTATATTCCTTTTTGATTATAATTATAGTCCATAGTAAAAGAATCTAGCGACTCTTCCGAAACAATAGAAAATGATATCCACACCAAGCCACCTCTGATAAAGAGACTTACATCCAAAACATCTGCTCTGAAATATGGCATGTCTGAGGAAGATGAAGAAGAAGAAAAAGAAGAGTCTGACAGTGCTGACCTGGAAAAGGTTGGATGAATTTTTTTTTAAACACCTTGTGAAGAATAAGGAATTGTTTATGGAATAGTGTGTTTTCCAGACGTAACTGAATGAATGTTATGTACATCGTAACTATCACTACACCTTATTGTACTTATTGTTAGTGAGGGAGAAACTAGTGAGTAAAATTTTGTGAAAGCCATTTTTCAACCCTCACATATCCTCACATTACCAAAATCACTGTTTATTCAGGTCAAAGAATGAACTGAGTTCATTCATTGGATTTGGAGGATTCAACTTCTTGTTTTAGCTTCTAAACTTCACCACTACAACGGAGACTAGTTCTCAGTGCTGTCACCAAACTGTTTTTGTTCACTATAAGGGTTATTCAGAGAAAGGTGAAAACCAGGAGAATTGCCAGGAGAAGAGAACAATCTAGAACAGAGGTCATCAACCTTAGCTCCCTGATGTTTTGGGAACTACATTTCCCATGTGGCTCAGTCAGCCTAATGTGTGACTGAGCATCCTGGGAAATGTAGTTCCCAAAACATCAGGGAGCCAAGGTTGCTGACCCCTGATCTAGACCAAATAGCCGATTTGGAAAGTGAGATAAATGGGAGAATTTTTCTGGTTTGTCTATGTTGACGTAGAATTTTCACTTCTCCAGTCATTCTCCTGATGTTCACCTTTCTTTGAATAGAGCTGTTTGAGTTTAGAGGATAAATCAGACGTGGATCCCTTGCTTGAGGTGCAAAGAGAGGGACCAGCTATACCTTCCTGATGAGGCTTGAGTAGGCAGAAAACATTGTTGTGGTTGTTGAAATCTCATTTGAATGTGGTTTTATCTTCTCTGTAATGGCACCATCGAGCTAAACCCTTATGAGACCTGAGCGTGGACATACCATCAGACAGGCCACTTTTGTAGCTGCCAGTTTTCAGTGTTCCTATAAATAATTTTGCTCGCTATGACTCTAATGTCCATGGTATAGGTCTATGGGAATTTTTCTATATTCCCTAAAGAGCCAAACTTATAAACCATACAGATCATCTATATATACACTATATTGCCAAAAGTATTCGCTCACCCATCCAAATAATCAGAATCAGGTTTTCCAATCACTTCCATGGCCACAGGTATATAAAATCAAGCACCTAGGCATGCAGACTGTTTTTACAAACATTTGTGAAAGAATGGGTCGCTCTCAGGAGCTCAGTGAATTCCAGCGTGGAACTGTGATAGGATGCCACCTGTTCAACAAATCCAGTCGTGAAATTACCTCGCTCCCAAATATTCCACAGTCAACTGTCAGCTGTATTATAAGAACGTGGAAGTGTTTGGGAACGACAGCAACTCAGCCACGAAGTGGTAGGCCACGTAAACTGACGGAGCGGGGTCAGAGGATGCTGAGGCGCATAGTGCGAAGAGGTCGCCATCTTTCTGCAGAGTCAATCGCTACAGACCTCCAAACTTCATGTGGCCTTCAGATTTGCTCAAGAACAGTGCGCAGAGAGCTTCATGGAATGGATTTCCATGGCCAAGCAGCTGCATCCAAGCCATACATCACCAAGTGCAATGCAAAGCGTCGGATGCAGTGGTGTAAAGCACGCTGCCACTGGACTCTAGAGCAGTGGAGTCACATTCTCTGGAGTGACGAATCGTGCTTCTCCATCTGGCAATCTGATGGATGACTCTGGGTTTGGCGGTTGCCAGGAGAACGGTATTTGCCTGACTGCATTGTGCCAAGTGTAAAGTTTGGTGGAGGGGGGATTATGGTGTGGGGTTGATTTTCAGGAGCTGGGCTTGGCCCCTTAGTTCCAGTGAAAGGAACTCTGAATGCTTCAGCATACCAAGACATTTTGGACAATTCCATGCTCCCAATTTTGTGGGAACAGTTAGGAGCTGGCCCCTTCCTCTTCCAACATAACTGTGCACCAGTGCACAAGCAAGGTCTATAAAGACATGGATGACAGAGTTTGGTGTGCATGAACTTGACTGGCCTGCACAGAGTCCTGACCTCAACCCGATAGAACACCTTTGGGATGAATTAGAGAGGAGACTGAGAGCCAGGCCTTCTCGTCCATCATCAGTGTGTGACCTCACAAATGCGCTTCTGGAAGAATGGTTAAAAATTCCCATAAACACACTCCTAAACCTTGTGGACAGCTTTCCCAGAAGAGTTGAAGCTGTTATAGCTGCAAAGGGTGGACCGACATCATATTGAACCCTATGGATTAGGGATGGGATGTCACTTAAGTTCATATGCGAGACAAAGCAGGTGAGCCAATACTTTTGGCAATATAGTGTATATATATATTCCCTAACTAACAACCTCTGCTAGATTTATTCATGGGTGCACGTTTTTCAGTCTGATTCATTTCAGAATTTAATTTAGTACTTAATAGTAACACATAGTGAAATCTCAGTATTACAATCGTAGACAGGGTAAGAATTCATATGGTGTCTCCATGTATAAAGATATCTGTAACTCATACACACTGACATAAAGCTGCATGTAAGCCGAAACTCCAGGTAAACACATGCATACCCATGAATAGAAACACACACATATGTATATACAAGCCTAGATACAGCTGTAGTATAAGGTAGTATATGTTACACCATGTGCTAGGGAAACTAAGGGCCCTATTCTGACCAGGCCATTAATGTTCGTGATTGTTGCCATTATAATTAATTACTATTTTAACACAAATGTCTCAAGTCGCTATTCCAACCAAACCACAAGCTCCACTTGCGACTCGGCTGTTACGGCAGGTTACTTTAAATTAGCGCTTTCTATACTTCGGTAATTTGCTGATAGACATGGAATGATGAGCTATTCCAAGGTAACTCTTTATTCTCGGCTTGAGCTGGCGTTTTCAAAAAAAGACCTCTGGTGCTAAGTGATTAATTACATCCCGCTGCAAAACAAAAAAGTGTGCAGAATATTAATCCACTGGGAAATTAACAGACTGTGAAAAATTATTATAGATAATTAAAAAAAGAAAAGGCATATGCACTCAATATTTTCTTTATTTTATTATTTTATTTTACTTTATTTTATTATAGGCAAAACTTCCTACGGTCTCCTTCTTAAAAATAATGAAATTAAACAAGTCGGAGTGGCCGTATATTCTTGTTGGAACTCTGGCCGCAATGGTCAATGGAGCAACTCATCCCGCATTCTGCATCTTTTTTGCAAAAATTATTGCTGTAAGTATATTGACCTTTGCACATGTTATGTTGGTTTATGCAATACAATAACCAAAGGGAACGAGATACAGATAAACGGACATAGGATGGAACCAAGAGGTGTAGAGGGCCCTGCTCATAGGAGTTTACAATCTAGAGGGAATCTCACATTTCTGGCAAAACAAATAGTTTTGTTTGCACGCAGAAGGTGTCCTTCTGCTCGCAGTGAAAGAAGGATGTGGATTTCGCTGCCCTCTGCACCTTGGGCACCTAAGATTTTTCTGATCTCTTTATTTTTATGTACAAAGCGATTACGCATGCATGAAGGCCCTGCAGGCATGGTAAGTGCAGTCTGTAATATCTCATGAAGGGATGAGATACTGTATGACATTGGTCTTTATGATCAATGTGAGATCCATCACATGATGGAGCATCTTTGGGAAGGTGAACCTGGGAAAAATAGGTTCATTTTAACAAAGGGTTTTAAGAGCTGGTAATTTTTCCTAAATACTGACTTGCGTTGAGAATAACAAGTGAATTGCTAGATATTCTCCTGCTGACCGCACATTAGCACTTCCTGTAAAAAGTGTTCAAGCTAAAATAACTCTTAATTACTTTACAGTAGACAGCTGAAACATCCAAGCCTTATGGGAAGTTACGGCTAGGCTGGAATAGAGTGGGAGCCATTATGATAAATGAGTGCAACCATTAGATTTAATAGTTCAGGCTTCAAAATTTTAATTCCTAAGCTAATAGCCAGCCTGAAAAGTTACTTGCCACTTCTGTTCACAAGTGGTCAATACTTATTCTACAGTTGCAAAAGGACAAATTTCCACTAGTCCTGCTTAAATTATCACTCTTCTTTGGCGAGAAGGCAAGGGGAAATTTTGAGCTTTGTAATAGTTCATTAGTTGGAATAGGACCCTTTGCTCTCTATTACATACTGAACACTAATTGTAGCTTTCAGATATGTAAGCGTTAATGCCAGGTTAAGTGACTTTAACGCATGCCCCCTGACTACCTTCCTAACGCTAAACTTTGCGCATCGGTAATTGCGCTAGCTTGCGCGAGGTTGCTGTACTTTGCGCATCCTGTACTTAACATGGGGAGCGCAATCAGTAATTAGCGTTAGGATAAGTAAGGTGTTACAAAGTGCTAGCACTAATTACCGCACCGGTGGGTTAACCTAAAAGTTAGTGACACCTAAAAGCTGGTGCTAACGGATTCCACTTTTGAGGAATCAGCACCAGCTAAAAAAATAAACCATTTAATCAGATTCTCATATCTCGTCCCTTGATGAGAATGGTGGCCTGATCCGCTGCTACTGGCTGCCGGTAGCAGAGTGAAACTGGGGACAAATATTTTATTCACCTATATTTGTCAATATTGCCACTTAAACTATATATTTCTCTCTTCTAGGTTTTTTCATCTGACGATGCAGAAAGAATCCGCAAGGAAGCCAACATATATTCCATTCTATTTGCTGCAATTGGACTGATGTCATTTTTCACCTATTTTTTACAGGTAATTTATTTTTTTAGCACTCGTCGAGTACTTGAAACATATTATTCAATGTTGATAGTCATTTATATTTGTCATCACTTAAAATGTGTTCTATGGGAGAGTTTTGTTCTACTAGAGAGGGAAAACTATCCCTAAGCTTCCCAAGCTTTGTTATTTACCCCTCAATATTGGGATTTTTAAACTCGCTGCATGCTCTCTATCAATACATTTAACTTAAATTGTCTATAACACTTTACAACAATTATTTTTTTTCCAATATTTTTGATTTTAAAGGGTTTCATGTTTGGAAGATCCGGGGAAGTGCTAACGACCAGATTAAGACATATGGCATTTAAAGCGATGTTGCGTCAGGTTTGTGTTACGTGTATTTTTGTTTCCAAAACCAACATTTCTATTACATTATTTACAATATGTAGTATTTTCATTAACAGTTATTCCTTCATCATATTCCTTCAGGAAATGTCATGGTTTGATGACAAGAAAAACAGTACTGGAGCGTTAACAACAAGGCTCGCTACAGACGCTTCTCAAATTCAAACAGTAACTACCTTTTTTTTCCATTGTAATATTTATTGAAATTTTCTCCAAATAAAGGACAAATAAAAATAAATGGTAGGGGAAAGAGAAAAAAATTGCAGCATACAGGTATATCAAAATCGCAAAGCACATAGTATACTGTAAGTGGTAACTGTAATAACAAGGCTGTACGAACAGAAAAAGATTACGTTTCATTGGAATTGAGCTACAAAAAAAACATATCTTTTTAAGGACCAACATAAAAGAGGGGTGTAAAGCAGGGAAATGGGTGTGTACATCTTACCTTGGCCATCTGTATAGGAAAATTAGGGTAAACATTGTACTGCTAATTCTTGTAGTTACGTTGAAATAAGGAAAAAAAAATGCCCTTGGAAGTAATTATATTTTAATAACCTTTAGCATCCTACTAGATTTTCTTTCAAAAAATATTTTTTATTTATTACTGTAAGTTTATACCCTCTCTTTTTTTTTTTTTTTTTACTTCAGGCAACAGGATCTAGACTTGGATTGATTGCAGAAAATTTGTCCAGCATGGGATTGTCAATCACAATCGCTTTTGTCTATGGATGGGAAATGTCGCTGCTTATTCTTGCCATGACACCTATTCTTGTTGTTACTGGCCTGCTTGAGACAAGAGCTCTGACTGGCTTTGCTAATAGAGATAAGAAGGAGCTTCAACATGCTGGAAAGGTACCGGCTATCAAGAATATTTCACGTTCATTATTAAAGGGATACTCTACAGCTAGCTAGTACTGGGCTTCCTTGGCACTTGTTTGGATCTTGCAGCAGCTGTTACTTCTTGTAACAGCGGTTCTGAGTCAGGCAGGATACTTGTTCAAGGAATCACAAACTGTGCAATGTACAAAACAGAAAAGCTTACTAGTTCCAAGTAACAAGGTACTTGTCAACTGTTTGTTTAACTTATCACAAGTGAATTTTGCAAACATGATCAGGCCTGGATTTGCTATTGGGAAGGTCCTTCCAACTGGTCCATAGCTGGCATTCTGCGGTATGCTGATGGCTGCAGAATAAGTAGGATAAACTGCTTTTGGGTTGAAAACTAGTAAATAGTTTTACTTGCTAAAATGCAAACACCCCCTTAAGAGTAAAAAGAAAACCAAATATTGGGATGTCAACGTCTAGTGTAAAGTGACTTTGAAAACTCAAAATAACTGTACAGCGGGATAAAAAAAAACAAAATAAAGATTACGCTTTAGACTTCCTCAGCAGTGTCCAAGGCCTTCTCTTGATGTTGTAGGAACACTTGACTTTTTTGTTCTACTACCAGGTGTTACCAAGATCACGGTAGCACAATGGAGTCCTATGGACCTGTGTTATCCAGAATGGATACCGCTAATCAATCAAAACTTTTTGTCCGTAACAAGGTACTCAGAACCATTCACCTAGTATCCATGAGACTGTTAATCCTGAACACCTTTTTTTAACTACTTCATTTGGGTTACCCCCGCAATTTGTGCACAGGATTACATATCTAAATACCAATTCTAGATTTTCCCAAATTGTTATGTATCCCTTTACTTTTCTCTTTATTACTTGCTGATTTTTGTGATTTGGATACTGTTAATGCATTTTTTTACCTTGTGGCAAACCTGCCACTATCAGGGTTATTCAAAGAGATCCGAATGGCTGCCGCAAGGGAACTGAACACTGAAAATCAGCATACGGTGAATTCACCAAATCTTGGTGAATTGCCTGTTCATACAGTGCCTGTTCGGTGCTTGTTTGAGGCCAGTGAAATCCCCATAGAGAAGCAATGCTTCGTCTATTCAGAGAACAAAAACCAGCAGTGAAAGGTTCCGGAAATGCCCTGTCAATCAGTGGTTTAATTCGGCAGGTTTATTCTTGCGAATCCCATAGGCTTCAATGTTAAAAATATTCTAGTTTTAACTCAATATCTAATAAACCGTTGATTATAATATTCTGCAGTAAAGAGTCTCTTTATTTATAGATTTTTTAGGATATTTAAGCATTTTTCGGGATTTTTTTTAAAACAAATTTAACTTTACTTATTTTTTCTGTAACAGCCCTTTTTATTACCATTCCCTGGACCTCATATGTAAACTTCAGACATTTTCGCTCAGTAGTTTGTTTGCAAACAGCGTTTCACTTTTCAAACATTCAAGCAAATGTTTTTCTAATTTATTCACTGCATTCGGCTGCAATGTCGGCTTTTTCTGGCGGCTGTGCTGCATGTGATCGGCTCCTGCTCAAGTTTTTCCGGCATTTTCGGCGGGTTAATCCAGATGTTTTTTGCGGGTGTCGTGTGTGTTCGCCCTCGTTTTGCAATGAGTTTTCGGCGGGTTTGCGGCGACCTTTCCCTGCAATTCGGGGACCCTGTGGTGCTTGCTGAATACACCGCAGGGTCACCGAAATGGGATCGCCAAATAAAACCAATTGAAGAGAATGAAAAGTCACCGAACGTGCGGTGGCTTTTCGATTCTCTTTGAATAACCCTGTATGTTTACCAAAAGCGGCTTTCACGTAGTAAATGGTTCCTGCTGGTGGTATATCCAAGAAGCACCACTAATTGGTCACTTCTTGACTTGTAATCGGTCGCCACCTTTTTACACCTCAGCACGTATGCCTGGACTGGCCATTGGGCACCCCAGCCACATACTGTTCCTGCCAAAAGCTCATCCATGACACACCTGAACATCATCCCATGCAAACTAGATGTATCGGGCTTGTCTCATAGGCCCTGTGCTGGTTACGCCCCCTTCCGTAAATGACACTTTTCATCCCTAGTCTGTCACGCTTCAATTCTGGTTTATATGAATTATATTCTGCTTTTAAAGCACATATTCAACAGCTTTTGTCTACTTATTGTACTGAAGGTTAAATAAAATTAAAACATTTTAATTCTGTAATCGCTGAATAATATTAAAATAATCATATATATTTTTTTATATTTATATATGGAAATTTCTAATTTGAACAGCTACTAATATCTAATGACGGGTACGATCACAACTAGAAAGCCAAGCATAGTGCTTGAGACGTACAGCATAATGGCTTGAGCGCTTTGCTTAATCTTAACTTGTTCTTCCATCCGAGATTCAAGCTATGTCATGGATCGCCTGGTTACTGCACATCAAAGTCTCCTGTATTTTATATGGGAGACGTTAATATGCATTTAGTAGATGAAGAAGAGCTGTTCCAACCAGCTTGTTCTCCAACTGCACCTAATGTTATGTAGAAATGCATCTTACCTTTAATCTCAGCTGATTTCTGGCCCCAAGTCGGGAACTATACATACTATACATAGCTCCTTATTGTTTTGCTCTGGTTTTGTTCTGTTTCACCCACAAATTAGTATGACTCAATAAATATATCAATAAATCATAACCACCTACTGATATTTTGGCTGATGAATGAAAGGGTAACTGTGAAAAATGCAAAAATATCTCAAATAATATAAATTTTTATATTTGTAGACTTAAACCTGTAGCTAAGAAATACAAATTCCAAATTTCGCTACTGTAAAATGTCAGTATATTCTGTTTTAAACTTCATTTTTATTAACTATTCATATAGATTGCCACAGAAGCAGTTGACAATATCCGAACTGTTGTATCATTAACAAGAGAAGAAACATTTGAAGAAATGTACAGTGAAAGTTTGCAAAAACCCTACAGGTCAGACTTACATTTAATATCCATGTTCTTGTTTATTATAAACAATAGAGTATGTATCCACGTGTCTCCCGCAAGGTAGATATATATTGGGAAAATAATTGTAGATATCTTAGAGCAGCTGTCACCCAGCTTGGACCTCTGGATGTTTTTGAACTACATTTCCCATGAGTCTCTGCCAATCTAATGAATGACTGTGCATCATTGGAGATGTAGTTAAAAAAATCTGAAGGACCAAGGTTCCTGACCACCTTCTTAGAGGTTGTAAAATGGTATAATTTTTCCATGGCACAATGTACATCAGTTTTTTTTTTTTCCATTGTTAAATAATTCCTATTTTGAGTCTTGTTTTTTTACATTTATTTGGAAATATCTGCATAGATACAGTATCATCCTCTTGTATTCTTGCATCTAAAATTACAGCGAATTAACATTTTTGTAACTCACATGTTTCAGGAATTCACGGCGCAGAGCACAGATATATGGGATTTGTTTTGCATTCAGTCAGTCGTTTATATTTTTTACCTATGCTGTAAGTTTTCGGTTTGGGGCATATATGATTGCGATCGGACGGATGGATACAGAAGAATTATTTCTGTGAGTATTCTTATTTTTTATAATAGAATATATCTTTATTACATGTAACAGACACATTATATGATATACGGTAAGAGAAAATCAACAACTTCAAATGAATTATAATGTATATTTTGCATCCTAACATAATACAGAATTTTTAATCGTCCTCAGAATTACAACTTTCAAAGTAAAAATAAGAAAAGAGGGGTTATACAGGGTATTCAGAGAAAGGTGAAAATCAGGAGAACTGTCAGGAGAAGAGAACAATCTAGATTAAATAGCTGATTTGGAGAGTGAGATAAATGGGAGAATTTTTCTGGTTTGGCTATTTTGACCTAGAATTTTCACTTCTCCTGTCATTCTCCTGAGTTTCACCTGTCTTTGAATAGACCTGATAGTGCACATTACACAATACATTTTTTTTTTTTAATAAACTGAACAGAACATGCCCCTGGGACATGTCTTTAGAGAAAATCACAGGGATTGAATATTTTTTTTCCTGTGGTATTCTGGTGGGCCAGCACACGGGTGAATAGGAAATTCTTCAGTGCAAACAGCTCTTACATTTAAGCCCTTTGCTACCATGATCGAGTATACTCAATCTGCAAAAGCTACTGCAGAGGGCCCAATATCGAATATACTCAATGTGGTCTTTCACTGGAGCATTGCAAAGTTATTTGGTTTCTTGCAACTGAAATTCATTTGAATGTGGTCTGAAGAACATATTCCTAATGTTGCATTATACCAGACATTGTAGATGATGTGTTGCTGCTCATTGAACTGCTCTCATTGTCGGTAATGGACAGAGTCTACCACCCTGTGTCTCACAAGCCCCTGCTGTAGTAGCAAAACTTGACCAGCAGGGGAAGCTCATTGCTTTTCAAATGAGTTTATTATAGTGTGGTTTACTGTATGAATGTATTGTAAATGCTACATAGAATTATACAGTTTAGGTAACGGATCCTGCCAGTGGTTTTATGGAAAATCATTTAGAAGTAAAGAGGTTAATGATTATGTCTATAATTTTTGAAAAATGAGTACTGGAATGCTTGATGGTGCACAATGAATAGACTATTATTATTATTAATCATTTTATTATTATTATCATCTATTTTTCCCCATAAATCCAGCATTAGAACCATTTGACATTACAAATTTAGTTTCAGTTTCAAAAGATGGGATCATATAGGGCTATTAGATACTTTTATCCAATTTTTCTTTTTCTAAGTATACATTTTTCTAAACTTGGTCATTGTTGTCATTGTTTTATTTTTTGCACAGTGTATTTTCAATTTTAACCTATGGAGCTATTGCAGTTGGGCAGACTTTATCATTTGCCCCAGATTATGCCAAGGCCAAATCTGCTGCTTCACATCTGTTTGACTTATTCGACAGAGAGCCAGATATTGACACCTATAGCAACCTAGGACTGAAACCAGTAAGTGCATAACTGCTTTTCTTTTAAACATCTACAGTCAATAACATGCAATTAAGTCCCCAGTTAAGAAATGCTCCTCAATGTCTATTAACAATTTCAATACTGAGTGACTTCCAGAAAAACCATGAAGAAAATCCAGCGTTGTTTGTTTTTTTTTCCAAAAATTACCTCTGAAGTTGTTATTTTACAATAGAATATAGATAACACATTATTTTATTTATTCATGCTAAAAAAAAATAGATTATCTCAAATCATTCTTCGTACTTTATCCATTTCATCAAATAACCCTATGTCCCCAATTGCCCCTTTCTTCTGCATCCCCTTTTTTTATCACACTTTGATTTTATTCTATCTATGTTTCATCAGAAAAAATATTGACGAGCATCGGGTAATATATTTTTAATTTTAGGGTGATTCAGTTGACCATAACCAAAAAATGAAAAATGATCCCGTGTTCTTAAAAAGTGGTCCATAAAAAGCCCAAAAAAGGTTATTTGTGGCCAACATCGCAACATGATAATGGGATGCAATACATTGCGCATATGTTTCTTTAATATTTTGGTATATTGTTTTTGCCTGTTTCTTAATTTATGTTAATGATGCATTAATTATTGCTATGATATATTGGCCAGTGGTTCCCATCCGCATCACTCAAGTCCCCCTAACAGGCCAGGCTTTAAGGATTACCTTGGAGAAAAGCAGACCGAATCCTGCAATCACTGAGCAGCAAATCATATCACCTGTGCTGTGTTTCAGATATCTGGCAAACCTGGCCTGTTAGGGGAACCTGAGGACCGCGGTTGGGAACCACTGATATAGGCAATGATATGATGTCCTAATTAAAATACATCCAATGTTTAAATGAAGATTTCAGTGTGAGTTTCTCTGTTCCCTGCCCAAAGAGCCATTTATCAACCCCTTTCAGTGCTTGATATATGATACTGGTAAAATTGATTTGCTAAAGCCAATATTTCCATTATTGAGTATTGGCAGAGGTGACAATAACTGAACCAATATTTTAACAGGAATCGAAAACACGGTAAACCCTTAATTCAATCTGCTCAACCAAAAAATGGCCAAATTGTAGCTGAAAATGGTGCAGATATCTGCATGTATCTAACACCAAACATTGTCTATTGCCCACATTTGAGTCATTGTCCAACACTGCGTTTCTCCACCCATACTGTCCTTTGACTCCTACCCATTATCCATTGGCCTCATTCTGCATTAAATTACATTATTGCCCTTTGCCCCCACATTACACTTATGCCCTAACATACACGACACTAATACACATTATTTCTCACTTTCGCTCTCCACTGCGACACCCTCATCAGGTTCTTGATGCTTTCTCCCTCTCCTCGCTGCTCTTTCAAAGTACTCTTTTTGTCCCCTGCCTCCTCCATTGTCCCTCCCTCCCCTGACAGCCCTTCCTCATTTACCCTCTCTCCCTTACCTCCTCCAGGGACTCTCTATCCCAGGTCAGCCTCTCCACAGTTACTCTCTCTCTTTGTCCCCTACCCCAATGTCTCTTCCTCAATGTTTGCAAAAGAAACTTGCTTTCAATATGCAAATTTTGTTTTCTACTTTCTGTGATATATCCAGAGAGTATTCACTCAATTATGCTAACGTAGACTTAATCTGCAGTTTAGAATTACTGAAGAATTGATACATTCTTTCATTGGTTTCTTTACATGCAATGCGGCCTTCTTTTTACAGAACAAATTCAATGGACATCTGGAATTTCGTCGAATCTTCTTTAATTATCCTTCTCGGCCCGATGTGCCGGTTCTCCAAGACTTATCAGTCAAGATAAAAAGTGGCCAAACAGTGGCTTTTGTGGGTAGCAGTGGTTGTGGAAAAAGCACCTCTATACAACTTCTTCAAAGGTTCTACGACCCAGACCAAGGACAAGTGGTAAGGCCAAGAAACAGTCATAACATATATTCATCGCAAAGAAAACCTTTAAAGTGTTTAGTTAGCCTGAAGGAACATTATGATCAGTTTACGTTTGAGGAGTGATGTGAACACATTATCTTAAAACTCACTATCACCAACATTTTTGTTTTAATATATTGTGCAATGTTGTTATGTGTGATACTAAAAAGTGTTAGATTAAAATGTATTATTTCAAGCAAAGCTTGCAGGTGAGATAGCAGTTCGAGCCATGATAGATAAAGACTCCAGCATGACTTTGAAATCAGTGCATGTTGGTCGCTGGGCAGCCTCTTCACTGTCAAATGACTACTGGGTGAGACGTTATTTATTTTTAAAGGATTTTACCAGGAAAGATACATTGAGATTTCTCTAGTTTTCAAGCATGTCCTGGGTTCAGCAACATTAAATTGTTACAGTTGTTACAGTTGTTACAGAAATACAAAGTAATAAAATGCAAGATATTAAAAAAAATAATAACAGAAAATATAGTCACTATGTTACATGTTTACAGGTGCATTCTGTATATAGTCACTATGTTACAGGTTTACAGGTGCATTCTGTATATAGTCACTGTGTTACATGTTTACAGGTGCATTCTGTATCGAGGTATGTTAGTAAGGAGCTCTTAAGTGACTTTAGACTGGGGGAAGATTTGATGGCGTCTGGGAGGTTATTCCATAATTGCGGTGCTCGGTAGGAAAATGAGGATCGAGACACTTTCTTTTTGTATTGTGGTATTCTAAAGTAAGGTGCTGGTCCTGGAACAGATGGGCTGTTTGACCTCTTCTGATTTAACCCCTAAACACTGGCCACTGGTAGATTTGAATATCTTTGTGGAACATGGGGTTTGACAATGGGTAGCTTTCCAGCATTCTGTGAGAGCATAACCCATGTTGCCCCTCGACTTGTTTCCAACGCACCAGTCGTGGCCCTGCCCTGTTCTACAGTCCTAATTGCATCAGTTTGTGTTCCTGCATCATTTTGAATGACACCAAATGTCCTTATTTCCTTGCCAGACAATCAATGGATTTTGACATTGAACATATAAACCATGTCTCATTTTGTCGCGCTTCTTGGTGTCATTATGCTAACCCTCCAGCGTAAGTGTTAATATCACTCCCTGAAGGTTTGGTGCAGTCCGGTGATGCTGAAGGGGTCACACATATCTATTTAAACCAGGGACTGACAATTGAACCCTGTTGTGTTCTTCACACTCCGAATAGTGTGTTCATAACTCATCTAGTTGTTTTGTGTACCGACCGGTCGGACTCTTTGGCCAAGTTATTCTCTATTCCCCAGTATACCGACCACATCTTGTCTGCCTTTCTGTGTACCATCCCAGCTATTCTCTGATCACATCTATTTCTGATATACAATTACAAACCTGACTACATTTTCTAAACACATTTCTATCTTTCTTACTGTGTACTGACCTGGCTTTGCTCTCTGTCTCCATCTCTGTCTTTCCCTCCAGTGTACCCAGCCAGTATAAGGACTTGTATCACTCGTCTGTTTTTTCCTCTACCCGAAACACAACATGTTATGTGCCCAGTCATTATAAGGATTGGTAATCGGGTTTGGTTCTTGATAAACATATCTTGTCATCATTGCTAGGTTTTACGGGTTTAGGAATTTTGTGTTGTCATGGTTGAGAGGGTTCCTGGTTCCTATTGGGGACTCTCAGGCCATCCTGCAGCCGCCACACATGCACAGGTTCATTTATCAGCAATTAACTGATTTTAACAAAACAAAATATTCTATTCTTGATTTGGACCAATGATTATTTGTCCAATAAAATTTGAACCTACCAAATCGAGCATGATTTTCAGAGCTTAAAATGACCAATTGTTATTTGCCCATGTACATATCTAGCTCCTAAGATGAATATTTTCACCATTCCCTTTGCAGGTGTTTGATAACAATGATGCTAAAAGTTTGAATGTGCAATGCCTTCGTTCCCAAGTTGGAATTGTGTCTCAAGAGCCAGTGCTGTTTAATCTCAGCATCGCTGAAAACATTGCCTATGGAGACAACTCCCGAAACGTGACAATGGATGAGATACAAAGAGCAGCAAAAGCGGCCAATATCCATTCCTTCATAGACGGACTACCTGAGGTGAATGAATGCATGTTAGGTTAACATTAGCCAAAGCTCTGCCAAACCATCAATACTGTTGAAGAGCGATTCAATTTCACAAAATGAAAGTTAGATCAGACATTCACGTATATTCAACTTATTGCTTCTTTTTTAGACTATGCTTATACAGTAAAAGACGAAGGTGCAACCAGACCCTCCAGTAAGGTTCAGGAGCTTTTTTATAAAGAAAAGCCACGTGACGTTTCGGTCTAAAGAACTTTCTCAAGTTTAAGAACAGTCTTTATTGAGATCAACACGTTGCATGGATTTTCTCTATCATAAAGCTCCCTGAACCTTACTGGAGGACCTGGGTGCTACTTCATCTTTTACTATTTGGATAGAGTTGACCACTTGGATACCAAGAGCACCCTGTCTATTATGGATACCTCTTTTATCTGTACACGTGAGTGAAAATCCTGCTTCGTTGACTAACTGTATATATTTATCGATTATTAGTCTAGCATTGTGACTGTCATTTTAGGTGTGACGCATAGTATTCATCTCCAGTAGACATGTGCATTTGTTTTATTACTAAAATGATTTAGTCCGAATTTTGGGATAGTTTAGTTTTAGTATGACTCAAGAGATACGAAACTGCTCAGTACAAAAACGAAAGAAACTAAAATACTACATTAGCACTACATTTTAGTTTCAGTCCATTTTGTAATATTACATTGATGAGTGAAGGAGACCAGTAATGAAGCGCAACATCGCAAAGCTACAGAAAAGGTTTGTATGCGTAATACTTCCCAACCCCTACCCGAAAATCAGTGATAGAGCTCCAGAATACTCACTCGCAGCACAGCCAGCCAGCACAGGAGAGGAAACCTATACTTAACTCTTGCATGTCTATGAGGCAGACAAGATGATAAAAGCAGCTGGAGAAGGAAAACATTCAAATAATACACTGAACGCTAATGACAGAGATGGGCTGGATAGTAAAAACCCCTTTATAACCAAGCAGCGCGGTGGGAGAAGAGAGGGACTTTATAAAACGTGTGGTTATCTCCCCTCCGCTCTGCATAATAGGGGCTTAGGTCTGATACATTTTATATTATCCAGGAGCACTATCCCCCCTTTCCTCATCTATAATACACGATTTATATAGTGTCCTCTCCTCTTCCCTGGATTAAAGTGCTTTATTTTATTATAAAAATAAATTTGCACCAGTCATCTCTTCTCTGAGCTTTCAGACCGATTTACGTTAATATTTTTCCTCTCCCTGCTTTTATATTCCTGGTCTCCCCCACAGAGATACAAAGTTTAAGTAAAAGTTCCCTCTCCTGTGCTGGATAAGCATTGCTTTCCGAAGTTCTGCACCCTCCACATCCAATGCAGTAGATGTTCTATACAGAGAGGGGCATTAATTAATGCAGGTGGATGTTCTATACATTATACAGAGAGGGTATTAATTAATGCAGGAGGATGTTATTCTACATTATACAGAGAGGGTATTAATTAATGCAGGAGGATGTTCTATACATTATACAGAGAGGAGCCTTTTTTTTTAGCCCTTTAAATCCAGTGGCTGTGAGCACTGAGATCGGCTGCTTGTTATATTATCTCTCAGTACAATATATCAGGTTCAGCTGTTACAGTAACTGACTGTAACAGCGCTCAGAGTTTCAGTAAAACAAGGAAATAATATTGTTCTAACCTCTTAGATATAAAAATATTATTTACTAGTTTTACTGAAACTCTGAGCACTGTGATGAGCAGCAGTCAGTTACTGTAACAGCTTTGCCTGGCACATTGTGCTGAGAGTGAGAGATACTGTAACAAGCAGCGATCTCAGCCCTCTGAGGAGCCACTACAATAGTAATTGTATCCACTGGTTTTTGGATGAATGAAATTAGTTTTCATACTAAAGAGCTGAAAACGAATTTCTTTAGCAACTAAATAAATTGCATTTTAGGACTAATCCATTAGTTCAAAACGAAATTTTGTGCTGTGCACATGTCTAATCTCCAGTATCTGTTATACATCACATATTATAAAATTGTACAAAAGGACTCTATAGAGAGAAGCCTGACCTTGCGCATGCTCGCAGGTGAAGGGTCACACCGGACCATGGAAGGACACTGGAATCTATTAGTCTGTTGCATCCTTACAGAGGAGATGACAAAAGCAAGTGCAAAAGTAAAATCACTTAACACCAGGTGTTTTTATTCTTGGCAGAATATCACCTCAAGTCGAGAAGAATACTGTATGTTGGAATAACTTGTTTTTCCTCGGCTAGCCACAGTTTAACAGATCCTATACAAAGGATAGAAGCCTTTAATTTACAGTAAGGATCTGCAACATCCAAGCCACAAGCAAACTGTGTGGATCGGTTAGAATAGCGGCTTGAGCACTTAAACTAACAACTGGAGCTATTAAGTAAAATATCCCCAGTCACAAGGCTTAATGGCTCGGTAGGAATAGGGCCCTATAATGCTTTGACACAATATCATGAAGATGAAATGGATTAACACTGCTACTTGAAGGATTAATGGAGTCAGTACTGGGTGTATAGTGAATTTGTTAGTAACCCTGCATGGGGGCCATAACAGTAAGAATAGATGAACAAGAAGGACTGGTCACATGAGCATCAGCATTTACAGGAGCTTTATCAAAGGAGCAGCAACGTTTTGGTCCTAGTTCTAGAACCTTTCTCAAGCTGCTTACTAGGACTAGGACCGAAACATTGCCACTCCTTCAGTAAAGCCTCTGTGCATGCAGAGCCTTGTGTGATCGGTCCTTCTTGTACATCTGTTGACCACTTTAGGCTTGGTGACCCTGGACCGTACAAACCCTGGCTGGTGAGGAATATACAGTATATTTCTCTCATGTGCCCCTCCATATGTATTTGAAATAAACAATTCTTAGAGAAAGCTTAGCAGGGTTTAGACAACATAAATATATACATATAGATAATAAGGGCAATGGAGTGGAACAAACGGGACATCTTGCATTTGAAAATCCACAATTATCTGACTGACGGTTAGACAAAAGCCCCCATTGCTCCATTTATATGTTTGAATGACGTTGAAGCCCGATAAGCATAACTGATTTTCAAATGCTGGCATTTACCATCTACGCTATTTTAGGGTTTTTGTATATATGTTTATTGCAAGTTGTTTATTCTGCATGAAAACATGACTCAGCTTCATATTTAAACTCTGCTTTTCCATTGGGAATGAAATTGTAAATACATTTTCTGATGTGCCAATTATATATCGTTTTTTTCTTTCTGTCGAGGTGTTTATAAGCGAGCAATCATCCCCTCTAACCACAAAATAATCTGCTGATGTGTTTTTTGTTTGGTATAAATAGTGATCTTTGCAACAGAGATTTGGTTGAGCTGAAACATCAATAACGCATTTTCACATATTTGCTTATATAGAAATACAATACACCTGTAGGAGGAAAAGGATCGCAGCTTTCTGGAGGCCAGAAGCAAAGGATAGCCATAGCCAGGGCACTTATACGCGCACCCAAACTGCTACTCCTAGATGAAGCCACATCAGCACTCGACAATGAAAGCGAGAAGGTAAGTCTGTAGAACAATATATGAATAAAAGAGTGAAAGTATACCCAATAAATGTACATACAGCAGTTCACAGCACTCTCCACCACAACGTGCTAAATAAATCAGAAACAAAAAACAAAAGGAACTGCAGTAAAATGAATACAACCTTTAAAAATTGGTCAATGGTGTAGATGGCACAGCCAGATGAAGAGTGGATTCCAATAGCTAAAACAATAAATGCACTAACATAGCATAATACTGTAAAAACATTTAATAATATAAAAAACACAAGGAAGCCACTCACAAACAACGTGGCACACGTTCAAAAAAAGTGTGCATAATAGCATAATTAACACATCCTTATAGTCACCGCCACCGGAATGCGTTCAGTCCACAGAATGGAGACTCCTGGCCAGGGTAGACTCCAAGGAAGCCGATGTTTGTGGTCCAATGTAGTTAGGCAGAAAAGTTCTTGCGGACCACCCAGTTTCAACGACCGGAAAATCCAGCTCCTCTTTGAACGATGGACAGCAAGGCGGCAGGCAGTAGACACAATTTAAAGCACAGATCAGCTCGACATGTTTCGTCTGTAGGACTTACTCATGAGCTGATCTGTGTATCACAAAACAAACCTAATATAGCCCCTCCTAAATTGTTAAAATTAGCATGGATGAAAAACACCTGTGGAGCCCGGGGGAGGACAACATCGCCGGTAACCTCCACAGGGCGCTCCGGATATGACATCATACCCCTCCGGCATCCATCTTGCTTAAGGGCGAAAATTATAAAAATATACAAATATAGCCCCAAAATTAAGGCAAACAGGACAATACAGACCCTCCTAAAATGTTAAAACTAGCATAGATGAAAAACACCTATGGAGTCCGGGGGAGGACAGCATCGCCGGTAACCTCCGCAGAGCGCTCCGGAAATGACGTCACACCCCTCCGGCATCCATCTTGCTTAAGGGCGAAAATTATAAAAATGTACAAATATAGCCCCAAGATTAGGGCAAAAAGGACAATACATTAGTATTAAATGCAGAACGACGATAGATGAACCTAGAAACAGAAAAAGCAAAAACAGCAAACCATAATATAAAGTATTGGGATAAAAATCCCTTCCAGACATAGAGATTTTTTTTTTTTTTTTTTTTTAAGTCTGTAGAACATACATTCTGGAGAATGGGGGAGACAATGAAAGTGTAATGGTCTCTGGATCTTATCTCAAAGGATGATGATTCAAAGATTAATTACTATTATTATTTATTAAGCGCCAACACATTTCGCAGCGCTGTACAAAAGGTGCAAATGGGTAAAGACAGGACAAATCTACACTACATACAGGAGGCAGGTCAGTATTCCTGCCTGCAGATACAGGAGGACATGAAGGCCCTATTCCCGTGGGAAATTAAAATCTAGATGGGTGACGGGATTAGAAACAGGAGGGGGGCTGCAGTGATGAGTTGTTAATGCAGGGAGAGGTGAGGACTGTTTTTGGGTCGGCCGGATGTCTTATTACGGAGTCGGGTGGTCAGCTTCCCTAAACAGAAGGGTCTTTAGGGAGTGTTTAAATGAAGCTAGATTTGGGGACAGTCTGATATTGCAAGGGAGCTCATTCCATACGTTTAGATTTCTTACACATCTTATGATACAGCATATGTTATGACATGTAAATGTTACATACAATTATACTATACAATTAAATTTTATTACTAAAACAATGGATTTGCAATAGCTATAATTTATTTAAATACCTAGACCAGGAATAGCTTTATTAGAAAAATTTAAAAAAGTAAACATTACTCTGTATATATCGACTGAGGGATATTTAACAATAACAATTACTGGTAATTGTTAATATATGGCCATGCTATCATAATTCGCATAGCTTTGTTTACCATTTCAGCTGTAAGTAATGTAATTCTAGCTTAAACAAAGCCATATGAACATTATTGCTAATTGACAATTTTCATACATTACGTCCATATAGCTCGTGTCTGTCAAGGAAAAAAATTCTCTTTGTTGGAAGTTATCTGGTAATTATTATCACCATAGAAGTCTAGGGAAAACGATGAAATTAAAGAGACTGAATGCAATGAGCGTTATTGGGGGGGGGGATCAAAATCATCAGTACATAGGTCTACAACCTTAATATCATGCCATAATTTGAATTCCTTCAAAATTTAAATAAGTAAATTGCAAACACACAATGTATTTGTGAAAATGATTGAAAGACTTTCGGCTTGTGCCAGAAAAAGGACAAACCCCATCTCATTGCTGTAAGAAATATAATGGTGAATATTCTCCCCTCTATGGGCCCTATCACCTCCTTCAAGCTAACGCTAGTGCTCACGTTAGAGCTAGCTTAAAGGAGGTGACAGTGCTCCGCACAGATCACCTCTCATTCACTAACAGGATAAACAACCCGTTAACGAATCGGTATTAGCACTTTTTAGCTCAAGCTTACTGTACTTTGCGCTCCCTATACTTAACATGGGGAGAACGAAGTGCAAGCAGAGATTAACTAGCGCTAGGATCACAAGAGCTGTCGCTAACTGAACAAGTTAACACCAGTTCTGAGCTGCTGCTAACTGATTCTGCTGCTGCAAAACCAGCTAGCAGCAGCTGAAAATCCCCCCCAAAAATCAAATACTCACCTCTCTTCCCGAGACGAGAATGGCAGCCTGATCCACTGCTTCTGGCCGCTGGGAGCAGAGGGAGACTGTGGGGGGTCCCCAGTCTCCCTCCACGATCACTCCACCGACCAGCAAAATCTCGCAGGAGGCGAGATCCTGCCGGCAATGTGACCCGGCAGGAGAAGACTCCATGGAGTTTTTTTAACCTCTTAGCATGCTGCAAAGATCATCTCCCAATCACTATCACCTCAATTAACCTAACGCTAACGCTCATTTACGTGAGCGCTAAAGTTAAGAAGGTGATAGGGGGCCCAAGTTGGCAGACAAGTTTAAAAATATTGTGTGTATATATAGTTTTTCACCTTACTAGAGATGTGAATCCTCGCTCATGGGATGTGAGAATTATGAACATTTCCAACACTTATTTAGTATGCGACTTCTATCGCTAGTATTTCCCAGTAAGAAAGAAAGATGTATAGAGAGTGTTTAACCTTCTTCCTTACCTTATATGCCCTAAATGAGGGACTTTGAAACCTGAGCCGAAAGCACCATGCAACTATGTTCATGCATTATGTAGTTCCTTTCTGTGCCCTGGAGCCTTTTCTGAATGCTAAAGGTTCTCATGATTCAACGTATTTAACTCTAGAAACAAAAAAGTCCTCATTGTGCTATTCATATGTTTCATGTACCAGCTCGATACACGTGACAGATTTTCATTTACTGGCATTTAGCTTCTATGCAAACTCGAAAAGTGCTGGACTGCCTGAATGAAGAGGTTCTTGATACCAACGCTAACCCAATGCTTTATCCATAATGGACTCATGAAGTCATGTAACCAAGTCTGTTTGTGGATTTATTGTCGGAGAGAGTCTTAAATCATTGGGTGTTGGTCGTTTGGCTTTCTTACTTGTCTGCTGGGACATGATATAACTTTTTACTACTTGTAACGTATCTCTGGTTTCGTAACTCTTGCCAATGAGCCAACAAGTATATGTATTAAACCAGTCTCTGGTATCCAGACGTGGACCGCTTGCTCGAGGTGCCTATACGGATGTCAGCTATACCCTCCTGTATCTCTCATACAGAGAGGACTTCCTTGACATTTCAGATCTGTCTGTCCTTTCTGGGTGATAGCTGTCTGATTTGCATATGGTATAACCTTCTCTGTAATGGCACCTTTGAGTTAAAACCTTACAAAACCTGAGCGGGAACCCACCCTAGGGCAGGACATTAGAGCTGTTGCCCGTTCTGAGTACTCTCGTAAACCTTGATTTTTACTCAATTAAACCAGCTGAAAATAATTTGCTCTTCTTTTGGTGGTAGAGTAAAACTATAGGAGGTACTTCATCAGGCAGCATATGTCCCCATTGATGTGTAATTTACTATAGACGTACGTAACGGTACGTAGCTATGTCTTAACACATTTTTGGCACCATGTTTAATCCAAAGTTTAAATTCTTTTCTACATTTCTTATTTCCCTTACCTGTAGATTGTGCAACAAGCTCTTGACCAAGCGAGGGAAGGGCGGACTTGCATCATGATTGCACACAGATTATCGACCGTGCAGAATGCCGATATTATTATTGTGATGAAAAACGGGAAGATAATAGAACATGGCAATCACCAGGAACTTCTAGCAAATCGTGGAGCGTATTATCATTTAGTTAATGCGCAAACAATAACCTAAAATGAAAGAACAATATGGGAGTACAACACTTGTACCAAACATTTTCTAAGAGCTTGCTGTAAGAGAAGATGTGCAATGAAGCCGCATAGAGCGACAACACTGAAGTATGTAACGCTAGAGGTATACACATGTTCAGTTTTCAGAAAAACAAAAACAAATCTTGTTCATGAAGCTGTCAAATGAGAAGGAAAACACTGTGTGGATCTACATTTTAATATGCTGAAGCAAAACATCTAAGAATGTTCCTTTATGATTAGAGATTCACTTGTGTGTTTATCGCTATTACAATGCTGCCTGACTTATGATCTGCTAATGCATATCTCATGGATAGACAAGCTGACGTTCCTTCCTAGCATTGATTGCTGGTATAATCCTGCCTTAATAAGTGACGTTTATGCCATGAATAACCCCAAATAATGAAGTCTTCATTGACTAGTCTTCATGGCTGTAGTAAAAGTTGTATTGCTGTACAGAGTTTAGTTTCACCGAACAGAATATTTTTGTTTTTCACTTATATTATTTATGACCAATAACCAGCTGGTCAGTCAGATGATCTTTGGGAAATTTGACACTTGAAATCCATTGGAGGTGCTTGTTTAAGGCATTTGATTCATCCATGGAAACCACACTAACTGAATGCTGTCTCCATAATGGACTCATGAAGGCAAGCATTAACCAACTCAAGAGATGCCTTAAGTCAGCTCCATCACTCTGGAATTCTTTGTAACATATAGATAATTTTAGCTATGATGTGGTGTGTAAATTATGTATGCCCCCCCCCCATTTGTAATCTCTTAATATTGGCATTTGATGAAAGTGAAACATACTATCTTAAAGGGACACTCTTGGCACTGTAACCACTCAATGTAATTAGAGTGGACACAGTGGCCTGATTGTTCTCAGCCTTCTTCCTGCCTGGACCGGGACTCAGAAGGCTGATCCAACCATCCAAGTGCAGGGGATTAGTACTGCCCAAAACATGAGTGCTGATTTCAGGTTCCAGGAATTCAGGACTTTCAGGACCTTGCACCCACAACCTTCTTTTAATCTGCTTCACCATCTAGAGCCATTGGATTGCCTGGACATCCACTTAAGTGTTCATTCTCCATGCGGCCACGCCACTGCTGCGTCTTAAAGGAAACCAGTGACATGTCATGTCCAGACCAGTGGCATGGGAGCCACAAGCTGGATTCAGAGAGGGTTTTAAAAACAAATAAAGGGTTAACATGAGAGGGGATGCAGGGGGCCACTCATCCATTTCCCTACATCCTACTGTTTTAACCCTAGACTCTAAGGTTACTCTTCAACACTCCTAGACTCTAGAGCAGTGTTTCCCAAACCTGTCCTCAGGACCGTCCGCCTCGCCATGTTTGCCAGATATGTGAAGCACAGCACAGGTGATATGATTTGCTGCTCAGTGGTTGCAGGATTCAGTCTGCATTTCCCCAAGGTGATCTGCAAAATCTGGCCTGGTTGGGGGTCCCAAGGACAGGTTTGTGAAACACTGCTCTAGAGTATCCATTTAACACTCTACTTGTACTGCAACTCTATCCTGGAATTGCAAAATATAAGCTATATTAACTTTGAGAAATCTATGTTTTCCTGTGCCTGAGAGACCAGTCTCAAACAAAAAATGATTGCTTGTTAAGTAGGGAATGGGTACTCACACTGACATCTAATTATAGTGTAGGTATTCCGGATAGGTGAGGTATACAACAAAAGATGCTACATTTGAAAGATGCACAACTGTGCTCAGACAACAAAACAGAGTGCAGGACTGTATCATCAATTTAATCAACCTCTCTCATTTATGCTTGCAATGTTATTTTAAAAGTAATTTTATTCAATTTTTTTAAGGGCACAAACCATTTTGGCATTTCTCTTTGTGTGTGTCAAGCCAAAAGTTCCATCTTTCTTTTTTATGATGCACACATTAAATAAAATTTAAAGGACAGAGAGGGCTACATATTAATGTGACATACACATATAGGGCCCTATTCCACTGGAGACATTAAAATTGGAAAATAAATGGAAAACCTGTGCACAAGCAGTTTTCCATTAGCATTTGACTTTACACCTGTAGTCTGACCGAACCGCATTGTCAGTAGCCCAAGTTGTGATACCTCTGAGGTGTCAAAAAGACAGCAGCAGTGGCGCTATGCAACACTGCTATTATCAACTACACGAGTCCATAGGACTCCAAGGAGCCAGACAGGGTCCTGCTAGAGCTCTGCGGGAGATCGCGTGAGCAGGGAGATGCTGGGACGGCAGAAGGATACTTAGAGGAACACTGGGAACTATTTCTTCCCATTGTTCAGCTGCCTGCAGAGAGAGAGGACGCCCCGGATCACACCACTCTCTTCACTGAGGGATGTGAGCAGAAGAGGGCTGGCAAATGTCAGCCTTGGGGGAAGTTACTAGCAAACAACCCTTTTGCGACCTAAATAAAAAATACTTTTCTATACAGTTTCCTGCTTTCCTCGTATCATTTTTATATATTAGATATGAATTAAATATTCTTACTACAGATTGTATTATCATTTCATTGTGTCCTGTTTTTCACAAAGTTTTATTGATTGCTGTGAAAAAATTTCCTTAAGAATATTTAATTCACACTATATAATCCCTATAAGTGCCCTATTAGGAAGTAAATTAGCCCCATAGTAGTCATTCTCATCTATTTAATTGAGAGTGGGGCTTTGATTGGGGCTGTGAGCTTGTGGCTCTAAAACCCTATATGCTAGTGGCCCAGGGGGCAATTGCCGCCCCCCCCCCTTCTCCCTTGCCGGCCCTCGCCTGGATGTGAAGTGAGTATTGATTTTTTTGGTGGGGTTCAAATAATGAGTTAAGTGATTTTGCAGAACTGAAATCACTTAACACCAAGCTTTAAGCCGGCTGGGTGGAGTAGTACCGGCTGGGTGGAGTAGTACCGGCTGGGTGGAGTAGAGGTAACATCACCGCTCTGCATGGAGAGAGCCTGTGGAGTCATGGGTTCGATCCCAGTGAGCAACCTCTCCAGTAAGTGTCCTTGGGCAAGACACTTAACGGTACATACTCGCTACCCAGGACATACTTGAAAACGAGAGAAATCTTAATGTATCCTTCCTGGTAAAATCTTCTTTCTGAACATCATCAGGTGCAGATGAAGGACAAGCTGGTTTGGAATAGCTCGATCTTCGTCTGCTACCTGTGCGTAAACCCTCCTCATATAAAATATGTTAACCCCTTAAGGGCCAGGGCTCTGTAAAGTCAATGCATTTATGATGTAAACCTTACATCGTTGGTCCTTAAGGAGTTAATGTACAGTAAGGAGCCGCAGTGGAATAGGATTTGTTGATTTCAGGCTAAACTCCTGAGCCGTTATTTTCTACAGCTCATGCACTTAGCTTCACATCAACATTGGTATAGGGCACATACTATATAAACTCTATATATTGTTTACATACAGCATAGGCGCAACATTGCTTTAGTTGCATTACTAAAACATTATTATAGACTATTTTAAGTAGTAGAGAATGAATTGTTATGGTTTAAACAATAATATTTTGTCTGGGTTAAACTTATTGCCTTCACATGTTTCTGCTGCTGAACTATGTACTGTGAGCAAGTGTGGGACTTTGAAATATGGTTCATATTATTTTATTTGAATATTCGTTATTTATTTTAGATATTAATATTAATGTCAAATTCAACATTTCCTATGAAAAAACATACAGCTACCTCGTTGATCAAAATGCACTCTTTAAGATAGATTTGACACAAATAGTACATTTTGTATTGAAGAGCTGTGTATACTACACTGATCAGGAACTACTTGAAGTAATGTACATATGAGAATCGCTGCAGGTCACTTAATCTAGTGGCTGCAATAAACGCACATGGACACTAAACCCTGTACATTCAGGGGTCAGCAACTTTGGCCGTCCAAGGCTTTGGAGCTACTTTTACCATGAGGTTCGACCAACTTACTCAGTGTCTGAGCATCCTGGGACATGTAGTTCCAAAATTTCTGGAGGGTCACATGAACTATATGAGGACTGAGACATTTATTGAGATTTAAGATAGCTATGAATTTTCTTAATTTCAGCATTGAAAGAATGCTTTAACATACCATGCACTGAACTCTCTGATGCCTAATGGATTTGTTTAATTAACCACGACTTTTTAATGTAGGTTTAACTTGGAATGACATTTGTAAAGAAATCAGATCAGCACCCGAAATATTACTCTGAAATTATATTTGAGAATACTATGAAAAGATATGAAAACATAGATTTCATTAGCAAAAATATTAGCTTCATGCTGAATTAGAGATGGACATAGAACAACGCAAGAAGTGAACAACAGCAAAATGCTGGAGATAACAGAGCAACTTTAACACCTAAACATAAAGTAAATAAAAAAAGAAAATATAGATGGACAAACAGATATAGATAGAGAGATCGATAACTTAGATAGATTACTTAGATAGATAGATAACTGAGACAGAGAGTTAGCGGAGATAGATAGATAGATAGATAGATAGATAGATAGATAGATAGATAGATAGATAGATAGCTGAGATAGATAGATAGATAGATAGATAGATAGATAGATAGATAGATAGATAGATAGATAGATAGATAGATAGATAGATAGATAGATAGCTGAGATAGATAGATAGATAGATAGCTGAGATAGATAGCTGAGATAGATAGATAGATAGATAGATAGATAGATAGATAGATAGATAGATAGATAGATAGATAGATGAGACAGAGAGATAGCTGAGATAGATAGATGCTGAGATAGAAAGATAGATAGATAGATAGCTGAGATAGATAGATAGATAGATAGATAGATAGATAGATAGATAGATAGATAGATAGATAGATAGATAGATAGATAGCTGAGATAGATAGATATAGATAGATAGCTGAGACAGATAGATAGATAGATAGATAGATAGATAGATAGATAGATAGATAGATAGATAGATAGATAGATAGATAGCTGAGATTGATAGATAGATAGATAGATAGCTGAGATAGATAGATAGATAGATAGATAGATATGAGATAGCTGAGACAGACAGATAGATAGATAGATAGATAGAATAGATAGATAGATAGATGAGATAGATAGATAGATAGATAGATAGAACTGAGATAGATAGATAGCTGAGATAGATAGATAGATAGATAGATAGATAGATAGATAGATATGATAGATAGATAGATAGGATAGCTGAGTTGATAGATAGATAGATAGATAGATAGATAGATAGATAGCTGAGATAGATAGATAGCTGAGATAGATAGATAGATAGATAGATAGATAGATAGATAGATAGATAGATAGATAGATAGATAGCTGAGATTGATAGATAGCTGAGATTGATAGATAGATAGATAGATAGATGATAGAGAATATAGATAGATAGATAGCTGAGATAGATAGATAGCTGAGATAGATAGATTAGATAGATAGATAGATATTAGATAGATAGATAAGATGATAGATAGATAGATAGATAGCTGAATAGATAGATAGATAGATAGATAGATAGATAGATAGATAGATAGATAGATAGATAGATAGATAGATAGATAGATAGATAGATAGATATAGATGGATAGATAGACCATAAGGCCTGTGGGGATACAATGGGCCAAGTTAAAAGGCCAAGCATGTTCCACATGATTTAGATAGATACAGTAGATGATAAATAGATGATAGGTAGATAGATAAAGAGATAGATAACGAGATGAGTAAATATACAGTATACATAGATGGATAGAGAGATGGATAAGTAGGTAAAGATAGAAAATTATTGTGGTTGACTGAAATAGTATTTGACCATATCTGCAAATATATGTTTATTTTTTATACTTCTATATTTTCAGAATTAGTTTTTTTATATGATTTCATTGACAAATTTATTGAACCATTGTTTTTCAAATATAATATTTTTTTTATTTGATAACTGAATGTTTCTTATTTGTTCTTCATTCAACACTTAAGAGAAAATATGGAAATCAAAAGATTAATAAAATAGTAATACAAATAAGAACATGTTTGTTATTATTTAAATTGTGTGTATTAGTGTTGATTTATTGCTTATTTGCACATTCTCTTTATCACCTCAGTAACTTACCTGTAAGCAACAGTGTTTCACCTCGTTCAGAAGATTATTTTACAGATTTCACATGAATATGGTGAGGTAGGGAATTTCATGTGCAAAATGCACAAAAATCTATCATTCACTTTCAAATCTAATGTTTGACCTGTCTGGATTTTTAAACCGTAATGCTTTTATCCTTTTTAAAAAAATATTCTTAGGTCAACTGGATTCAAAGAACCACCAGATTGTTATGTTACTGACCTAAAAACGAATGTATAAAACATAATACATTTATTATCGTCAAATAAAAAGTTATATTTAGGGTGGTTCATTTTTATGTATTTGTTTCTTTTGCAACTGTCAACATAAGCATGCTTTATTCTCCACTCTTATGCTTTATGTGCCACACGTTGGTGTACATCAGTGATGATGAACTTAGGCACCCCAGATGTTCCAGAACTACATGTTCCATGATGATTGGTCACACATAAGTCTAGCAGAGCACCATGGGACACCTAGTTCCAGGAGCATCTCCGGTGCCAAGGTTCGCCATCACTAGCCAAGATTCTCTTAGGCTAGGGTCAGACTAATGCATTTTTCGCGTTGTCCATGAAATAGTGCGTTCGAACGAATGGACGCATTTTTTCACGGAATACGCGATAGCGGTCATACGATGCGCATTTTCGTCCGTGATTTTGTACGGATCATCAATAAAACACTTTTTGCGTCTGGACGTTATGTTGGCTGGACATTAGCAGCGTCTGACGTCTCCTAATCACGCACACACGCCGCTAGCTGACACAGCGCACTCTGTACATCAGTACTAGCGGTTTCACGTTCTCGAAAAAATGCGTTTGTTTGCCACTTGTGTTGCACGGCCGCACTTTTGTGCGGCTGTTCTTTGCATGCTGCCCGGCATTGGACGTAATTTGCTACTAGCGCGGCAGTGATATAGTGCGGCTAAATGCACGTTAATACTGCGTTAGTCTGACCTTAGCCTAATGGTCCTTATGTTGCGAGCAGATCCTCCAATGCGTAAACTAATCAACAAAACATAATAGCAAAACATCACTGAATGCATTCACATATATCACATTATATACGTGGAGATTTTTTGCATACATACAGTATATGTGCTGAGAAAATAAAAAATAAAATACATAAATGTACACAAAGTATATTTTTAACTATTCTTTCACCAGAACAGAAATGAATTATACTGATGGCATAATGCTTGCATGAGATGATACAGTTATATAAATATATCTGTACTGTGCAGGGCTTTGCAGCTCTACATTTTACCCATGTGTAGTAGTGAGTAAACCTCGAGGACGCTCTCCTTTCTGCCCTCATCTTGGCCGTTGCGATACAGCAATACACTGAGCTCTCTCAGAAGAATGTGTTGTCCCCAGTGTGACAAACAGTCTTACAATATGAAAATAAGGAATTGGGAAAAAGGAAATACAGAAAAGAAAAGGTAAAAACCTAAACATCTTAAATCAAAGATCTAAAATAGTAAACTTTGTCTGATAACTAAAACTAGACTGTTGTGATCATTAGAATGGAAGCACGCAATTTACCAGACAGGGTCGCTTGGTGATTACTGTATGTACATCATCTAGTTAATACATCGAAAGATACAGGTTCACCTTAGGTGGATGGGAGACAATTTGGGAATGTTTTAAACGGCACCATGATGTATACAGATCATGTATATAATATATTAAATGAATACATTTAAAAATAGAATTGGCATGGGGTGTATGGTATACGCTGAATATGATCTTCGCAAAAGTACCTCGATAGCCGTAAGGTGGAATGAGGCTTGAACACTGGTATCCACAGGTGTAGTCTCTATGCACACAGGATAGTGGGCTATGTAGTGTCCTCTGCAGACAGGATCCACTGGGCTAGAAGCAGGAGCTCTTTGCAAAGACACTTGGTATAATAGAGGTAAATGCAAGCTGGAACACTTGTAGCCACAGGAAATCACAAATACAAAGGATGAAGGGTAATGGTAACAAAACACAGGGAGAGGCAGCTCACAGGACCTCACATAAACAGGATAGGGAACAGAATGAGAGGGCGAGGTTAGGAGGAGGGCTTGACCAGGTTATATACACACACACAGGATCTGGCACAGGAATTAACCCTTGATTGATGGTAACCATAATGGCTACAAGCAGGCTCCTATAGCTGGGGCATGACAGCATGTCCATAGAAGTATGTTAAAGTGCATCAGCAGGACAGTCCTCTGCAACTTTGAGTGAGATTTACTAAGTGTTGACATGGATGCGATGTGCCCCATATTGATGAAAAGCCACCCACCTCATTCACACTGCATTTAGCATTGTGTCACCTATATTGTTACATACCATGACTCGCTTTGCTGTTGGACGCATTATTACTATCTTTATTATTATTATTATTATTATTTTGTGAATACATAACAGAGATAAAGCAATGCTAAAATGTATTTGCAAACTGCGAAAAGTTGTGAAGGTGGTGCAAAAAATGATTGTTCCGCAGTAGCTGTTCCATGATGACTACCATGAGCAGGTGGATCCCCGATGTCTGGCTCCTCCTGCCCCCTCCTTTTTTCCCTGAAGACAAAGTAAGCAGCAGTTGCTCTGTTTCACATCTCCGGAAGCTATTTGGTTTTCATCAGGTGCGAAAGATCATGAGGCAGGACGGCTGCTCAGGTAAGAGTAAAGTGTTGGTTCTCACTGTCTGGTGTGGGAGTTACAATGGACCAGGTTAAAGGGCTAAGCTTGTTCCACGTGATTTACATAGATACTAAACATTGATGATAGATTGATACATACATAGATTATAGGTAGATGATAGGTAAAGAGATAGAGATAGATGGATGGATAGATAGATATATTAGATAGATAGATAGATAGATAGATACAATAGATAGATAGATACAATAGATAGATACAATAGATAGATAGATAGAGGTTACATAAATGATAGATTATAAATAGATAGAAGATATATGGACTATAGATAGATGATAGATAGAAAAATAGATTATAGATAATAAATAGATGATATATATATATATAGGCTATAGTTAAAAGAAGATAGACAATAAACAGATTGTTATTCCTTGGTAAAATTTGTTACAGTTTCAAAATGGAACAGTATAATAAGAAATGTTTGCTGCTAACCTGGATTCAGCACAAAGTTCTGCTTAAGGTCTCTAATCAATATAAAGCAGGCATAGCATAAATGTTTACTTGGCAACTGCCAGCCTGAAAACATCTTTCTTATCAAAATGCAAAAACCATTCTGGAAGCAGTTCCTTGTGTACTATTCTCTTGAGATAAAGTAACACGAGCTGCCTGATTCATTGTGTTCCAAATGTCAATGATAATATTTAGGATCATCAGGTCTTATGAAAACCAGAGCTAAATGGGTTTTTTTTCTAGTTGGAAAGTGTTATCACGTTAGCAGTTAAGATTTATGATGTTAAATTCAATATGAAACACATCTCTGCTCATTTACAACAATTTACAGTCTGACATCAGTGCTTGAGCCAATAAACCTTGCCTTTAATGCGCGATTTACTGGTCAAGTATCAATTAAACAAATACTAGCAACAAAATATTAATTAATCAATTCAATCTTCAACCACCTAACATCTCAACAATAAAATAAATAACTACACCAGCCCTATTGTAAACCTGGTGTAAACTTAACCAGAACTTTTGTAAACTTAGCAACTCGATAGACTATAAAGGCTCTTCTAAGTTTACAACAATTCTGGTTAAGATTGCAGCAGGGTTGGAATAGAATCCATCACCTTTTACAGTGATTTGATTGGCTGAGCTAAAGTTTTACCCTCAAAATGTAACTTGCATGTGAGGTGGCTCCATACTTAATTTCACATTGGTGATAATGTTATCTTTTGGATGAAATGATCCCTTTTTCACATTTAACTGGAAATAGGCTTTGTTATTGTTGCTTGCATTTACAGGGACCCTTTGCGTCTGACAGAAAGAGATCATTAGCAATTTGTTAATCTTGACTTTGAAATCAATGGGGTAAAATTACAGGTTAATAAAATATGAGAAGACGAAAAACAAGAAAAATTTACACCAAAGCAGCTAAGAAGCATTCAGGGCTATATTGCAATCTTCGCGCAAAAACCCTCACGCAAAGCGTGAATTTTTCCGCCAAGTGTTAAACTTTTGGGCGCGCAAATCAACGCTGGAATTACAATCCTCGCCCGTATTTTCATCCATCGATCAATAAAGCGCGCAAACAGGACGCGGCCGAAAGGTTGCGCAGTAACGTCGAGCGCAAAAATCTGTGTGCACACTGTTTTTTTCTCGTGATTCAGCCAATCAGAATTAAGAACCACAATTATCTCACGTTAAGTTTTTGCGCCTGTCAAAGTCAATCTGAGCATATATGCTGCAGCAATAATACATGCACGCACAACTTCGCCATTTTATTGGTTTTTTGGGCTGGTGTATTTGGTTTCAGCCAGGTTGTTCAGATTTGCCATTAACACCGGCTTTTAGGAGTTGCTAAAATTATGCGCGCAAAGGCTGTGCGTTAAATCCTGCGCATAGATTGTAATACCATCCGCGTACCAGCGCACATTCGCATTTGCGATCACAATGTTAAGTATAGGATGCGCGACGTACAAGTAAGCTTGCGCAGCGTTCACGCAGGTCCACCCACGGTAGACGATTGCGCGCGTTTGTTGCGCTGACTATGTAATACGGCATTTGGCGCAAATGGTTTTACCCCTCGTGTTCATTTTTTTGCGCCGGCGCAAACGTTTGCGCCAAGATTGTAATTTAGCCCTCAGTATTTACTTAGTTGCAGGGTTTTTCGTCTGTTTTTCCGCATAAGAAAAAATGTATGCTTGTATTTTTGCAAGTCAGTAAGCTCACATCAGCCCTCTGTTCAGGAATTAAACACTCTGGGCCCTATCATCTGGCCTTTGCTAAAATGGGGATGCTAACGGTGGAAAACCTGCTCTCGCAAATTTCCCCTTAGCATCCCCATTTAACTCCTTTACTCCCAAAGGCGAGTTATCTCGATTTTGCATCAAAGTACTTAGAAAAGCACTCATTAACATATCAAAACCCAATTTTCACATTATTCTGCCCCCTGTGGAGAAACAAATTCCACTGTCTTATCTATCTCCAAGCGCAATGCAGAGAGAGAGATAAAAGAAGCTGCATATAGCAGCCCCAAACCTCACTGGAACAAAAAGTTTCGAACACATTACTGTTGTATTACAGCAGCCAAGGATAGCTAGGACCTGGCGCTAACTGATTTCACTTCTGCAGAATCAGTCAGCACCAGCCGGGCCCCCCCCACCCATATAAAATCACCTTCTCACCTCTCATCCCGTGGCGAAAAGGCGACATCATCTGCTTCTTCTTGCCACCGGGAGCAGAGAGAGACCATGGGAAAAATGTCTCCCTGACTCCTCTGCGAATCCCTATGTCGACCTGCCAGATCTCGCGAAGTGAGATCCTGCAGGTCATGTAACCAGCAGCAGAAGCCTCAATGGAGTCCTCTGGACTCCATGGAGGGGATGCTCGCGGTGGAGCTTAGTGCTGCCACGGGCATCCTGAGGCTTAGCGCCATGTTACAGTGCAGGCTGCTGGTTTAGTTCCTGCACCGTAATATCATGTTAAAACAGGGCTGCTAAGGGGAAATCTACAGGCGCAGGTTTTTCTCCTTAGCATCCCCGTTTTAGCATGGTGATTGTAATATGGCCCATGGTGGATAAATGTTGGGGCTCATCTGCAGTATGTATGTATGGATCTCATGCCCAAAGGGCTTAATGTTATTTTGTGACTCAGATTACTGTCATTGAGGCCCTGAAGATGTGCCTGAACAATATAACCATATTTTTTTGCTTTGTTTCAACTTAACAGAGGAGTGTGTCAAACACACTCTAGCCAGTTCTGAATGATTATTTTTAGGTCATTAAACCTGAAATTTAAAAAGGAACCAGAAAAACTACTAACTGAATTTCTCCTTAAAGGACAACTAGCTCCCCTTCCCCCTCCAGCTATCCGCAAGATTTTGGGCCCTGTTACACAGTTAACGCTAACTGTAGCATTCTGGTGAGTAAGCGTTAACATCAGGATAAGTGACAAGCCACCCATATTACCTTCCTAACGTCACACAGTCAAAAAAATCTGTTATCGCATCAGCGCTAGCTTGCGCGAGCTTACAGTACTTTGCGCACCCTATACTTAACATGGGGAGCGCAATAATTAGCATAAGGATAAGTAAGGTATTACAAAGTTCTACCGCTAATTACCGCAGCGATGGGTTAAACAGATTTTTCCAGTCACCCAGAAGCTTGTGCTAAATTATCCCGCTTCTGCAGAATCAGTTAGCACCAGCTCCACCCCCCCCCATACATCAGATACTCACCTCTCATCTTGCAGAGAGAACGGCAGCCCGATCCGCCACTTCTATAGTCCCACACTCACAAATAGTGCACAGTCTCTGCAGGGATCTCAGCCCAGCAGCGCAACCCTCCATGGAGTCCTATGGACTCCAGGAAGTGATACTCGTAGCGGCGTGGAAGCGCTACATCAAGTATTACCGACAGTAGCACTGAAATCCGGGGCAGGCTGCTGGATTAACGCCTGCCTTCTAATATGGTGCTAAAATAGAGACGCTACAGGGAAACCTGCAGTCATAGATTTTCCCCATTTTAGCGCCATGTTGGCAATAGTGCCTTTTTTGTTTGCTGCTTCTACACATGTTTCTTTACAGTTAGATATTTCAGTTCACTAGTAGAATACAGATATTATTGTCAGTTTTCCAGCTTCTTGCACAAGATTTCTCCAGGCTACTTATACAACGATCTTCAAAAAGAAAAGAAAAAATCCGCAGGCAGCATCATTTTAGCTTAGTTTTTTTTTTTAAAGAGTTTGTTATATATAACAGAAAAGATCAAATTACATTCACTGTGTAATTCAACGGTAAAATTATACAACTCACGGGAGGAAGGATATGCTTCGAGCAAGTCCATAAGAGTCATTCTAACCAATAATAACATTTCCTATTTCAATAACCAGTGCCATTGTGACTTGAAAGGTGACATAAGACAATGGCACGTTTCAGCGGGGGTGTTTTTATTCTCGAAAAAAGAGCATAAATACAAAATGAAGGCACTTTCAAGACCTATCAAAGCCATTCATGTCCATAGAAATGTAATTTGACCTAGAATTTTCACTTCTCCTGGTTTTCGCCTCTCTCTGAATAACCCTGTTAGTGATGGCTAATATTTACTGTAGATTATTAATCATTAGTGGGAGTTAATTTGAATTGCAGCTCTGTTATACACCTGCACTACCAGAATATAATGGCCCTAGGGTCTCCTGCCGTAGGGCCACGTCTAGTTGGCATATGCAAGAATACACCCCTGAGTACTGGGCAATACGATGGCACAAGCAAGGTAGTTAAACCCCCAGGGGACAATGCCACTGAGCTTATTTTACAGCGTACAACCATATTTAGCCTGAATACCTTATAGTAGATACTCGAGTATATCGCTAGATTTTGGTGACAAAAATTACCTTAAAATTGGAGGGGTTGTGTTATATTCGAGACATCTGCATCGTGTGTAGAAAAAAAACCCTTGCCTTGCTCTGGATCCCAAGTCTCCCGGAAGCTCCGGTAGTCTCGCTGAAGTGACTGCGGTCTCCCTGATGCCTGCAAACACTTCAGGAACTCCTGGATTCAGGAGAGGTGGGATCCATCACGACTAGAGGGCACGCTCGGTTTAAGCCAATCTTTCACTCGCCTCCGCCAGCCATCTAATTGCTAGTAAAGAAGACAGGTGGCCGGTGGCTTCATACTTACAGGGCAATTCAAAGAGAATCGAAAAGTCACTGCACGTTCGGTGACTTTTCGTTCTCTTCAATTTGGTTCGTTTTGCCGATCCCATTTCGGCGACCCTGCGGTGTATTCAGCAAGCACCACAGGGTCCCCAAATTGCAGGGAAAGGTCGCCGCAAACCTGCCGAAAACTAACCGCAAAACCCGGCGAATGCAAGCCGAAAACCCACAAAAACATCTGTATTAACCCGCCGAAAACGCCGGAAAAACCCGAGCAGGAGCTGATCACACGCAGTGAAGCCGCCGTAAAAAGCCGACACCGCAGACGAATGCAGTGAATAAATTAGAAAAACAGTTTACATGAATGTTTGAAAAGTGAAACGCTGTTTGCAAAGAAACTACTGAGCGAAAATGTCTGAAATTTACATATGAGGTCCGGGGAATGATAATAAAAAGGGCTGTTACAGAAAAAATAAGTAAATTTAAAAAAAATCTGAATTTTTAAAACAAAAAAAAACAGAAAAATGCTTAAAATATCCTAAAAAATCTATAAATAAAGAGAGTTTTTACTACAGAATTTTATAATGAACGGTTTATTAGATATTGAATTAAAATGGGAATATTTTTAACATTGAGCCTATGGGATTCGCCTGTTAAATCTGCCGAATTAAACCACCGAATGGCAGGGCATTTCGGGAACCTTTCACTGCTGGTTTGTGTTCTCTGAATAGCCGAAGCAGTGCTTTTTTATGGGGATTTCACTGCCCTCGAACAGGCACCGAACAGGCGCTGTATGTGCAGGCAATTCGCCAGGATTTGGCGAATTGGCTGCTCTCCAGATAGCCGAATGGCCAGGAAAGGTAACCGAACACTGATTTTCAGCGTTCGGTTACCTTTCTCCAGCCATTCGGATCTCTTTGGATAACCCTGTTAGTAACAACTGCAATCATTCTAGAGCAGAGCACCCTGGCCTGAGGGGGAGCCTGACTGTGTTAAGAGAACCTGTAAGGATTTTAATTGTTTACCGATACAGTAAAATTTTGCTCCTCGCGTTATATTCGAGTCTTGAGTATTCTCTCATTTCCATAATAAATCTCTATCCATCGCGTTATATTCGGGTTGTGCTATACTCGAGTATCTACGGTCAATTCCTTCAAAGTTAGGCTAGGCAGAATACCACCACAACAGAAGTTGGGAACCACTTTTCATATCACACAAGCCTCTTCTCCTTCAAAGTAGAACTTTTCAGAGAAACAATCTCACTAACGTAGTGATACTAACAGTAACGTAGTGCGTCAAAGATGGAGTCGCCAAAGCCTCATTAAAAAGTTGGAGACCGTAGCCCAATGAGCACCAAAGATCACCTTGGTGAATTCCACCAAACTGCAAGAAAAAGAAAACCAGATTTCTCGTATTCTCCTAATAGATATTTAAACCAATAAAAATGTATTAAAATGTGTCTAAATAATGAAAAAGGTCTTTAAAAATAAAAGGTCTGCTACAGAATAAACATAAACAACTATTTTAAAAATTAGGAAACAAAAATTTCATCTATAAAATACAAAATATACAAAAAGGTGTTCTAAAAAATAAAAAAAAGGCTTTTTACTGAAAACGAAAAGAATAAATATTATTTAAAATGATATTGCGATTTTACATTGAAACCTATGGGACTCATCTGTGTAAACTTGTCGATCTGAAACACTGAAAATCAGGTAATTTCACCGTCACTTCGGTGCATATCATTCTGTGATTAGACGAACCATTACTTCTCTATGGGACAATTTCGCTCCCGCCGAAGATCGGCAAACTGCACCTTATTTTGCTGTCAATTTGCCTATATTTGGAGATTTGACAGCTTTGTGAATAAGTGAACTGCCACAAAAATTTCACCTTACGGTGAAATTCACCGCTCGGTGCACCCCAGTGGCAGTTTCGGGGCTTAGTGAATAACCCCTATACAGTAAAATATTTTGTTAACTAAATACAAGAGAAAAACAAAGTAAATGTAAGATATCAACAACAATAAATAAGCAAATTAAGAACATTTCATTAAATTTTTTGGTGATGGTGGCCCTTTAAGAGGTCTCTAAAATATATGATTACTTAAAACTGTTAGGTAAGAAATATCGTATTGCAAGGGCTTGCATAAAACTACAGACGCATACCAAAGCTGTGACTCCTGCATGCATTACAATACTCACTATACTGAGTGATATAAGAGAGGTAGAATGGCAAAAGGTTATTTTTAGATCTCTGAAATCAGATCAGTAAGCTGTTTTGTTATATTCAGCATTAAAACTTTTTACGTTTGATTTATGTTTGGAAAATTGTTACTAATTTTATGGAAATGTATATGATTAAGTGAATAGTTTTTTGGAGCCTTTTTACATTTTATCATTACCAAATTGCTACATTTCTCATATTACATAATTCTACCTTTTTAGGGCTACATTACAATCTCCGCATTAAAACTTAGGCGGTAGGGAGAAAAAACTGTGCCCGCAGTTTTCCCCCTACCGCCCCGTTTTAACGGGGGATTGCAATGCAAGTGCAAAAAATACTGCCTGCATCTGTAGTGGGCGCTATGCCCCGGGATGCTTGCGGCAGCACTGAGCGCAGCTGCAAGCATCCACTCGATGGAGTCCATAGGACTCCACTGAGCCAGACGCCAGCAGCCACATGACCTTCCGGATCTCGCCTCAGGGGATCCGGCCGGTCGGCGTAGTGATTTGCAGGGGGAGACTGAGGAACCTTTTCCCCCAGTCTCTCCCTGCTCCCGCCTGACGGAGGAGGCGGTTGGAGCCGCGGTCCTTGCCGCGGGACAGGAGATGAGTATACGATTTTATTTTTTATTTTTTTGGCTGATGTTAACAGATTCTGCAGAAGCAGAATCTGTTAAGACCAAGTCCTGGCTCATACTGGTCTCGTATCACGGTACACACCAGTAAGGGGGTCCCTCTTTTAGACAATAACAGAAAACACGATGACTGTATTCCATGTTATACAAGAATATGATGTTTTTGTAAAAAGAATAGTTTCAAAAAGTTTTTTGTCCTTGTTTTTTAAGTCTACGTGTCATGCATCATATTTTTGGTTCTTTTTGTTTTATTAGGGCAAAACGGCCAACCAGCAAGCATGGCAGATAAAAATAAGCCATACTATAACACAATAGACTTAACGGACAGGACACCCGATGGCAAGTATGTATTTCACTTCCTCCAAACATGGCTTTATTTTAATGCGTTTGTTATATTATCATTGAACATTACCAGGGGTCAAGTGTAAAAAAAAAAAAATATTGGAACTCTGCTGGGATTTCCCCCTAAGGCTGGGGTCAGACGAGCGTAGTGTTCACGTCCGTGATTGCGCCTAAAAGTACGTCCGTAATAGCATGACAGAAAGCCCATTGGAGCCTGTTACACAAAGTACGTCCGCACTGAACTGCGGACGCACCATGGCCGCGGCAAACGGACGCAAGGCAGGCAAGAACGTACAACCACTAGAACGGCCGCACAAAGTGCGCTGCGTCCGCAATGTCCGCATAGCTTTGTGTGTGAGTGATGGAACGTGGTCAGACGGACTGCATTTATACGTCCAGCATTTTTCACGGAAAAAATGGTTTTGCTTTTAATTTATTTTCCCTCCTACATCCGTCAAAATATACGTCAGTGAATAAACGGACGGTGTGGCCACTATTGTGTCTTCCGTACTGACGTACGTCCGTGTGCACGGACGTACAGTCCGTAGAAATCACGCTTGTCTGACCCTAGCCTAAAGTAATCAGTTGCAATTTCTTCAGCCAACACTAAAATGTGATATAGATAATTAGACTATAGTCATGCTGGGTTTCAAGGAATCAATAGGATTACTATCATAAATATCATAAATTTATTGTTATTTAAGTGGAAAGATATAGGGCTATATCACAATCCTAGCGTTAAAACGCGGGTGCAAGGGACGAAAAACTGTGCCTGCAAGTTTTCCCGCTTGCGCCTGCGTTTTAACACTGGATTACAATGCAGGCTCAAAAAATGCTGCCTGCATTGTTACCGCGCGTTATCCCCCGGGATGCTCGCGGCAGCGCTGAGCGCAGCCGCGAGCATCCACTCGATGGAGTCCATAGGACTCCATTGAGTTTCCCCCTGCCGGTCACAGATCGCGAGATCTGGCCGGTCGGAGTAGTGATACGCAGAGAGAGACTTAGGGGACTTTTTCCCCCAATCTTTCCCTACTCCCGCCAGCCGGAGGAGGCGGTTGGAGCTGCAGTCCTTCCGGCGGGACAGGAGGTGAGTATACGCTACTGCTTTTTATTTTTAAGCTGGTGTTAACGGATTCTGCAGAAGCGGAATCCGTTAACGCCAAATCCTGGCTGTGGTTAACTTTTTGCTAACCACAGCCAGGCGTTAATCAGTGCTAGTAGATTGTAATCCTAACGCTGATTAACACTTTGCGCTCCCCATGTTAAGTATAGGGAGCACAAAGTACAGTAACCTCGCGCTGAAAAGTGCAAGGTACCAAACGCTAACGGGTTACTTAACCCATTTGCATTTGGATCGTAATATGCGGTAGACACCGCAGTTAACGTTAATGCTCACGCAAGTGAGCGTTAACGTTAACGTCAGGAATGTAATGTGGCCCATAATGTATAATGTTGCAATGTATGGGTGTGTAAGTTGGACCATAAGAAAGGCTGAGCGCCACAGAATTGAGGCCTTTGAACTATGGTGCTGGAGAAGACTCCTGCGAGTCCCTTGGACTGCAAGGTGATCAAACCGGTCAGTCCTAGAGGAGATTAACCCTGCTTGCTCTTCAGAAGGCCAAATCCTGAAGATGAAACTCATATATTTTGGTCACCTAATGAGAAGGAAGAACTCACTGGAGAAGAGCCTAATGTTGGGAAAGATTGAGGGCAAAAGAAGAAGGGGACGACAGAGAATTTGGTGGCTGGAGGGAGTCACTGAAACAGTAGGCTTGAGCTTAAAAGGACTCCTGAAGATGGTAGAGGACAGGAAGGCCTGGAGAAACGTTGTCCATGGGGTCACGACGGGCTGGACATGACTTTGCAACTAAGAACAACAACAAGTGGAAAGATATAGCTGAAACCTTTACATTTTCTAAGTCAAATTAGAACTCTGATACCCATGAAAATAGTGGAGAAACTATCCCATGAGTTCCTGCTTGATTTAAATCCCTAAATATTTTACAGCATGTTAAAATCTCAAGGAGGCCCACAAAATTCAACTAATGCACTGTTGCAATCACCGGTCTAGGTGTGATTCATTACTGTTTCTACCAATACTATGAGAACACAATAAGAATCATAGATTTGGTAGAATACAGTGGCAAGAAAAAGTATGTGAACCCTTTGGGATTATGTGGTGTTTTGCATGAATTGGTCATAAAATGTGCTCTGATCTTCATCTAAGTCACAACAATTTGAAAAACACAGTCTGCTTAAAATAATAACAACACAAACATTATATGTTTTCATGTGTTTATTGAACATAACATGTAAACATTACAGTGCAGGGTGGAAAAAGTATGTGAACCCCTAGCCTAATGACTTCTCCAAGAGCTAATTGGAGCCAGGAGTGAGCCAACCTTGAGTCCAATTAGTGTGATATTATTGGATGTGTTGCTGAAAGCTGTCCTGCCCTTTAAAAACGCACACCAGTTTTGGGTTTACTAGTTTCAAGAAGCACTGCCTGATGTTAACCATGCCTCGCAGAAAAGAGCTCTCAAAAGACCTACGATCAAGAATTGCTGACTTGCATGAAGCTGGAAAGGGTTACAAAAGTATCTCCAAAAGCCTTGATGTTCATGTGTCCACGGTAAGACAGACTGTCTACAAATGGAGAAAGTTCAGCACTGTTGCTACTCTCCCTAGGCGTGGTCGTCCTGTAAAGATGACTGCAAGAGCACAGCGCAGAATGCTTAATGAGGTAAAGAAGAATCCTAGAGTGTCAGCTAAAGATTTACAGAAATCTCTGGCACATGCTAACATTTTTGTTGACACAGCTACAATAAGGAAAACATTAAACAAGAATGAAGTACATGGGAGGACACCACGGAGGAAGCCATTGCTGTCCAAAAAGACAATTGCAGCACGTTTGAAGTTTGCAAACAAGCACCTGGATGTTCCACAGCACTACTGGCAAAATATTCTGTGGACAGATGAAACCAAAATTGAGTTGTTTGGAAAAAACACACAACACTATGTGTGGAGAAATAAAGGCACAGCACACCAACATCAAAACCTCATCCCCACTGTAAATCATGGCGGAGGGAGCATCATGGTTTGGGGCTGCTTTGTTGCCTCAGGGCCTGGACGGATTGTTGTCATTGATGGAAAAATGAATTCCAGAGTTTATCAAGACATTTTGCAAGAAAACGTAAGACCATCTGTCCGCCAACTGAAGCTCCGCAGAGGATGGGTGATGCAACAGGACAATGATCCAAAGCATACAAGTAATTCAACAAAAGAATGGCTTCAACAAAACAAAATACGCCTTCTGGAGTGGCTCAGTCAGAGTCCTGACCTCAACCCGATTGAAATGCTGTGGCATGACCTTAAGAGAGCGATTCACACCAGACATCCCAAGTATATTGCTACACTGAAACAGTTTTTTGAAACAGAAGAGGAGTGGTCCAAAATTACTCCAGATCATTGTGCAGGTCTGATCTGCAACTACAGGAAACGTTTGGTTGAGGTTATTGCTGCCAAAGGAGGGTCAACCAGTTATTAAGTCCAAAGGTTCACATACTTTTTCCACCCTGCACTGTGAATGTTCACATGTTCTGTTCAATAAAAACATGAAAACATATAATGTTTGTGTTGTATTATTTTAAGCAGACTGTGTTTTCCAATTGTTGTGACTTAGATGAAGATCAGAGCACATTTTATGACCAATTCATGCAAAACTCCACGTAATCCCAAAGGGTTCACATACTTTTTCTTGCCACTGTATGTGGAAAAGTACTGGAAAGCTTCTGTTGTTATTTGTGGATGTGGAGAAAGAGTTCTAAAAATTGGTCTTTTCTATTCTCTATTTTGGAGCAAGTGGAGTTAACGTTGCTCTTCCTGTTAACATTGTCTACATTGCATGAATTCCTGAGGTCTTTTGTAATTCTACCTGGGTGCTCTCCTTCTGTTTTCAATTCCCAATGTAACATGTCTGGGGTGTCCTCTTTCACCCATTGTTTGCAATTTAATTTGCGCCTTTACTATTGCTAATTATTTAATATTTCAAATAGAATAGGTGGTGTATAATTTGGAGTCAATTGTTAATGTTCTCTCCGGAAATTTGCACAATGTCCTGTCGATCTTGGTTGACCCATTGAAAACCATGTTAGCCTTTTTGTAAGCTTTTAAAAGATTTTTACATTCATGGAAGCCTTCCAGATGAAGAGGTACAAATGCTAAACTTACACTGACAGGATTATTCAAAGAGCACTGAAATTACACCGAGTTTTGGCGCTCTTTCGTTCCCCGCACTTCGAGGAGTCAAATTCCCCGACCCTGCAGTGAATTCAGCATTCACTGCAGGGTCCCTGAAGTGCAGGGAAAATCCGCTGAACGCATATGAAAATTTGCCGAATCAATCGGAAAAAACATCGAAAACACTAACTTTGGTTATCGACGGTTGAGGAATTTCACAGGAAATGTACCAACTCCGGCGGGAGAAGAAACCTTCGAAGAATGGGTAGAACAGGCGATGCAGGCTCTGGATGAGTGGGACGTCCCTGAAGCGCAGAAGAGGCAAAGGATTACTGAGAGCCTAAAGGGACCTGCGTCAGAGGCTGTCAGAAACCTGAAGTTGAGTAAGCAAGACTGTACTGCTTTAGATTACTTAAATATATTACAGGAAGTCTTTGGGCGAACAGAAAAGGCTACCGAACTCATGTACCAGTACGAACACACCTACCAGAGGAAAGGTGAGAAAATGACTGAATATATGAGGCGCCTGGATAAGATTCTGCACCAGATACTTCTTAAGAAAGGGGCCGAACCGGCCACTGTAGATAAAATCCGAATGCAGCAGATATTGAGGGGCGCTCAACCTCTAGATCCTGTGATGTTACAGCTGAAAACCAGAGAAGGTAACCGAGAATTGAAATACCTGGAACTGATTCGACCTGTTAGAGAGGAAGAGGCTCTGCTGGAAGAAAAATCCTCAAGGAGAGGAGAAAGAGCTTACGCACAACCTGTGAGGCATAACGAATATTTGCAGACTGAAGATGCTTCGTTGGATGCCTATGGGTCCGAAGTTGACAGACAAGAGCATCTGGTGGTTCCTATATCCACAGAGATTGCTGCAAAAGAGTCAACAATTCCGACATATAGGGAGATACAAAAGACTGTTAAGAAGGTGCAAGAAGCTCAAGCCGAACTGGAACAGGCGCACACAGACCTGTGCCGAGTACTTTTGAAGGTGGCAGAGACACAGACCGATATGCAGAAGTTCCTCACGGACATGCGGACAACGGGAGTTGCTGTGGCATCTGGCCAGGGTTCTTCAACCGAATCGCCACGAGCAAGCGCGCTTCCGTCTTCAAAGAAGAGATGTTTCAGTTGTGGGGAAATGGGTCATTTCCGAGCACAGTGTAAAACCCAAAGGCCTGAAGGAAAAAGAGTTGAAGAGTTCCTAAAGGCCTTGGAAGGGCTGCTATCTACCTCACAGGCGGGAAACGCCAGAGGGCCCAAGTGAAGGAGCAAACTAGGTGCCCAATGGTTGAAAACTGCTCCAAATTTCAAGCCAGAACCGAAAGGCCGAAAGGGCCCGGATCATTGCCAAATGCTGAGCCTACCAGGACTGATAGAGTTACTCCCTTAGTATCCGGTCCTATGTCATGGGAAAGCAATGCACACTCAAAACCTCCACGAGTCAAGAAGAAGGCTAGGGTACAGCGAACTGGGTCTATACCTCCTGCGGCTATGAACAAGTTTCCTGACCAGCTGATAGGTCCTTCTCCCATCGTTCCAATCCAAGTAGAGGGAGTCTACACTAAAGCTCTGTTAGACTCAGGTGCTCAAGTGACGTTAATCTATTGAGACTTCTACGAGAAACACTTGAAGCACATACCTTTAAAGGGATTAAAGGACCTTGAGATCTGGGGTATTGGAACTGAGAAGCTTCCCTATGATGGATATCTACAGGTGAAGTTAGAAATTGGATCCGAGGTCATCAGACAGTCTGGAGGTTGTGATGCATTGGCCATTGTGTGTCCTCGCCCTTCAGGGGCCAGCAGAAGTTCTATGATAGTGCGGACGAATACGGATCTGGTGAGACGTCTTCTGACTCCCATAGTGATGGAAGAAGGTTCTACCAGAGGAGTACATCCAATGTTACGTCCGGTATATCAACGAATGGTCGAAGAACAGAGGGCACCTGCGGAAGTGGGGCGTCTGTGGAGATTGGGAGGAACAGAGAAGGTTCTGCAATCAGGAGAAGTGGCGAGCTTCCGGGCTTCAGTCAAGTTGAATGGATCACAACCGGGTCCTTATGTGGTACTGGAAACTGATCTCAGTCATGGAAATGAGGCCGGAGTAGAAGTAATCCCTGAGATAATCTCTACAAGAGTTTTGAAACGGACACGAGGAAGAGTTTCAGTTAGTGTGTGTAATGTGTCTGATTCTCCAGTGGTCCTGAAAGCACGAATGCCCATCGGACAAGTAGCTTCTGTTACACCTCTCTCCCCTACCGATTTAGGAGGGGGAGTGAATAAAGAGATTCCAGCTGAACGGTTCCATCCTAAAGACGCTCCCATCTCGCCTGAATGGAAGAAATGACTTCAGTCCCAGATTCTAAAATGGAAGGACTTGTTCTCGAAGGATGAGTTCAACGTGGGACTAGCTAAGAGTACTGAACATCACATTCGACTACAAGAGGATAAGCCGTTTCGAGAAAGGTCAAGACGAGTTCCGCTGGGAGACTTGGATGATCTACGAGAACAGCTAAATGAACTACAGAGGACTAAGGTGATTCAAGAGTCCAGGAGTCCGTATGCTTCTCCTATAGTGATGGTTCGAAAGTAGAATGGTTCTATCCGTTTATGTATAGACTATCGCACGCTAAATCAGAGGACCAATCCAGATCAATACGCCACTCCTCGGATAGAAGATGCCCTACAGTGTTTGTCTGGAGCAAAATGATTTAGTGTACTAGACCTGCGAAGTGGGTATCATCAGATACCAATGCATCCTGAGGACAAAGAGAAGACTGCGTTTATCTGCCCACTGGGGTTCTTTGAGTTCAACAGAATGTCTCAAGGCCTTACGGGGGCTCCCGCCACGTTCCAACGTTTAATGGACAAGACAGTCGGGGATATGAACTTGATAGAAGTGTTGGTGTATCTAGATGATATTATTGTGTTCGGAAAGTCTTTGGAAGAACTTGAGCAGCGGTTGGAGAAGATCTTGAAGCGGCTCCATGAAGAGGGGTTGAAACTGTCCTTGGAGAAGTGTCAATTTTGTCTACCTTCCGTTACGTACCTGTGACATGTTGTTTCGGCAGAAGGTGTTTCGACGGATCCTCGAAAGTTGGAAGCCGTAGCTTCCTGGCCTAGACCCCGAAATGTTACTGAACTTAGATCTTTCCTGGGGTTCTGTTCATATTACCGAAGATTCGTAGGAGGATTTGCTAAGATAGCTCAACCTTTGAATAAGTTCCTACAGAACGAAGAAGTGGAAGAAGGCTCCAAGGCCTCTGATCGAAGTTCGTTGGCTCAAGGGCCAAGGAAGGCTCGAGAATCCATCCAATAAGAATGGACTAATCAATGTGAAAGTGCCTTCATGAAGTTGAAAGAGAGTCTGACTCAGGCTCCCATCCTGGCTTACGCTGATCCTCATAAGCCATACGAATTGCATGTGGATGCCAGCAGAGAAGGTCTAGGGGGAGTCCTATACCAAGAATATGATGGATTGTTGAGGCCTGTAGCGTATGTAAGCCGAAGCCTTACGCCTTCAGAGAAGAACTATCCTACCCACAAATTAGAGTTCCTAGCCTTGAAGTGGGCGGTAGTAGACAAGCTGAAAGATTATCTGTATGGAGCTGAATTTGTGATAAAGACGGACAACAATCCTCTTACGTACGTCCTTACTACTGCGAAGCTGGATGCAACGGGACATCGGTGGTTGGCCGCTCTGTCAGGGTTTCGGTTCAGCCTTAAGTATCACCCTGGAGTGAATAATCGAGATGCAGATGCTTTGTCAAGAAGACCCTACACTACAGAAGGAACTCAGCTGACTCCAGATGGGGTGCAAGCCTTATGTCAAGGGGCAGAGCGCCGGGTCAAGGGAGTAGTTGAAGCAGAAGCTATAGGAGTTATGGCTGCGGCTGTTCCAGAGTTTTATTGTAATCCTACACAGCTGAGGGATGAAAGTCTACCTACTCTCTCGAAACAGGACCTGAGAGCCGATCAGGCTGGAGATCCTCTGAATGCTTTAACAGTGAAGGCTATAAATGCGGGTCAAAGGGAGATTCTACTGACAAATTCCCCAGAAGGAGCCTGATTGGTATACAAAGAGTGGGAACGGCTGAAGATGTTGGATGGGGTGGTCTACCGAAGGGGCCCTTCGAACAATGCTGAAGAGGCACAACAGTTGTTCCTCCCCACCAAGCACAGAGAGGATGTGCTGAGAGCATTGCACAATGACCATGGACATTTGGGTGCAGAGAGAACTTTTAAACTGGTGCGAGACAGATTCTATTGGCCCTGTATGAGATCTGAAGTTGAAAGTTACTGCCATTCGTGTTTGAGGTGTATTCAGAGAAAGACCCTACCAACCAGAACTGCTCCAATGAGCCACCTGCAAAGTCAAGGACCCATGGATTTGGTGTGCATTGATTTCCTGTGCTTAGAGCCTGATGCTAGTGGGCAGGGAAATATTCTAGTAGTGACTGATCATTTCACCCGTTATGCCCAAGCTTTCTCTACCAACGTGCTCCTACAGTGGCTAGGGTTTTAATGGAGAAGTTTTTTGTACATTATGGCCTACCAAAGAGAATCCACTCAGATCAGGGCAGAGACTTTGAGAGCCGATTGGTTGGGCAACTGCTAGAACTGTTAGGGATTCAAAAGACCCGGACTACTCCATATCACCCACAAGGTGATGCTCAACCGGAAAGATTCAATCGCACTCTACTGAATATGTTGGGGACACTGTCAAACAGGGAGAAGCAGAATTGGAGTCGTCACATAGCTACGCTGGTGCACGCGTATAACAGTACAGAGAGTGACGCTACTGGATACTCACCTTATCGTCTCATGTTCGGAAGAGAAGCTCGGCTGCCAGTTGATTTGGCATTTGTACTATCTCTCGATCAGACGTCTGTGGCCTCTCACAAAAATTATGTGGACAGACTCTGGAAAAATTTGGCTTCTGCGTTTGAACAGGCCCATTTGATTTCAAGGGGCAGAGAACAGAGGAATAAGCGAAACTACGACTTGAGAGTTCATATACAGGATCTACAACCCGGTGATAGGGTTTTGTTGAAGAACTTGGGTGTTTCTGCAAGGCATAAGCTGGCGGCTAGATGGAGTACTCAAGTTTACATTGTCTGCAAGCAACTGCCGGGTCTGCCAGTTTACCAAATCCGGCCAGATGGAAAGGCCGGGCCTCTAAAGAACTGGCACCGAAATCATCTGTTGCCTTTGAGAGAAGCTGTAAGGATACCAGTTGGAGACGAACTTTCTTTGCCGAACCCGCCTGTTCCTCGCTCTGCTCCCGTTACTCGGTCTCAGCAGTCACGGGTTGTTGAAGAAAGTGAAGAGAACAGTGAGGAAGGAAGTTTTTGTCTGGACTGGGTACGCCTGCCTGTGCCTGAAGAAGTCATTCCAGTTTCTGAACGATGGGAAAGTAACCTGAGGCTGGAAGGCTGGAAGGCTCATACTCAGAGGGGGTGTCTGCTCCAGTTGTGGATGAAAGAAATGAGCCCGTAAATGTGGCACTTCCACCCGAAGAGGAGATGATTGAACCAGTGTCCAAACGTTCTATCCGACCCCCTCAGAGACTTACCTACGATTTACCGAGACATAGCACTGAAGAGGCTGTTACCACTGTGCGAAGGTTGCCTGAAGTGTCTGCTATGCTAGCTGAGGTAGTCAGGAGCATGAGTCAGCTTGAGGATGTATATCTGACCCAGTATATGTTTGCTACTGAGCCTGAACGTATTGCTTAATGTAAATACTGCAATGTTATGTATCTGTTACACTTCCTTGGAGAAACCCAAAAGTTCAAGGGGGGGAGAGTGTAGCGCTGCTTTACAGACTGTGTTCTGCTGCATTTAATTATTATGGCCACCAGAGGGAGACAGAGACATAACGGACTTTGCTGGACAAAAACTGAACTACACCTACCATCATGCTTTGCGTGAGGACAGGAAGGGGCTGGAGGAGGAAGAGGAAGGAGATCAGCAGCCTCGTGGAAGGCATGTTCAGAGTGAGCGGAGCGGTGAAAGGTGGAGGACGCACGTGAGAACCGTCAAGGATCGCGACCAGGCCGGAGTACAGGCGCTGCCTCACTGGTGCTGGAGATCGGGACAGTGACCGTGCTGAGACCTACCTACGCAGCGCTGAGAGGTCTGGATGACAAGCTGGTTCCGGCTGGACCCCGAGTAAGGAGACCGCACTGATCGATTGGGAGTGCAGGCGGTGGATCATTGTTCCAGTTGCGGAGATTCGACAAGCAGGGAGTGGATCCAGTGGCACAGAGTCCCAGTATACAGCGGGGAAGATCCTTGATCGGGTGCTGGACAGTTCGTCTATCGGATGGGTCAGAGGCCTCCCAGGCCGCAGTTCCCAAATAAGAAACGCAGCTGCAGTATTGTTTAAATCCACAGGGCCCCAACGTGACTAGTCGAAGATTGTTTTGCTTCATTCACTGGCCAGTTGAATACAGTACCCGGGTACCCGAGACAATACACATACACATTTTTGAGCTATTATTCACGGGACTTACACTCCAGAACTGAGGGGGTTAACCATTACTTTTGCCGCCGCGTGTTTTTCCCGCGTTATGAATCCTTGTCATTTAAATACCGGATATACTTAATATATGCTGCTTTATTGGGATCAGTAAAGAATATAATACATAAAATCCACAACAGTGCTGGTGTATAGTTATTTCCTAGTGCGGTGAGACTAACCCGAGGTTTATTCAGCGGCTCCTCCGGGTGTGAGCGCTACAAATGTATTGTAAAAATCCTGTATTCTCATTACTTATAATGTAACAGTTGTAACAATGGTCTGCTATGGTATGATGGTATGATGATCTAATGCTATCAGCTCCGCACCCCTAACACCCGCCTTCAAGACTTCACCCAAGCTGCCCCCTTTCTTTGGAATTCCCTCCCTCGAAACGTATATTTGTTATTCTGTCTCCCATTGTAAAGCGCTGCGGAACTTGTAGGCTCTTGATAAAAATGTGTAACTGTAACTGTATAAAGAGACTTGACTATAAGGCTCTAAACCCTTGCATTATCGAACGTTTAAACTGACTTTATCAGAATGTTAAAATGACTTTATGTTGTTACTTACAGTACAAATGAGATGTATTGAACACATTTTTTTCTTTAAGGCAAAAAAATGCAAAGAACAAAAAAGAAGAAATTAAAACTGTTGGTCCAATCCATATCGTAAGAGTTTTGTAATCTTTAAACTTCATATTCAATTTAGGTTATATTGAATTTATTGCCTGCAGTGTTTAAGATTGTGTATATCATTACTGTGTCAGAATATGGTAATGTAAGGTACTGTATTACAGGACTGTCAAATTCACGGGCTCCAGATGTTGAGGTCTACAATTCCCAGAATTCTTCCAATGCAATAGATGGCCAGGGAATCATGGGAGTTGTTGTTTAGAAACATCTGGGGTGGCTGGAGTTTGACAGCCCTGCACTACAGCTTATATTTTTCTCATGTCTCTAGAATTTTAATAACGCTCCCTAAATTTAGGAGATGATAGGGACTTTGTTGTATTAGTATCATCTGAAATGCCCAGTAGTTCCTCAGAGAAAATCACACCCCATAAAGAGCCAGGGGCGGATGCAGACACAGGTTTGGGGGGTGGGGCATTCTACCAGTTTTGGTTAAGAGCTGGTGTCGGGTTCACAGTGACAGGCAGAGACGCGCCTACACACAAGCTGTGCTCGTTACACTCACTCTCCCCAGAACATTGCAAAGGGTCTGTCCTCATGTGACTCATGAGTGCTGCAAACCCTTTCCATACGAGGGGCTCAGGGTACCCCCCAGTTCACATGTAATATATTGCCCCCAGCTCACACATGGATATATTTTTCCCCAGCTCACATGGATATATAATTGTCCCCAGCTCACATGGATATATATTTGCCCCCAGCTCACATGGATCTATTTGCCCCCAGCTCACATGGATATATATTTGGCCCAGCTCCCACCTCCTCTGCCAGGCTCCGAGTACCCGCCAGCCGCTTTTCTCCATACGAGCGGCTGCCAGCATGCAGCTTGACCGCTCGCTTGGGAACCACCTGACCAGCGCAGCCGCGTTCTCGCAAGATCCCAGAGTTCACGTGAACTCCGTGATCTCGCGAGATCGCGGCTGCGCTGATCAGATGGTTCCCAGCCGAGCGGCCAAGCTGCATGCCGGAGCTTAGTACTGCGTTAATGGTTCATGGCAAGGCGACAGCACCTTCCCCAGAATACAACATATTTAACATGGAGATGGTAGGGGAAAATCTGCAAGCACACATTATAAATGCTAAAATGCTCACCCAAGCTCTTATTATCTCCCGTCTGGACTACTGCAACCTCCTTCTCTCTGCCCTTAAGAGATCCCAGATTCTCCTTCTGCAATCTGTTATGAATGCCTGTGCCAGACTCATACACGTCACTTCCCGCACCTCTCACACCTCGCCCCTTAGTCAATCTCTACACTTTATCCCTGTTTCCTTTAAAATCCAATTCAAAATACTGGCCTTCACATACAAAGCTCTCCTTAACCGCTGCCCTGCCTACATCTCCTTCCGTATTAGCAGGTACATCCCGTCTCGACCACTTTGCTCTGCCAATGACCTGATGTTATCTGTTCCTCGTACTCGAACCCCCAACTCCCGCCTTCAGGACTTCTCCTGACGACTTCTATGGAACTCCCTCCCCCGCAACATCAGACTCTCCACGTCTCTCCAGTCCTTCAAAGCATCACTGAAAACCCATTACTTTAGGGAAGCCTATCGGCTAATTCCCCAATCCCCCATTGTTCATTTCTTGTTCCTTCTTCCCACACAGCCCACACGCACCCCAGCTACTTCATGTACTCTATTCACCCTCGTCTAGCGTGTCACCCCTCTTCTCTTAGATTGTAAGCTCTCAAGCAGGGTCTTCTCTCCTACTGTTTGGTGTGTGTAATGTGTATGTATATTTGTTATTCTGTCTCTCCCATTGCACAGCACTATGGAACCTGTTGGCGCTTTATAAATGCTTGTAACTGTAACATTATCCTGCTTACCTTCTCCATGTTAGCGCCAGGAATGGAATAGGGAACATATTTTGTAATGTAGCCATGTAATAAATGTAGGGCACTACAACAAGTCCAGTCGTTAATATTCATGAGAAACTGTACATCTTCAATGAGCAAAAGTATGTGAAGGCCATGAGAGCAGGCAACTTCGCAAGATTTGCGATGGTCCGGAGAACAGACAACAGCATAAATGGCTTGTCCTATGGTGGGTCTTTGTTCAGGTCTCACCAGGTTTTAACTCGATGGTGCCATTACAGAGGAGACTGAACCATATGAAAGTCAGTCTGCTATCACCCAAAAGGGTGGCCAGAGCTGAAATGCCAATGCAGACGCCTCTGCATGAGAGGAACCACAGGCTCGGTGATCGTTTCTGCCTTGTTAGGCCTCATCAGGGGCTACTAGCAAATACTGTACATATCAAGTCAAGCACTGGTGCTATAGTAATGGTAGCAGAACCAACAATCAGCACAATAATTTTGATGGCCTAGAAAGAAATAAACTTTTAGGTTATTTTATTATTAGGCACCACAACATTTTTTAACATTATTTTTCTCTTTTGTACCCAAATTGGTGACTTTTAATCTAACGATTTATGGTCGGTGTCAGCTAAAATGTTTCTCTTGTTTTTATCCTTTAAATTTATTATATTTAAAAGAAGATATGTTGCAGATTCTTTCAGATAAAAATCTGTTAGAGGTACTTTTGGATGTCTGCTTTACAGAGTTGAATGTCTTCATTCCCGTTAACCCACAAACATCTTGTTTGATTATGTGTTACCCAGTAAACATGTACTTAAGTTGGATTGGAAATAATACATTTGTTGACATTTAACTTGTTATTTTTATACATTTTCTTCTTGCAGTTTCGATTTGCCGAAGGGAGAGATATTTTTTATATGATTATTGGATTGCTTGGAGCAATTGGTAACGGTGTTTGCCTTCCAGCAATCTATATCATATTTGGCAATCTGGCTAACAGTTTTTTGTGCTATAACTCAACAATCCAGAACTCCAGTGAGTCATCACAACATTGTTGTAATTAAACCGAAAGAAATATATATATTGGTGGTCTGATCATACTAACTAATCCTAATATTAACTCGTTCCCTACCAAGCACTTTTTGTTGAAGAAACATTTATTTCAAATGTGGGATGTGAAGTTAGCAATTAAATATAGGGTAACATAGAAATATTACACAGAAATTGTTGTTATGTTAAAAAATTAAAGCAATGTAAATTTGCTCATTTTGATTTTTCATGTATTTGTTTTTCATTCATGGAAACATTGTTGGAATAAGCAATAAATAACGGGATATATTCTATAATATAAAAATACACATAGGGTAGTATCCAGTGGTGTATTTTGGCCTAGGGTGGCACTTTCCAGGGGGCGGTGGCCCGCACCGGGTGGCCCCACCCCTAAAAAATATATATATATATATATATTTTTTTTACATTGCAAGGATACATTGAGATTTCACAAATTTTCAAGTATATCCTGGGTAGGCAAGGCCTAGGCTTTCACTTTCCAGGGGGCAGCAAAAAACCTCACCACTAAATGGGTTACACACAGAGCACCGAAATGACGCCAACCTTTTGGTGTTCTGTAGTTCCCTGCACTTCGGGGAATAAAATTTCCCCACCCTGCAGTGAATTCACCATTCACCACAGGGTCCCCAAAGTGCATGGAGTCAGCCGCTGAATGCTGCCACCGCAAACCCGTGGGCTGCTGTTTTCAAAAGAACTACTGAACGAAAAGGTCTGGAATTTACATATAAGATCCTATGATTGATAATAAAAAGTTCTGTTACAGAAAAAAGAAAAAACACTAGTAAAAAAAAGGGGGGGGAGATTTTGCCCAAAAATCTGAAAAATTACTAAAGGGTACTAAAATTAAATCAATAAAGAGATTTTACTGCAGATTAAAATAATAAATGGTTTATTAGCTATTGCATAAAAATAAAATAACACAGAGCAGTGGTGTACTTAGGGGAGTGGCAGGGGGCGGGTCGCCCCAGGTACCAGTGATTATTGGGGTGTCATTAGGGGATACTAGGAGGTGCCACTGTCACTGTGTGTCAGCTTTGAGCTGTGTTCTCAAACAACGAGCAGCGGAGCAGGGCGTTTGCATACGGAATAAAATCGAATAGAATAAAAATCCCCCTCTCCTCCCTCCATAGCGCCTCCCCTGCCCCGCAGCAGCTCTAGGAGATGTGATTTGTGTGCAGAGAGAGAAGATGACAGTAAACGGCAGGTAAAGGGGGGGTATCAGCAGAATATGAAGCCCTGTCTGCTTACTGCTTTTTAAGGTGGACCTTTCCTTAACCAGCACTGCAGTGATAGAAATTTGTCATTGAGCTGCCTGGCTCCTGGTGAGGCTGCGTGCGTGCAGGTCACGCGGTCCGGCCAGTCAGGTGGTACTGAGTCTGAGTACCACCTGACTGGCTGAACCACGTGACACGCATGCAGCTGCCCGCCCTTTCATTAACACGGATTCTCACTCTATTCTGGACTCTATTCACCCACCGGGAAGGGAATCAAAGCCACGGTGCACCCTCTGGCAGTGGCACTCCACTGCTGACAAGATGACTCCAGGCACAAGCACAGCCACGATCCTAACGTGGCCTGGAGGACCTCCTGCTGAGTCCGTACACAGTCCCTGCTGACTCTGCACACAGCCCTACCACGGATGGAGGCCGGTAAATATAAAATAAATAATTGCTGTGTGCTCATATTCAGTTCACTCGGTTTGCTGGGAGTTTTATTGCAGTGGATTCTGATGCACTCATACACACCGCACATTGCATTGCTGGGAGTTTTATTGCTGTGGATTCTGATACACTCATACACACTGCACATTGCATTGCTGGAATTTTTATTGCTGTGGATTCTGATACGCTGACACACACCAAACATTGCATTGCTGGGAGTTTTATTGCTGTGGATTCTGTGATACACACTGCATATTACTGTGAGTTTTATTGCCCTGGAGCTCTGGGATATGCTCATACACACTGCACATTACTGTGAGTTTTATTGCTGTGCAGTTCTGTGATATGCTCATACACAGTGCCCATTTCTATGGGTTTTATTGCTGTACAGCTCTGTGATACGCTCATATGTAGTGCACGTTACTGTGGATTTTATTGTTCAACCAATTAGAGTGGCTGTGATCCAGTATACGTGACATGCGTGGCTGTTCTTTGTAAAAATGCTTGAATTTAAACATTTCATAATTTTATTTATCTCAATAGATATATTTGAAATGGTATACAAAATATACAAGTAGGCACTTGGTATCCACTTTTAATATAAAGAGAGGAAAAGGCGGAGCTCTAAGAGGAAAAGATGGAGCTTAAAGAGGAAGGGTGGGGATTAACCAGAAAGAGGTGTGCCCTTGACAGGAAGGGGTGCCTTAAATTTAAATTAGGGGGTGCACGAGTTTAGTCAGGCCTAGGGCAGCACAAAACCTAAATACACCACTGGTAGTATCCCATAAAATCAGGTAAACACAGGAACAGTTGGCCACTCACAAAGATGTAAAATGAGGTGAGCCCTTCACCCTCCAGTACTGCTACTTGGCTGGTGTCTCATCAATGTTGTCACATCAGTGTTGCTGTATTGTTGGTGCTGGTATCACATCAATATTGGATTCATCAGATGATTATAGGATCTCAAAATAAATGATATATACAGGGTTATCCAAAGAGATTCGAAAAGTCACCGCACGTTCGGTGACTTTTCGTTCTCTTCAATTCGGTTCCTTTTGCCGATTGCATTTCGGTGACCCTGCGGTGTATTCAGCAAGCACCACAGGGTCCCCGAATTGCAGGGAAAAGCTGCCGTAAACCCACCGAAAACTAACCGAATGCACGCTGAAAACAAGCAAAAACATCTGGATTAACCTTTGAAAAAGACGAACAGGAGCCGAATCACACAGAGCTGAAGCAGCTGTGACGTAGAGGAGGCAGTGAATAAATTAGAAAAACCATTTGTATGAATCTGGGAAAAAGAAAGCTGTTTGCAAAGAAACTACTCAGCGAAAATGTCTGAAATTTTCACAGGAGGTCCAGGGAATGATAATAAAGAGGGCTGTTACAAAAAAAATAAGTAAACTGAAAAAAAAAAAATCGGACTTTTAATAAAAAAAAATAAAAATCAGAAAAATGCTTAAAGTATCCTAAAAAATCTATAAATAAAGAGACTTTTTGCTGCAGAATTTTATACTGAACGGTTTATTAGATATTGAATTAAAACGGGAATATTTTTAACATTGACGCCTATGGGATTCTCCTAAATAAATTTGCCGAATTAAACCACCGAATGGCAGGGCATTAGGGGAACCTTTCACTGCTGGTTTGTGTTCTCTGAATAGCCGAAGCAGTGCTTCTCTATGGGGATTTCACTGCCCTCGAACAGGGACCGAACAGGCACCGTATGTGCAGGCAATTCGCCAGTATTTGGCGAATTGCCTGCTCTCTGGATAGCCGAATGGCCAGGAAAGGTAACCGAACGCTGATTTTCAGCGTTCGGTTACCTTTCTCAAGCAATTCGGATCTCTTTGGATAACCCTGATAATGATAGCACCAGACATCAATTTAAAAAATAGTAAAAATTTATTAACTTACTCTTCAGAGTAGATAAAAACAGCTTAGCAGACCGAAGGCAGCAACATAGAAGCATACAGCTCAACGCGTTTTGACCCTACAGGGTCTTCCTCCGGAGCAGATATCTGATATCTGTCCAGTAACACTGATTAATGATATCTTTCGATTACAGGTAGATGTGCAGATAACACGCCATTTTCAGAACAAATAACAAGGTAAGTTCATGTAACTCTGTGACACCGATAAATACAGTGAAATGTGCAGAGTAATTATTTTCTATTTACTCTCAGAGCCTTGATTGATAAAATGTTTTTTTTTGTCATTCTAAATATTACTGTATTTCAATACTTTTAGTTAACTTATATATATAACCTGGTACGGCGCAACTCAATGCTTATAGAGCAGTGTTTCCCAAACCTGTCCTCAGGACCCTCCGCCTTGCCAGGTTTGCAGGATATCTGAAGCAGAGCACAGGTGATATGATTTGCTGCTCAGTGATTGCAGGATTCAGTTTGCTTTTCCCCAAGGTGATCTGCAAAATCTGGCCTGGTTGAGGGTCCCGAGGACAGGTTTGGGAAACACTGTTATAGAGGTACTCCGGTGTCTTTCATTATTTCCAGATGAACATGAAAAGAAACGAATATAGGCAATTATAGTGCAGTATGTATATACTATATATAGATGAATATTATCTGAAGTAGCCACTCACAAATAAAGAGCCTTAACACTGGCTTGAAGTGGAACTGCGCCTGTGGGTTTTTGTCTTCTTATTTCTCAGGTGGCCCATACACCTAACTATGGATTTTCTCCCCACACGACATATGGAAGAAAGAGCAGAAAAAAATCTCCTGGTGCAGATCTAAAGCATGTTTTTAACCACTTGGCTGCTAAGGACATGCTCAGCGCGCCCTGCCAAGTGTTCCTCCTGTGCTACAGACACGCTGAGCACGTCCTAGCACAGGAGGCAGAAATCAGCCGTGGAAGATAGATGTCATCGCGGCGGCGCGATGACATCTATTTCAGGCCCCCCCACGAGTGCGGAGGATATGCCTGAAAGGGAGGAGGGGAGGTCCTCTCTCCCTCCCGATCGCTGGGGTCCAGCGGCTGAAAGCAGGCACGGTTTGGAAGGACACAGCCTGCCCTTCCAAACCGTGACTGCCTTTAACCCCTTGGTGCCGGATCACGATTCGGTGCCGAAAAGTGCTGAATCATGATCCTCTTCCGGAGCTTCCGGGAATGCCCGCTGATGACTGGCATCATCGTGCATAGCACGATGACGCCAGTCCTGGAGTTAACCCCTAACTAAAAATAGTTAACCCCTAAAAATAAAAATAACAAAATATTAAAAATATAAATAAAATAAAAAAATGAACAAGGTTTTTTTGTTTGTTTGATTTGTTAATGCAGCAATATTGTTCCCATTTCAATTATAATGTGAACAATTATGCTGCACTAATGATTTTTGTATGTGGTGCGTTTGTTAAAAATAGCGAAATTTTCCCCCAAAAAAATGTAACAAGTCCCCATTTCTAATTTTTTTAACAAGCGCACCCCATAGAAAATATAACCACAAATGCTCGCATGTTAAAATGTGAAAAACACTTTACACATTGTAAATTATTGAAAATTCAAATTGTATTGCATTTTCTGTTATAATATACAGACAGGATATGACATACATATAATAATGACATATTATGAATCTGCCGAGTCTGCCGGAAAGAACGATATATGTCTGGGTCATATATTAAAATAAGGCTTCAAAACGCGGTTAAACATGATGAGCGAAACCGGTAAAAATGAGCTCAGCACAGAGGTGTGAAATGGCTCAGCAGCAAAAGGGTTAAACAGTGGATCTTATGCGAATTTTCCACTTACTTTTGGAGTAGCTTCCATACGTAGCTCTAAGAAAGCATTTATGGATTTCTTCTTAATGCTGGAAAAACCCAATGAAAACCGCCAGGAATTCACGATGACGACCGTAGTAAGGAATAGTAAATTTAATAAAACAAGTTAAAAACAATGAAGCAGCATGCCAGAACGCGTTTCGCTGTGTTCCACGGCTTCATTTCCTTGGGAAATCCCTGGGCAGCTAGGGGTTCCCTGGCTATCTGACGTCATTGTGCTATGTGCGATCACATCTGGAGGCGAGGGGGGAACCCGGAGGTGGAGCCGCCATCCAAGATGGCAGCCTCCACCAGAGCTAGGCCGCGTTTCGGCAACACATGGCGCCGAATCGCAACCCGATGTCTGAGGGGTTAAAGCCAGGTACCACTTAAAAGAGGAGATGCTCCCCTTTTAAGCGGTGCCTGGCTTGCGGCGCTGGTCCCTCCCGATCGGGATCCGAATGAATCCACCCCCCTCCTTTTCAGGCGATCTCCCGGGGGGTCGCCTGGAAATGGCGATGACATCATTGATGTCGGGAGCAGTTTAAATTCAGCATCTGACTTCGCTGAAGTCAGAACACCGCGGGACCCCGGACAGAGAGGTGAGTATCTCTGAGGGGGCTTGCGGATGACGTGTGGGGAACGTCCTCTGCATATAGCGGGAGTTAATGAGGATGTTTCCCACACGTCCTCCACAGTGAAAGGGTTACATTTTTTTTCTTTTTTCTGTAACAGCCCTTTTTATTATCATTCATTGGATCTTATATGTAAATTTCAGACATTTTCGTTCTGTAGTTTTTTTGCAAACAGCGTTTCACTTTCAAACTTTCAAGCGTACTGTTTTTCTTTTTCTCCATTCATCTGCGGTGTCAGTTTTTCTGGCAGCTGCTCTGCTCTGTGATCTGCAGCTGCTTGGGTTTCTCCGGCGTGTTCGACGGGGTTAATCCAGATGTTTTTGCTGGTTTCAGTGAATACACCGCAGGGTCGCCGAAATGGGATCGCCAAATCGCACCGAATTGAAAAGAACAAAAAGTCACCGAACGTGCGGTGACTTTTTGATTCTCTTTGAATAACCCTGAATGTCGAAATAGCCAAACCTGAAAAATATTCCCATTTATCTCACTTTCCAAATTGGCTATTTGGTCTAGATTGTTCTCTTCTGCCAATTCTCCTGAGTTTCACCTTTTAGTGAATAGACCTGACTGTGTGTACTAATAAACCTAAAGTGAATACACATTAAATATTGTGTATGTCAATGAACTGGGGACTGAGCGATCATCCACAACAATATGCAAGCAGATGGTTGGCATGTCTCTAGCCTCTGCTCAACCACTTGATGTTATAAATTATGGACTGGCATAACGTATTTGGTAAAAATTGTACGAGCAATTTTCTCTGCACTTCACCCCAAAATGAAGCGCAAAGCTCGCCGATACCAGCAGCGGCATTCCGTGCCACAACGAGAAATGGATTATGGAGTCAATAGGATTACATGGAGCTTAGCGCATCCCGTCCGCAAGCTCTTCGCGAGCCCGCGCAGCGCCGCGGAGTGATCTCGGAGAGAGACTAGCAACTACTGTATGTGCTCCTATACTCACTCTGCTCCCGGTGAGAAGAAGCAGAAAATCACCCCATGCTTTTCACCATGGAATGAGAAGTGAGCATGGGATTTTAGAGAGGGAGTGTTTAGAGCGTGTTAAATGATTTTATGATTTTAGACTTGCAAAATCATTTAAAGCCAGCTTTCAGAAGTTGTTAAAATTTGTTAATTTACATCCCTACTGTAACGGGCGTAGTAGCGCCCACCAAGGAGTAGCGAGTTTGAGATCTTTAAAGACTGAAATATCTGCTTGAGGTTTACACACTGCTTGGTATACACAGACTTATACACTAGAGTCAGGGAGGATGAGCGAACAACTGAGTTGCTACTAAGCACTAAAGGTTTCAAGACCGACAACTTAGAGCACGGTCAGAAACTCAAAGATACTTCGAACAGTAGGTGAATTGTACGGACTGCAGGGCATTCAGGAAATTTGCAGATTTAACGTTTTCTGATAAGCTGGAGCAGGTCAACGGTACCTTACGATATTCAAAGGTAACAGATACACAGAGGGGTCTATTGCTGGTACAGTATCGAGTATATTTAGCGGTTTGAGCACACTGAACATAGGCTGAATATAAACAGTATTTTTCGATCGCAGTTTTCACATAAGTTTGTTGCAAAGAAACATGAGCCCTGGGTTGGGTATAATAACCTAATGCGGCCACAGACGATACCCCAAAACGAGAAGGGACAACACCCCCGTAAAGTGTAAGAACCCCAGCGGCAAACATGGGGTTAAACTACCAAAGCTCAACACAGGCGATCGCAATCGAGCAGCAAATAGAATCTTCAAAAACAAGCCAGGTCAAAATCAGGAGCAGGGATTGTATCCAGAAACGGGTTGGCAACAGAATCAACAATTAGAAACAGCTTAGCGATGCGGGACCAGAACTCCATGACAGGGCGACGGAGCAACTCCTCGTGCCTTGTTTTAAACCGGGCGGCTCCTTATGACCACGCCAGGCCCCGGCCCCTCAGATGCTACTCGGCCATTCCCTGGTGCTGGCACTCGGCCAGCTCTTGGCACAGGACCTTGCCCAGACCCCCCAGGCAGCACAGCAGGGACTGAGGATATGACACCGACATTAACTTGCGCCAGCAATTAGTAATACCTCACTTGTCAAGACATTAAAAACTGATTTTGCTCCCCATGTTAGGTATAGGAGACGCAAACTACAGTAAGCTCGCAAAAGCCGCAAAGCGCCAACTAATTTCACACCAGTATAGCGTCAACTTCGGAATATCAATACCAGACGTTAAACTTAGTAATGCTAGCGCTAACGCTTATGTATTGGGACACTACCATAACAACAACTAGGGAATAGAGCCCAATGTTGGTATGTTGTACTTAACTCTTGGTTTACTACAATACTGTACAAAGAGGTTTAGAACTTGGAAGTCCTCAATTTCGTTAATCAATAATCACGGTATATTGAGTGAAAGTTTAGACATGCTTGGTGAAGGTAACATAAGCTAACAGGTGCTTCAGTGGAGGACATCATATAAATATATGAGATACGTAATGAGAGATATACAATAAATATCACATATTTCTTACTTTTTCCCCATCACATCTGGTGAGAGAAGAAATCAGAATTCTTCCTTCTAAATCACCATGAAGAGCATCTGAAGAACAGAGAAGAGATTGGATATTTGGCAATGGAAAATACCCCAAATTGTTTACACACCTGAGCCTCTTGTATACTGTGATGCATTATAGTGATGTGTAGATGTAAAGAACTGATTTAATGAGGACCATATGTTTTATTTTATTTCATTCTTTCCTCAGGTTTACAATATACTACATTGTGATAGGATTAGCTGTTTTAGTTGGCGGTTATGCTCAGGTATCGTTTTGGGTACTTGCGGCAGAAAGGCAAACACGTAAATTGAGGCTAAAATACTTTCACTCTGTGCTGTCTCAAGAAATGAGCTGGTTTGACGTCACCAAAGCTGGAGAGCTCAACACACGACTCACCGAGTAAGAGATTCTTGTTTTCGTTTTAACTGCTATTAAAATAAATCACAATTAATCATCCTGAACGTATCAAAACATATTTTGTCTTCACAGAGACATCAATAAAATCAATAATGGAATCGGAGATAAAATGGGCCATCTTATCCAAAAGGTGTCATCCACTGTAGTCGGACTCTTATTTGGGTTAATCAAAGGATGGCAGCTTTCGTTAGTCCTCATAGCTGCAAGTCCTATTTTGGCTATAGTAGCAGCAATATCTTGTAAGGTAAGGTATTCATAAAGTAAAACCAAATGCTGGTATGGCCTCTATTCTTCAATATATAAAGTTATTATATGTAAATGTATATTATGCAAATAGAATGATCTTAATTCCCTAACAAATGCTGCTAGATTGTACAAACTCTCCCATAATCTTCGAGCCTTCAAGAAATCCCTCAAAACGCACCTCTTCAGATTAGCATACCACATCACTGATGCAACTCTTCCCTCTGCTCACCTACTCACATATGATTGAAGCCGCTCTTATGGCCCCACCATTCCCAAACCACTGGCACTAATGATCCTGCAAGCTAGTGAAATTCCTCTTGTCTTCCTCAATCCCAATCCCTCTAGACTGTAAACTCCTATGAGCAGGGCCCTCTACAACTCTTGTTTCCATCTTACGTCCGTTTATTTGTATTTCGTTCCCTTTGGCTATTGTAAAGCGCTGCGGAAACTGTTGGCGCTATATAAATTATGACAATAATAATAATAATAATAATAATAATTGACTTACTTTCTCCGAGGAGATAACAGCCCATAAATTGCCACAAATTATTCTATATTATGCTAGTGTAAAGAGCTTATTCCGGGGAGGTAGGTTCAAGCCCAATAAGCAGAAATGCAGAGGTATATAAATAAGAGGGTTTATTTGAAATAGGGATGTGCACCGATTTTTTTTTCGATTCGATTCGATTTTTCGAATTTTTAAACTTTTCGATTCGGCTCGTTTCGACTGCTTTCCGTTTCGATTCGGTTCGGTTCGATTCGTTTTTCGGGTACATTTATTTTTCGGAATATCGACCATTTTTCGTATTTTCGGGTCACTTTACTAAGTTTCTGTATCGATTTTTCGGAAACTTTTCGTTTTTCGGATTGTACATGGTTTTCGGCATATCGCCAATTTTTCGTATTTCGGAACTTTTCGTATTTCGGAACTTTTCGTTTTTCGGAATTGTACATGGTTTTCGGTATATCGCCAATTTTTCGTTTTTCGGAACTTTTCGTTTTTTCGGAACGTCTGTTCTCGTTTCAAAGCTGTCTAACTCTATTCGTTTTGATGAAAAAACTACTATGGTTGGTTTACTTTTTTAATACTACTTTATATATTTTTTATAATAAATTTTTGGTTTGTTTTTCGGATCCGATAATTCATTCTGTCGATACGATAATTCTGGCGATTCTATCGTGTTTTTTTAATTAACCCTTTCGCTGCTGAGGCTTTTCCCACCTCTGTGCTGAGGTCATTTTTACCGGTTTTGCTCGTCATGTTTAAACGTGTTTTGAAGGCTTATTTTAGTATATGACCCAGACATATTATATATCGTTCTTTCCGTCAGACTCTGCAGATTCATAATATGTCATTATTATATGTATACGCCATGTCCTGTCTGTATATTATAACAAAAAATGCAATAAAATATGATTTTTCAATAATTTACAACGTGTAAAGTGTTTTTTTTCCACATTTTAACATGCGAGCAATTGCGGTTATATTTTGTATGGGGTGCGCTTGTTAAAAAAATTAGAGATGGGGTCTCGTTACATTTTTTTTGGGGGGAAATTACGCGATTTTTAACAAACGCACCGCATACAAAAATCGTTAGTGCAGCATCATTGTTCACATTATAATTGAAATGGGAACAATATTGCTGCATTAACAAACCAAAAAAATAAAAAAATGATTTTTTTTTTTTTTATAAATTTTTTTAAATATTTTTTTATTTTTAATTTTTTTAAAAAAACTTTTTTCACTGTAGTGTTTGGTATCGTTGGAACCAAACTTTAACCCCTAGCTGCCACGGATCGGGAGATAGGGGGTTCATTGGAACCCCTATCTCCACCATTGGTGGCAACTAGGGGTTAACTCCAGGACTGGCGTCATCGTGCTATGGACGATGACGCCAGTCCTCAGGGGGAGTTCCCGGAAGCTTGGCCGACATCCAACATCCTCATGGATATGCCCCAGCTCCTCGTGGACATGCCCCAGCACCTCGTGGACATGCCCCAGCTCCTCGTGGATATTGCCCCAGCACCTCGTGGATATGCCCCAGCTCCTCGTGGACATGCCCCAGCTCCTCGTGGACATGCCCCAGCTCCTCATGGACATGCCCCAGCTCCTCATGGATATTGCCCCAGCACCTCATGGATATGCCCCAGCTCGTGGACATGCCCCAGCACCTCGTGGATATTGCCCCAGCACCTCGTGGATATGCCCCAGCCCCTCATGGATATGCCCCAGCTCCTCGTGGACATGCCCCAGCTCCTCGTGGACATGCCCCAGCTCCTCGTGGATATTGCCCCAGCACCTCGTGGATATGCCCCAGCTCCTCGTGGACATGCCCCAGCACCTCGTGGACATGCCCCAGCTCCTCGTGGACATGCCCCAGCTCCTCGTGGACATGCCCCAGCTCCTCGTGGATATTGCCCCAGCACCTCGTGGATATGCCCCAGCTCCTCGTGGACATGCCCCAGCTCCTCGTGGACATGCCCCAGCACCTCGTGGACATGCCCCAGCTCCTCGTGGACATGCCCCAGCTCCTCGTGGATATTGCCCCAGCACCTCATGGATATGCCCCAGCTCCTCGTGGACATGCCCCAGCACCTCGTGGACATGCCCCAGCTCCTCGTGGATATTGCCCCAGCACCTCGTTAGTGCAGCATCATTGTTCACATTATAATTGAAATGGGAACAATATTGCTGCATTAACGAACCAAAAAAAAGAAAAAAAAATGTTTATTTAATTTTTATAATTTTTTTAAATATATTTTTATTTTTAATTTTTTAAAAAAACTTTTTTCACTGTAGTGTTTGGTATCGTTGGAACGGCCATGCTCTGGCCGATCCAACCATACCAAACTTTAACCCCTAGCTGCCACGGATCGGGAGATAGGGAGTTCATTGGAACTCCCTATCTCCACCGTTGGTGGCAGTTAGGGGTTAACTCTAGGACTGGCGTCATCGTGCTACGCACGATGACGCCAGTCCTCAGGGGGAGTTCCCGGAGGCTTGGCCGACATCCAAGATGTCGGCCAGCTCCGGGAAAGGATCACGAACCGGCGCTTTTCAGCGCCGATTCGCGATCCAGCTCCCCAGGGGTTAATGCCAGGCACCATTTGGAAGGGCAGGCTGTGCCCTTCCAATTGGTGCCTGGGTTAACCCCCGCAACGCCGCCGATCGGGAGGGAGAGAGGTCGCGATGACACCTAATTTCACCGGCGGCGGTTCCGGATGCTGGGCTGACATCGAGGATGTCAGCCCGCACCGGGGGGCCAGCGATCGGCCGGAACCCGGCCGAACGCTGACCCCAAAGGGAGGATGCGCTGAGCGCGTCCTCCGCATACCAGCAGCCATGCGGAGGACGCGCTGAGCGCGTCCTCCGCATCGACGTGTTTAACAGTGTGGAAACCAAGCAATACATAATTAACTTATTAACGTAAAGCAACGCACACAAACAGGAAAATATAGAAAAAATAGAAAATGTATTTACAAAATGGGGAAGGGAAGGGAACATGCCAAGGATGGCAAACTGCCCAACAGGGGCACAAACAACACAAACAAACATACATTTTAGAATTACTGGCATTTGAGGAGATGTTGGAGCTGGTCCGCATCTTTGATTACAAAGATTATGACTGCAGTAAGGGCCCTTACGGCAGGAAGAATAATTTTAGGAAGGATCGTATCATTGACAAGCTACGCGCACCACCATCCTGGAGGTGTTTGGGAAAGACGGGACGAAGGACCAGATCAGAAAACGCTGGTCCGACCTCAAAGCAGGCGAGCAGGAGCAGCTGAGGCACATCCGTATTGTCCTACTGCCGCTCCAGGATGTCCGCGGTGTTATTAAGGTGTTCCCGGAGGTGCTGCAGCAGTTCCTGGATGGAATCCAGTGTCCTGACTGCCAGGCGAAGCTCGCCAATCGCCTCCTGATTGCTCGGTCTGGCTTCTTCGATATATCCAATAAATGAAAGAAGGAAAATACAGTAAGTAAAGCAGGTTTCTATTTTTGACTGAAAGTCTTGAAAAAATATAACAGTAGTATATACCAGAGCTGGCGGCCTCCTCCTGCTCCTCCTCCGACTCCTCCTCCCCCACCACCACCGTCTGTATATCCAGTGCTATATGTAAGAAATTAAAGAAATAAAAAATACAGTAAACAAATTTTTTTTCTGTTTTTGACCAAAAGTCGTTGCTAAATAAAACAGTATATACCAGCGCTGGTGGACGCCCGTGGCTCTCCTCCTCCTCCGCTGGGGCACTGGTCCCTGCCCGGGCAGATTCGGCGTCCTCAGCCTGTGCCCTCTTCCTGTCTTCTGCCAAATCCAAAAAATATAACACGTAAATAATGCAGACTGGAAAAAATGGTATATCTATACACTATATTGCCGAAAGTATTGCGACACCCCTCCACTACCCACTACCAGCTTAACCCCCCACTACTCCCATCTCATAGGTCTAAAGTCACAAAATATTTATTTATTTCCTCTGCACAGACATATATTACCGTTCATTTATATATTTTTTTCAGAAGTAAACATTACGTTTATTCAATTATCACTATTATTTGTGTTGTGTGCGTACAAAGCGCATTGTGTGACTGCTTTTAGTTATTTTATAGAAGGCCTCAGCCTCAGTTTCACTTTCAGTTTCTGCTAATAATAAAACTGGATATTGCAGAAACAACAACAGAAATCCACCATTTTGTTTTGAAATTTGCATCTAAAGCATTCAATGACACTGCTGCAGCAGCTGCTGAGGCTGTATTGAAGGCAGCTCTGTTTGGATGCACTTTCAGAAGAACTACATGTCCCATCCTATCACTTAGCAAAGACGCAGAGATTTTTATTGATGCGCAGGTGGGAGTCAATATTGGGCAAGCTGAGGGTCATCTCGTATGCATCACTCAATCACAACAACCCCCCCCCAGCACACTACAGACTATACACACAGTGCCAAAAGAAATCCAGCATTGTAATTTCATCTACATACATCAAATATCACAATTTTCACGACTACGTAAAATCACAAAAAAGAAGAGTTATGGCAAAAATGCTTGTATGGCGAGTCGTGAAAACGCAAAGCTATACACAATCACATTGCATGAAAAAAGGACTAGATAAATCAGCCTATTTCTGCGCACATTAGCACATGCAAGCACATTATTATTATACAGGATTATATAGCGCCAACAGTTTGCGCAGCGCTTTACAATATAACATGACACTTACGTTTCGCTATGACGCGACGGATGCGTCTCAGCTGCTCCTGCTCGCGAACTTTCAAATCAGACCAGCGTTTCCGTAGCTGGTCCTTCGTCCGGTCCTTCCCAAACTTCTCCAAAATGGTGGCGCGTAGCTTGTCCAGTATACGATCCTTCCTGGCGTTATTCTTGCTGCGGTAAGGTCCGTTCCGGCAGTCATAATCTTTTCTATCAAAGATGCGGACCAGCTCCAACATCTCCTCAAATGCCATATTTTGGGCCCGTTTCTTCTTGGGTGCAGGCACTGCAGGTGGAAATTCTTCATCGAGAGATGAAGAGGTCTCCTCTCTGGCAGCGGCCATTATGAAGAATAATAAAAAAAAAATTTGTTCAAAAAGTTGTCAATAAAACTGGCTCAATAAAGTTACGACATGTGCGCGCGCGCGCATGCGCGACCCGCGGACGAATCGGATCTGACCAAAATACGAAAATCTTATCGGATCTTATCGAATTTTTCGTTTTTTCCCGAAAAGTCTGTTCTCGTTTCAAACGCAATAGATTTCGATTTGACACGTTTCAAGTCCATTCGAAAATTCCGAAAAATTTTCGATTTGGTAAATTTTTCGTTTTTTTCGGAAAGTCTGTTCTCGTTTCAAAGCAATAGATTTCGATTTCACACGTTTCAAGTCCATTCGAAAATTCCGAAAAATTTTCGATTTGGTAAATTTTTCGTTTTTTTCGGAAAGTCTGTTCTCGTTTCAAAGCAATAGATTTCGATTTGACACATTTCAAGTCCATTCGAAATTCCGAAAAGTTTTCGATTCGGTTCGGAAAACAGTTCGGATTCGACATTTTCGGATCTAAAACTTTTCGGATTTTCGGCCGAATCGAAAGACCCGAATCGGGAAATTTCGTGAAAATTCCGAAATTCCGAAACCCGAAATACAAAGAATATAAAATAAAGACAATAAGTAAATCTATATATATAAACGCGAAAGTCCTGACTGACTGACTCATCAACGCCCAGCTGAAACCGTTTAACCTAGGAACGTGAAATTTTGAAGGTGCACTGTTTTTATGATGTAGGCACCCACTAAGGAAGGATTTTTGGAAACTCCGCCCCTAAGTGGGTGAAAAAGGGGGTTGAATATTTTAAACAGGATACCTATAGCTCAAAACCAGAAGATGCTACAGATGTGAAAATCGGTATTTAGATTCATCTTGAAAAAGAAAAAAAACACATATTTTACCGTTTTTCAAAAATTTGACTGGGGGGGCGAAAAAAGGGGGTTGAATATTTTAAATATTTTAAACAGGATACCTATATCTTAAAAACAGAAGATGTTACAGACGTGAAAATCGGTATTTAGATTGATCTTGACAAATAAAAAAACACGTATTTTACTATTTTCGGAAAATTCCTTGGGGGGGGGCAAAAAGGGGGTTGAATACTTTTACCATAAATGCGAAAGTCCTGACTGACTGACTGACTGATTGACTCATCAACACCCAGCAGAGACTGTTTAACCTAGGAACGTGAAATTTTGAAGGTGCACTGTTTTTATGATGTGGGCACCCACTAAGGAAGGCTTTTTGGAAACTCAGCCCCTAAGGGGGTGAAAAAGGGGGTTGAATATTTTAAACAGGATATCTATAGCTCAAAAACAGAAGATGCTACAGATGTGAAAATCGGTATTTAGATTCTTCTTGAAAAATAAAAAGAACACATAATTTACAGTTTTTCAAAAATTCAACTGGGGGGGCGAAAAAAGGGGGTTGAATATTTTAAATATTTTAAACAGGAAACCTATATCTCCAAAACAGACGATGTTACAGACCTGAAAATTGGTATTTAGATTTGTCGTGAAAAATAAAACAACACGTATTTTACCATGTTCTGAAAATTCCTTGGGGGGGCAAAAAGGGGGGTTGAATACTTTTATCAGTATACCTATATTTCAAAAACCGAAGATGTTACGGGTGTGAAATTTGGTATTTACAATCTTCGTGAAAAAACCAAACATGTTTTTTGCCATTTTCCACAAATCCAAATACGGGGGGGTCGAGGGAAAGGGGTCTGAATACTTTTATGAGTATATCTATAGTTCAAAAGCCAAGATATTACAGGTGTGAAGTTTGGTAATTACAATCTTTTGAAAATAAAGAAACACGTGTTTTACCATTTTCCAAAAATCCAAGTGGGGGTAAAAAAAGGGGGTTAATACTTTTAAACAGGATACCTACAGCTCAAAAACAGAAGATGTTACAGACGTGAAAATTGGTATTTAGATTTGTCTTGAGAAACAAAAAAACATCTATTTTACCATTTTCCAAAAATCCAGTGGGAGGGGGTAAAAAGGGGGGTTGAATACTTTTATCAGTATACCTATATTTCCAAAAACCAAAGATGTTACAGGTGTGAAATCTGGCACTTACAATCTTCTTGAAAAATAAAAAACACATGTTTTACCATTTTCCAAGAATCCCACGTGGTGGGTGAAAAAAGTGGGGGTGAATACTTTTCAACAGGATATCTATATCTCAGAAACAGAACCTGTTATAGATGTGAAAATTGGTATTTAGATTCGTCTTGAAAATAAAACAACACGTGTTTTACCATTTTCCAAAAATCCAGTGAGGCGGGCAAAAAGGGGGACGAATACCTTTATCATAATACCTATATTTCAAAAACCAATGATGTTACAGGTGTGAAATTCGATATTTACAATCTTCGTGCAAAAAAAAATGTTTTCCATTTTCCAAAAATCCAGTTAAGGGGGTGGGGGAAAGGGATGTTAATACTTTTATCAGTATACCTATATTTCAAAAACCAAAGATGTTACAGGTGTGAAATTTGGCACTTACTGTACATCCTTCTTAAAAAATAAAAAAAACGTGTTTTACAATTTTCCAAAAATCCCAAGTGGGGGTGGGAAAGGGGAGTTCTACCAAAAAAACCTCAAGTTTCTTTTAAAAAACAATTTTAACAAATCCTAAAATCCACGCGAGCGAAGCCGCGGCAAAAGCTAGTGGATAATAAACGTGAAAGTCCTGACTGACTGACTGACTGACTCATCAATGCCCAGCTGAAGCCGTTTAACCTAGGAATGTGAAATTTTGAAGGTGCACTGTTCTTATGATATAGGCATCCACTTAGGAAGGATTTTTTTAAACTCCGCCCCAAGGGGGTGAAAAAGTTAATATTTTTAACAGGATACCTATAGCTCAAAAACAGAAGATGCTACAGATGTGAAAATCGGTATTTAGATTCGTCTTGAAAAAGAAAAAAAACACATATTTTACCGTTTTTCAAAGATTCGACTGGGGGGTCAAAAAAAGGGGGTTGAATATTTTTAATATTTTAAACATGATACCTATATCTTAAAAACAGAAGATGTTACAGACATGAAAATCGGTATTTAGATTCTTCTTGAAAAATAAAACAAACACGCATTTTACCGTTTTTCAAAAATTCAACTGGGGGGTCAAAAAAAGGGGGTTGAATATTTTAAATATTTTAAACAGGATATCTATATCTTAAAAACAGAAGATGTTACAGAAGTGAAAATTGGTATTTAGATTCATCTTGACAAATAAAAAAACACGTATTTTATCATTTTCTGAAAATTCCTTGGGAGGCAAAAAGGGGGTTGAATACTTTTACCATAAACGCAAAAGTCCTGACTGACTCACTGACTGATTGACTCATCAACGCCCAGCTGAAACCATTTAACCTAGGAACGTGAAATTTTGAAGGTGCACTTTTTTTATGATGTGGGCACCCACTAAGGAAGGATTTTTGGAAACTCAGCCCCTAAGGGGGTGAAAAAGGGGATTGAATATTTTAAACAGGATACCTATAGCTCAAAAACAGAAGATGCTACAGATGTGAAAATCAGTATTTAGATTCTTCTTGAAAAAGAAAAAAAACACATAATTTACCGTTTTTCAAATATTCAACTGGGAGGGCGAAAAAAGGGGGTTGAATATTTTAAATAGTTTAAACGGGAAACCTATATCTCCAAAACAGACTATGTTACAGACCTGAAAATTGGTATTTAGATTTGTCTTGAAAAATAAAACAACACGTATTTTACCATGTTCTGAAAATTCCTTGGGGGGGGGCAAAAAGGTAGGTTGAATACTTTTAGCAGTATACCTATATTTCAAAAACTGAAGATGTTACAGGTGTGAAATTTGGTATTTACAATCTTTGTGAAAAAACCAAACATGTTTTTGCCACTTTCCACAAATCCAATTGGGGGGGGGTCGGGGAAAGGGGTCTGAATATTTTTATCATTATACATATATTTCAAAAACCAAAGATGTTACAGACGTAAAATTTGGTATTTACAATCTTCTTGAAAAATAAAAACAGGTGTTTTACCATTTTCCAAAAATCCCAAGTGGGGGGTGAAAAAAAGGGGAGCTGAATACTTTTAAACAGGATACCTATATCTCAAAAACAGAAGATATTACATACGTGAAAATTGGTATTTAGATTCGTCTTAAGAAACAAAAAAACACCTATTTTACCATTTTTTTAAAATTCAGTGGGAGGGGGCAAAAAGGGGGGTTGAATACTTTTATCAGTATACCTATATTTCTAAAACCAAATATGTTACAGGTGTGAAATTTGGTATTTACAATCTTCGTTAAAAAAACAAAATATATGTGTTTTGCCATTTTCCACAAATCCAAATAAGGGGGAGGGTCGAGGGAAAGGGGTCTGAATACTTTTATGAGTATATCTATAGTTCAAAAACCAAGATGTTACAGGTGTGAAGTTTAGTAATTACAATCTTTTGAAAATAAAGAAACTCGTGTTTTACCATTTTTCGAAAAATCCAAGTGGGGGTAAAAAAAAGGGGGGGTGAATACAATTAAACAGGACATCTATATCTCAAAAACAGAAGATGTTACATACGTGAAAATTGGTATTTAGATTCGTCTTGAAAAATAAAACAACATGTATTTTACCATTTTCCAAAAATCCAGTGGGGGGGCAGAAAGGGGATGAATACCTTTATCATAATACCTATATTTCAAAAAACAATGATGTTACAGGTGTGAAATTCGATATTTACAATCTTCGTGAAAAAAAAACATGTTTTCCATTTTCCAAAAATCCCAAGTGGGGGGTGAAAAAAAGGGGAGCTGAATACTTTTAAACAGGATACCTATATCTCAAAAACAGAAGATATTACATACGTGAAAATTGGTATTTAGATTCGTCTTGAGAAACAAAAAAACACCTATTTTACCATTTTTTTAAAATTCAGTGGGAGGGGGCAAAAAGGGGGTTGAATACTTTTATCAGTATACCTATATTTCTAAAACCAAATATGTTACAGGTGTGAAATTTGGTATTTACAATCTTCGTTAAAAAAACAAAATATATGTGTTTTGCCATTTTCCACAAATCCAAATAAGGGGGAGGGTCGAGGGAAAGGGGTCTGAATACTTTTATGAGTATATCTATAGTTCAAAAACCAAGATGTTACAGGTGTGAAGTTTAGTAATTACAATCTTTTGAAAATAAAGAAACTCGTGTTTTACCATTTTTCGAAAAATCCAAGTGGGGGTAAAAAAAGGGGGGGTGAATACAATTAAACAGGACATCTATATCTCAAAAACAGAAGATGTTACATACGTGAAAATTGGTATTTAGATTCGTCTTGAAAATAAAACAACATGTATTTTACCATTTTCCAAAAATCCAGTGGGGGGGCAGAAAGGGGGATGAATACCTTTATCATAATAACTATATTTCAAAAAACAATGATGTTACAGGTGTGAAATTCGATATTTACAATCTTCGTGAAAAAAAAACATGTTTTCCATTTTCCAAAAATCCAGTTAAGGGGTGGGGGAAAGTAATGTGAATGCTTTTATCAGTATACCTATATTTCAAAAACCAAAGATGTTACAGGTGTGAAATTTGGCACTTACATTCTTCTTCAAATATAAAAAAACACGTGTTTTACAATTTTCCAAAAATCCCAAGTGGGGGGGGGAATTCTACCAAAAAAACCTCAAGTTTTTTTTACAAAACAATTTTAACAAATCCTAAAATCCATGCGAGCTAAGCCGCGGGCAAAAGCTAGTAAATAATAAACAGCAGTACAATTAGGTGAAGACAAGGGTGGACAAAATATAATGCTGGACTTAGAATAAAGACAAAGGAACAATACAGGAATGGTACTGGAAGAATACTGATAAATGAATCGGGAAGGAGACAGAATACTGATATACAGGGAATCAGGAAAGAGACAGTATACTGATATAGAGGTTATCAGGAAGGGGACAGAATACTGATATACAGGGAATCAGGAAGGAGACAGAATACAGATATACAGGGAATCAGCAAGGAGACAGAATACTGATATAGAGGGAATCAGGAAGTAGACAGAATACTGATATACAGGGAATCGGGAAGGAGACAGAATACTGATATACAGGGAATCAGGAAGGAGACAGAATACTGATATACAGGGAATCGGGATGGAGACAGAATGCTGATATACAGGGAATCTGGGAAGAGACAGAATACAGATATACAGGGAATCAGGAAGGAGACAGAATACTGATATACAGGGAATCAGGAAGGAGACAGAATACTGATATACAGGGAATTAAGAAGGAGACAGAATACTGATATTCAGGGAATCAGGAAGGAGACAGAATACTGATATACAGGGATTCAGGAAGGAGGCAGAATACTGATATACAGGGAATCAGGAAGGAGACAGAATACTGATATACAGGGAATTAAGAAGGAGACAGAATACTGATATACAGGGAATTAAGAAGGAGACAAACTACTGATGTACAGGGATTCAGGAAGGAGACAGAATACTGATATAGAGAGAATCAGGAAGGAGACAGAATACTGATATACAGGGAATCAGGAAGGACACAGAATACTGATATAGAGGGAATCAGGAAGGAGACAGAATTCTGATATACAGGGAATCAGCAAGGAGACAGAATACTGATATACAGGGAATCAGGAAGGAGACAGAATACTGATATACAGGGAATCAGGAAGGAGACAGAATACTGATAAACAGGGAATCAGGAAGTAGACAGAATACTGATATACAGGGAATCAGGAAGGAGACAGAATACTGATATACAGGGAATCAGGAAGTAGACAGAATACTGATATACAGGGAATCAGGAAGGAGACAGAATATTGATATACAGGGAATCAGGAAGGAGACAGAATTCTGATATACAGGGAATCAGGAAGGAGACAGAATAATGATATTGGAAGAGGGGAGTAGAAAAGGAACAAGAGTTAGAGCAGGACTAGGCCAGATATGGAGGGATGTATGGAAGAGGATAATGAGAGTAGGAGGAATAAGTATATAGTTAGAGTGAGGGCAAATGATGTAAGTCTATGGAGTGTAAACTATAAATAGGAGGATGCAGGCTGTAGGACATCTTTGGGAAATGAACTGTAAATAGGTCTTGGAGGTAGAGGGTCTTTTAGAGGCAGAGGTTCCTTTGGAGGCAGAGGATCTTTAGAAGGCAGATGGTCCTTTTGTGGTAGAAGGTCTTTTGGAGGCAGAGGGTCCTGTGGAGGCAGACGATCTTTAGAAGGCACATGGTCCTTTTGAGGTAGAAGGCCTTGTAGCGTAGATAGATATGCAGGAATCAGGAAATAATGGAACCCAGGCAGTAATATCTGTGGGTTTTTTTTTGTTTGTTTCTCTTTGTATATCTTGCATTGTATTACTTTGTAGTTCTGTAACAACTGTAACATTTCAATGTTCTTGAACCCAGGACATACTTGAAAATGAGAGAAATCTCAATGTATCCTTCCTGGTAAAATACTTTATAAATAAATAAATAATACAGGAACAGCAGCTCAAGAGGTAGCTTCTTTCTAGTGAGTAGGTTGTCAATACAATGCAGAAGCGTTGTGGATTAGGCGCAGCTCTCTTTTGTGGAGAAGGAATTAGGAGGTATTAGCCAGCACTTGTTTACTGGATCAGCATGGTTTGTTGGAAGGGCTATTATCAATCCCATTACAGAAAGCCAGCTTGTTTTTAGGTAGTCATGTGATTGTGTGATATTACAGTTGGGTTTTTAAACTGCAGCTAATGATCAAAAATGGGTTTCATCCAAACCATAACATATTTACACTATTTAACCCGTTAATAACACTGGGGGAAGTATGCCGTCCTGATGGCAGCCGGGCCTAAATGCTTTACAGCAGCATAGCACACCCCACAGCTGAGTCCCAGCAGTCCCGCTGCAGCTAATGACATCGATTGGCTGCAGGGAAGTGAGATGGGCCATAGGAGTTGCCAGAAAGCTGCAGGCATGCTATGCCACCCTGCGGCGTTTAAGCCAGCCTCCCTCCCTGAAGACCCCTGACAGTAACGAATTAAAATAAATGTTATGAACGAATACATGTGAAAAAAGTAATGGAAATTAATAGAAAATAAATAGGAATTTATGAAAATTCACTCAAGTCATAAAGGAACACATTTGCAGCAATGTCCTTTTAAAGTAAGTGTAAAGTGGTCATGGTGTGGTAAGTGCCTCTTCAGCCCATTCATTATCCCTGAGCATTGTGATAGACATTTTTAAGAAGATGTCTCCCCTCTTCCCTTGAGTTTGTCACTTGATAGCACCTGTGCTTTGCTTCAGATATCTAGCAAACCTGGCGAGGCGGAGGGTCATGAGGACAGGTTTGGGAAACACTGGTTTCCAGAATCTCACTTCCTCCCTCACTTTGCTATTGAGGTTGCTCACACACAAAGTGATGATTAGCTGATCATGGGCACTTTCCGGTTCTCGGGTAAATCAGATATTGTTGATTCAGTCAGTTAAGGAGTTCCTTGGCTTCCTCAACACCAATCCCTCTAGACTGTAAGCTCCTATGAGCAGGGCTCTCTACACCATTTGTTTCCATCCTATGTCCATTTATCTGTATCTTGTTCCCTTTGGTTATTGTAAAGCGTTGCGGAAACTGTTGGCGCTATATAAATGATGATAATAATAATGACAGTAAAAAGATTTATTAAGGGACCAGGGTAGTTCTAAAATAGTATTTACAGCTCTTATTATATGACATTCTTCTTTTTGCTAAATAAATCTGTCCTAAAATAAAGCAACCAAACATGACATTTACTTGGTGGGTCTTGGTCTAACAGTCAGTAGTGATAACAATGAAATATATTTAAATGGTGTGATTTCAAGAATACATAATTACTGTAATGGCTAGACAACTACATAGACTGCGAACATCCTGCAATAAAATGTTTCTCGTGAGAAATAATGAATGCATGCATTCTTGAAATTTACTTCTAAAATAATTTCCTAATCATATTTTGTTTCGCCAGCTGACAGTTTCCCTAGCCAATAAGGAGCTTTCGGCGTATGCAAAAGCAGGATCGGTTGCTGAAGAAGTTCTTTCATCTATAAGAACTGTGGTAGCATTTGGTGGTCAAGAAAAAGAGATAAAAAGGTACTCAATCAACTGTCAAAGTGACTCCATAACCAGAAGTTTCAGTCTAATCAAGCTATAGTATATTCATTCATTGCAAATTACTGTAGCGGCTGAAGACCTGGCAGTATTTCTTACTAGATATTGAAATTTTGGAGTTATCGTGCACATGTCTAACGTCTAGGAAGGTGCAACAAATGCAATTTTAATAACTTTTTTTAACTAAATTTTAATCTTACATTGTTACAGCAAATTTTGCTACTGATATTTTGACATTCCTAAAACTTTCCAAAAGGTTGGTAAAGTTGGGTTGGAATTTATAATTTACATTGCAATAACAAACGTGAGAACTAAACGCCAAGAGCTGCCAGCGGGAATAGGACAAGTTAAAATTAAATGCAGTGCTCAAGCCTTTATGCTGTACAGCTCGAGCTCTGTGCGTAGCGTCCTGCCTGTGATCTGGTCTCATATATTTACAGAGCCGGATTAACATATTGCAGCAGCAATACAATACAAATCTCAGTGCAGCGCCAGTTAGCCTAAGCCTACTGGTTAGCAGATACTTTTATATACAGTATACGTCCATAGTAGGGGTTCAGGTATTCCTTCTACTATAGTTCACCCCTTATTCGTGATGTATCTCAGAAGTGCTGTAGAAAAGATGGGAAAACAGTGATTGCGCATTACGTTCGTTCAGAGAATTGATGTCAGTGCGTGTATATTCAACTCCCATATTATTGAGCCCACATCCGGCTCTAGGTGGAAATTCAATATGGGTCTTAGTATCTTTTCAGGTGCTCATCAACCCCTTCGTCACACTGTAGGTCTCATTAACATTAACATAGCCCTGGATTAACAAGGGGCTATTGGAGCAGCCGCTCCAGGCCCATACCCCATAATAGACCCAGAGAAAGGATAACTATCAGGTCTATTCAAAGAGAAGTGAAACTCAGGAGAATGACTGGAGAAGTGAAAATTCGAGGTCAAAATAGCCAAACCAGAAAAATTCTCCCATTTATCTCAATTTCCAAATCAGCTATTTGGTCTAGCTTGTTCTCTTCTCCTGCCATTTCTCTGGAGTTTCACCTTTCTCTGAATAATCCTGTATGTCTGCATTGATGGGAATTTGGACCCCTGTACCTCCAACTTAATAGTGGCTACAGGGTCATGTGTAGCGATACTGGAAAAGCCAGAGCATGACCTTTCCAATGATACCAAACATAACCAGGTTTTATGTTACAGTTACAAGTATATTACATTACACACACAGAACAGAAGGAGAGAGGACTGTGCTCGAGAGCTTACAATCTATGTAACAATAAAAATAAAATAAATAAATATTTATTTTAATTTTCTTTCTAACACAGCAATATTGATCACTTTTCAATTATAAAGTGAACAATAATGCTGCACTAACTCACCATCTCATTGTGCACCAACAAGCATGGAGGCGATGGCATAATCCATTATTATGCATTGTTCCATCAGAAACCTAAACAGTCGCACTGCAGTGAGGAGCAATGGGGGGGACTTTGGAACCCTAATCTAATCTTTACACTGCACAAGTTCAAGTTAGGTGTCAAGAGTTTGGTCTTTGCATTGATACCAAACATGACCGTGTAAAATCTGAATGAAGAAGAAAAAACAAAAAAAACTTCCTTTATTGATTTATTTTTAGTTCTAAAGCGATGGCATTGTGCATTTGTCACGTATAAAATGAGCAATACCACTTTCTCATTTCCCATGCTGGGAGCATGTTCAGTATTTTATACATAATCCTATTATTCATAAAACATCATCCTCCAAAACAGAAGTGGAAATTTAAATTTTTTCAGTTTTGGTTAATATTGTGTATTTTCTCAGAAAAATGCAGTAACAGGTTCCCATTTAATTTTTTTAACAAGAATACCCGATAGCTGTAAATGATTGAAATCTGAATGGAAATTTACTCACACAGTATCTGCCTGGTTAGATATACCCGTATCTACACTATTAAATAACCAAAAACATGTTTTCAATTCACTGCATTCCAAAAACAAAAGCCACCAAAATCTTCAGCTCCAGGCCCATAGAAATTTTAATCCAGCCCTGCATATTTATACTGTGCACAAGTCCATATATTAATACAATGTATTATATCCAAACATTTGGCTTTTTTTCTTTAGTTTTCCTTTTGTTCATTTTTGCATTAATTTACAGGTGTCTAGACAAAGTCTTCCAGATTTTCATTATTTTCCCTTCACATCAATAGTTCATCACTATATATAAAACTGTTCCGTCCGTCTCCATAAAGGATGCGTGCGCATCCAGCAGAGCCGGATGTGTGCTCATCCAGCGACAGCCAGATGTGTGCGTTTGGAGGTGAGAGTCCGAGGCATCCACTGCTCCACAGCGCTGAATGGCCCCCGCTGACAGCCCGCCTTCCTGTGGGCCCCCACCGGCTACACCCCCCTTATTCCCGAGGTAACTCTGCCCCCCTGCCGGACACTTCCACTGCCGGCACTCCCAACTCCAACCTTGCCCTGGCCACGGAGTAAGGGGTCCTGTTCCTATGAGCTTACAATCTAAGAGGGATCCTGTTCCCATGAGTTTACAGCTAAGAGGGTCCCATTCCCATAAGCTTAAAATCGAAGGGGTCCCCTTCCCGTGAGCTTACAATATAAGGGGTCCTGTTCCCTTGATTTTACAGTCTAAGGGGTCCCATTCCCATGAGTTTACAATCTAAGGGGTCCTGTTCCCATGAGTTTACAATCTAAGAAGGGTCCCGTTCCCATGAGCTTACAATCTAAGAGGGGTCCCATTCCCATGAGTTTATAATCTAAGTGGTCCAGTTCCCATGAGCTTACCATCTAAGAAGGGTCCTGTTCCCATGAGCTTACAATTTAAGGGGTCCTGTTCCCATGAGTTTAATCTAAAGGGTCCTGTTCCCATGAGCTTACAATTTAAGGGGTCTTGTTCCCATGAGCTTACGCTCTAAGAGGGGCCCATTCCCATGAGTTTACAATCTAAGGGGTTCTGTTCCCATGAGTTTAAAATCTAAGGGGGGAAAGGTGAGCCTGTTCCTGTGAGTTTATAATCTAAAAAGGAAAAGAGGAGCCTGCTCCCATGAGCTTACGATCTAAGAGTGTAAAAAATTGAGCCCGCTCATGTGAGCTTGCAATCTAAGAGGGAAGAGGAGCCTGCTCTAATATATAAATGCCTTTGTAATGCACTGTCAGCTGCATTATCCATTGTGGACGGGACGGCGACGGACACATTACAAGCGCATTTATACAGTAAATAGAGATACTCTTGGATAGGACATTGAAAAGCAAATATGTGGACACGAATTCTGAGCTGGCAACAACAACAATAGACTGCCCTCTGGGCAAAATTAACAACTAGTATGCTATAATTTGTAACCCAACAGAGCACATCATTATCCCAGTTCCTTTTGAAGTCGTTTGTGGTATCAGCCAACTTTGGAAGTTGCTGATTTGTTACAAAGTAAGCACAAGCATTTTCCCAGGCAGGGTGAGAGATGAAAATTTAACGGATGATCCTGAATGACTCTTTATTCGTGTAATGTTAATATTTATTTTGTATAATCTTTTCAATGTTCTTAGAAAATCTGCATGAATTTTAGTTGGCAACATGAGGTATAGTGATGTGATGGTTAAAAAACAGCTGGGGGACATTGTTACTAATATAGTATGTAATGATATAGGTTTTTTTATACCCTAGATATACAAGCAATTTGGAAGATGCCAAAAAATATGGAATAAAAAAGGCTATTGCTTCTCACATTTCACATGGTGTTGTGTTCTTCAATGCATATCTTATCTATGCACTTGGATTTTGGTATGGCTCAAAATTGTTTTTGGAAGACTGTGGCTACAGCATCAGCGATGTTTTAGCAGTAAGTGTTTTCAGATTTATGAATACTAGGGTATATATATATATATATATATAAAACAAAAACACGGAGAGAGCACTCCAGACAAACACATTCAAAAACCTGCAACAACAGCTCCATGCATGGGTACATAATACCAGCTTTTACCACATGGTGAAAATTTCATAACTCTGAGCTTTGCTGAATAAAATGGTGGAAATTTGGTTTGCAATGAACGGCCGTGAATTGCTTAAGCCTGCCAACAGCGTCAATGTAATCCACCCTCTGGCAGGTCCTACTCTGTAAACCTAATGACTGCCCATTATGGGATAAACTCACTTACTGAGGTACTCCTCCTCCAGGTTCTATTTAACCTTGATCTGCGGGAGCTCCATGAAGGGGACCTGTTCCTCAGTAAGTGAGTTTATCCCATAATGGGCAGTCATTAGGTTTGCAGAGTAGGACCTGCCAGAGGGTGGATTACATTGACGCTGTTGGCAGGCTTAAGCAATTCACGGCCGTTCATTGCGAACCAAATTTCCACCATTTTATTCAGCAAAGCTCAGAGTTATGAGATTTTCACCATGTGGTAATAGCTGGTATTATGTACCCATGCATGGAGCTGTTGTTGCAGGTTTTTGAATGTGTTTGTCTGGAGTGCTCTCTCCATGTTTTTGTTTTGTATTTTATTTTGAGACGCACCCGCACTGAAACACTTAGTTAAGGCTGAGTGCTACCCCCCCATGTGTTTTTCATATATATATATATATATGTATAATTTATACACTATATTGCCAAAAGTATTCGCTCACCTGCCTTGACTCGTATATGAATTTAAGTGACATCCCATTCCTAATCCATAGGGTTCAATATGACGTTGGTCCACCCTTTGCAGCTATAACAGCTTCAACTCTTCTGGGAAGGCTGTCCACAAGGTTTAGGAGTGTGTTTATGGGAATTTTTGACCATTCTTCCAGAAGTGCATTTGTGAGGTCACACACTGATGTTGGACGAGAAAACCTGGCCCTCAGTCTCCTCTCTAATTCATTCCAAAGGTATCGGGTTGAGGTCAGGACTCTGTGAAGGCCAGTCAAGTTCATCCACACCAGACTCTGTCACCCATGTCTTTATGGACCTTGCTTTGTGCACTGGTACACAGTCATGTTGGAAGAGGAAGGGGCCAGCTCCAAACTGTTCCCACAAAGTTGGGAGCATGGAATTATCCAAAATGTCTTGGTATGCTGAAGCATTCAGAGTTCATTTCACTGGAACTAAGGGGCCAAGCCCAGCTCCTGAAAAACAACCCCACACCATAATCCCCCCTCCACCAAACTTAACACTTGGCACAATGCAGTCAAACAAGTACCGTTCTCCTGGCAACCGCCAAACCCAGACTCGTCCATCAGATTGCTAGATGGGGAAGCACAATTCCTCACTCCAGAGCAGGGGCGTCGCTACGTGGGGGCGGGGGGTGCGGCCCGCACCAGGTGACACCCGCCTTTAGGGTGACACCGTCACCCTAAGGGCAGGTGTCTCACCCTGCGCTACGTGTTCGCTCCCTGCGAGCGTCCGAAGCATGCAGCTTCGGCGCTCGCCCGGGGAAACACATGACCAGTCGATCGTGGCTGGTCACGTGGCTCCCCCAGGTGAGCGCCCAAGCTGCACGCCGCCGGACGCTCAGAGGGAGCGAACACGCGCCGCAGGAGGTGAGCTGGGGGGGCCATTATCCATGAGCTGCTGGGGCCTTGCTCATATCCATGAGCTGGGGCAAATCCATGAGCTGGGGACAAATCCATGAGCTGGGGGCAAATCCATGAGCTGGGCCAAATCCATGAGCTGGGGGCAAATCCATGAGCTGGGGCATATCCATGAGCTGGGGCAGTATATCCATGAGCTGGGGCATATCCATGAGCTGGGGCATATCCATGTGCTGGGGCATATCCATGAACTGGGGCATATCCATGTGCTGGGGCATATCCATGTGCTGGGGCAAATCCATGAGCTGGGGCATATCCATGTGCTGGGGCATATCCATGAGCTGGGGCAAATCCATAAGCTGGGGCAGTATCCATGAGCTGGGGCAAATCCATGAGCTGCGACATATCCATGTGCTGGGGCAGTATCCATGAGCTGGGGCATATCCATGAGCTGGGGCAAATCCATGAGCTGGGGGCATATCCATGAGCTGGGGGCATATCCACGAGCTGGGGCAGTATCCATGAGCTGGGGCATATCCATGAGCTGGGGCAATATCAATGAGAGGATCTGGGGGCATAGCCATGAGAGAAGCTGGGGCAAAATCCATGAGAGCAGCTGGGGCAGTATATCCATGAGAGGAGCTGGGGCAGTATATCCATGAGAGTAGCTGGGGCAGTATATCCATGAGAGGAACTGGGGCAGTATCCATGAGAGGAGCTGGGGCAAAATCCATGAGAGGAGCTGGGGCAATATCCATGAGAGGAGTTGGGGCAGTATACCCATGAGAGGAGCTGGGGCAATATCCATGAGAGGAGCTGGGGCAATATCCATGTGAGCTGGGGCAGTATCCATGTGTGCTGGGGCAGTATCCATGTGTGCTTGGGGCATATCCATGAGAGCTGGGGCTATATCCATGTGTGAGCTGGTCTGGGGCAATATATCCATGTGTGAGCTGGTCTGGGGCAATATATCCATGTGTGAGCAGAGGCGCAATATATCCATGTGTGAGCTGAGGCGCAATATATCCATATGTGAGCTGAGGCGCAATATATCCATGGGTGAGCTGTTGGGGGCAATATATAATTGTGAACTGGGGCAATATATCCATATGCGAGCTGGGGGCAATATATATCCATGGGTGAGCTGCTGGGGGCAATATATCCTGAGCTGCTGGGGGCAATATATATCCATGTGTGCTTTCACTGCCTTCGAACAGGCATCGTACTTGCTGGCAGTTGGCAAAACTTTGTGTGAGCATATGAGAGAGCTGCACAGTAATAAACCTCAAAGTAATGTGCGCTGTGTGTATGAGCATTCAGTGTTATATGGGAGTAAGAGTAGTTAAAAAAATCCGTAAAACTCGGGGGGGGGTGACACCATAAGTTACCACACCGGGTGACACCAACCCTAGTGATGCCACTGCTCCAGAGCATGCATCTCCACTGCTCTAGAGTCTAGTGGCGGCGTGCTTTACACCACTGCATCCGACGCTTTGCATTACACTTGGTGATGTATGGCTTGGATGCAGCTGCTCGGCCATGGAAACCCATTCCATGAAGCTCTCTGTGCACTGTTCTTGAGCTAATCTGAAGGCCACATGAAGTTTGGAGGTCTGTAGGGATTGACTCTGCAGAAAGTTGGCGACCTCTTTGCACTATGCTGTTACGTCCTCAGCCCCTGCTGTGCTCCCTGGGGGGGTCGGGGCATGTTTCTGTGCCACTGGCTGGTCGAGTGCCTGCATTCTGTGATGGCCAATCGGCGCCTGAGGGGGCAGGGCGGGGCCTGGTGTGGTCATGAGGAGCCCCCGGGTTTAAAGCAGGGTGCGAGGAATTGTCTCGTACACCTGACGTGGAGTCTAGTTCCCGCATCGCCTGTTGTTCATTACGCTCATTGCTACTTTGTTGCCAACCCATTTCTGTCTGAGGACCTTGATTACATATTTTGACCTGGCTTTACACTTTGACTATTCTTTGGCTTATCCCCTTTGGTGTTTGTTTGTATGGATTGATGTTGCGTGGTTTATATGCAGCTTTGAGACCTGCCCGTCTCCTTGAACAATCTATCTCACGCTCCTGGCCTCTGATAGCTACCCATTCCATCCTAAGTCCTAGTCACAAGGCACCTTATTGTGGGTCTATCTATAATGCTGTGAGCTCTGCATATTATACTAACTATCAGGTATCTGCACGATCAGGTTTGATTACGAATGTCAGGTTTTTCTCTGATGTAACTGCCCTGCAGCCTGCACAATTCATATGCTGTGACAAACCATTGTGTACAAACAAATGTGGAAATCTGCATGCGTATAGGAGTCTATGATCCCAAGACTTGTTATATTGTATCTCATTGTCTTGTATCGACGCTAAGCTGTCTTTTGGTCACGAAACCAATTGAGCTTCAGTGTTACTCAAGATTGTCTACCTACTCCCGGCCTTTGGAAATCAGGCTCTTGAATACTATTTATGTTGTAAATGTTTGTCAGAAAAATCTGCTCTCTACGATCCTACCTACCCTATTCCAGTGTGAGCGCTATAACGTTCGTTACATATGCGCCTCAGCATCCGCTGACCCCGCTCCGTCAGTTTACGTGACCTACCACTTCGTGGCTGAGTTGCTGTCGCTCCCAAACACTTCCACGTTCTTATAATATAGCTGACAGTTGACTGTTGAATATTTAGGAGTGAGGCAATTTCACGACTCGATTTGTTGCACAGGTGGCATCCTATCACAGTTCCACGCTGGAATTCACTGAGCTCCTGAGAGCGACCCATTCTTTCACAAATGTTTGTAAAAACAGTCTGCATTCCTAGGTGCTTCATTTTATACACCTGTGGCCATGGAAGTGATTGGAACACCTGATTCTGATTATTTGGATGGGTGAGCGAATACTTTTGGCAATATAGTGTATATATATCCATGACTCCTCATAGCTATGCCAATGGGAATCCTATAATCCTAGAATAAAGGCTCTGTCTGAACCAAAATGTCAGACTTATGGTTTAATACTTTGTAACAAAGTTTAATGTTTTATGGTAGTAATCACTCCATCACTCAACGCGTTTTGCCATAAACACTGGCATCCTCAGGAGAATGCAGGAAGTAATGCTCAGACTTGCAGCATAACAAGAAATAAGCAGACCTGCAGACCTTGTCTGTACGCCAGTGTTGACGGCAAAATGCGTTGAGTGATGGAGTGTTTATTTCCATGCAGATTGTGTTTTTTATTTTAATATTTTTTTATTCTCTGTGGCTTGGTGTTTATCTTGGGGTGGGTTGGTTCTAATCTGGTAGCGTTCCCAGCATTGATTTTGGGCCTCAACCTTTCCTTTATCTATTGCAATTTCACTTAACACTCATCCTGTCGTCCTCTCTATAGCAAGCTTCTCTCTGTCCTATTGTGCGGACCCACGAAGGTCCGTTTCTTTACTTTGAAAGGAGTTGACAGAATTTAGGTTGTTTGTATCCCCTATGAGAGACTTATCTAGGTGCACCTAGTACCCTATGTGGCATTTATTACGCTCAATCAATATCCTTTGTTCTGACTCTTATTTTATGCTACTTTTTCGCCTAACGTCCTAATATTAGGAAATATTTTTATAGTGACTTCTTCACAATGTCGTATCTTTGAAATTATTACTATATTTACATATAAGTTTTGATCATATCTATTTGTTGGTTGATGTTATTTTTTTCCAACAGGTGCTCTTCAATCTTCTGCAGTGTGGTATTTGTCTTGGTCAGGCAGTTTCATATTTTGAAGCATTTTCTGTCGCAAGAGCTGCTGCCTATAGTATTTTTAAGGTGATTGACAAGGTAAGTCAGTCAAATCCAATAAAATAAAAGCATCATTTAAAAAAATAATATTCTCATTTATTCAAATTATGGTATGTTTTTCTTTCATAGAAAGTCTAAAGTGTCTGCTCACAGATGCCCATGTAGACTTTCTAATAGTGCAACTCCCCTATTTGAAAGTCGCATTGTTCATTGCCGTACAACGGCAAACAAAAAGAATGTGCAACTGCCTACACTTTACAGTTTTTTGGATTGAAAATTAGTTTTTATTCAATCCTTTCAGTCATAGAACAACAAAGTTACCATGACACAGCACGGACACAATATATGCAGCCGCGAAGCAGCACGGTCCCAGTCTGTGACGAATACACTATACAGTTGGACTTTAGTGAATATACCCTTAATAGTTGTGATCTTTTTTCAAAAGCCTGGCTTCAGGAATAATATATATATATATATAACAAACCAGAAAGAGAGCACACCAAACATGTTCAAACAGTACAGAAGAAACCACAACAGCAGCTAAATTCATTTAAACAGGAGATTTTACCAGGTTTTACCCTTCAAATGCCTACAAACAATTCTTATCCCCTTCAAAATCACTATAGATCTTCACCCTTTAATGTTGAGTTCTGTTGAAAAATGGTGGAAGTTTAGTTTGCAATGGATGGCCATGGATTGCGTAAGCCTGCCAACAGCGACAATGTATTCCACCCTTGGCAGGTCCTATCATACTAACCTAATGACTGCTCTTATGGGATAAACTTACTTATTGAGGACCCAGTCCTTTCTGAAGCTCCCTGCAGATCAAGGTTAAATAGAACCTGTCGGTGGAGCTCCTGTGACAGGGAGGGGTGCTTGCCAAAGGGTTGTCAGCCCTTTTAAATGAATTTAGCTGGTGTTGTGGTTTCTTCTGTACTGTTTGAACATGTTTGGTGTACTCTCTTTCTGGTTTGTTGTATTATATTGTCTTGAGATGCACCCGCACTGAAAGCGTAGTTAAGGTTGAGTGCTGCCCTTCTTGTGTATTTTTTATATATATATATATATTTCAATTGTAGTGGAGGGCAAAAAAGCAAGATTAAAAGCCTCCACACTGCAAATGATCAAGTTTATAGCTGCAGAAAATATTTACACATCTTAGCATTCCCCATATGCAACAAAGAACTCTGGGTAGGATATGCAAATGAAGTCCACAACTTCTCACTTTTTTTGCATCTAGTCTCTGTAATAACACAGAACCCACCTTGTAAAATGCCATGCCATACTAAACGGCTTTTTAGCAAAGGTCAAGGTATGCAACCAGAAACAATCACTCCTGTACAGCTGTTTCGGGCTTATTTACCCTAATCAGCAGGGGATAGAATGTAACTGGTTGCTGTTGATGCTCGGCCCCTAGGGTAAATTAGTAAGTATTTCAATTGCAGTGGAGGGTGAAAAAGTGAGAAGCTGTGAACTTCATTTGCATGTCCTACCCAAATTAATTTGCTGCATATGGGGAATGTAGCACAAGAGCTCTGTAAGCAGGTCTCTGAATTGCTAGGATGAGTAAATGTTTTCTTGAGTTATAAACTTGAATATATATATTTATTACTCACAAGGGTTGTGGTGGAGGACAAAAAGTGAGATAAAAAGCCTCCACGGTATAGTTGTTTATGTTTATTATTGCAGAAGCCACTTGCACATCACAGCAATTCAAAGAACTGCATCCCAGAGCGCCTGTGCCACATTCCCCATATGCAGCAAGGAACTCTGGGTAGGACATGCAAATGACCTCTGTCTCACTTTTTTGCATCCTGGGTCTGTTTTTACACGGAATCTTTAAATGGGCTTTGACCAGTTGCATAAACCTGATCTCTGCTAAAAAAAAAAGCCATCTAGTATGGCATGGCATTGATTTAAGTAAAGCAGAAATTTTGCTCAAAGATTGTTGTTTTGATTTAAATATTAAAATGGTGTAAATTCGCTCATTCTTATATTTGAAAGGTTTTGAACTCTAGCTAGTGTCCTTTATCTTACACAACACAGGGTCTGCATTGTAAGCATACAGGCAGAAATGGCTTTTCTGTCACATACAGTAAATATGACATAAATAGATAATAGAAATGGACAGATTTCCTGATTATGGGGATTTTCAGTGATCACAATGTGATTATTTGCAATGCAGCCTCCAAAAAAATACCAGTAGAATATAAAAATAATATCTGTATGTTACAGGTACTTATAAAGTGCTAACAAGTTCCGTAGCGCTGTACCATGGGTGAGACAGAATAACAAATATTATTGAATAAATAAATAATAATTAAAAAAACAGAACAGTAGGAGAGAGGACCCTAACCAAGAGCTTACAATCTAAGAGGAGAGGAGTGACACACTAGGTGAGAGTAAATACAGAAGTAGTGGGTGCATGTGGGCTGTGCGGGAAGATGGAGCAAGAAATGCACAGTGAATCATGTAGAGAGCTAGGCTTCTTTAAAGTAATGTGTTTTCAGAGACTTCTTGAAGGACTGGAGAGCCGGGGAGAGTCTAATGTTGCGGGGGAGGGAGTTCCATTGAAATGGGGCAGCTCAGGAGAAGTCTTGAAGGTGGGAGCTGGGGGTGCGGGTACGTGGAGTTGATGATCACATAAGATTCTTGGCAGAGCGAAGTGGCGGGACGGGATGTACCTGTTAATAAGGGAAGAGATGTAGGCAGGGGCGCGGTTATGGAGAGCTTTTTAAGTGAGCCCCAGTATAATTAAGTGGATTCTACAAGGAACAGGAAGCCAGTGTAGAGATTGACAAAGGGGTGAGGTGAGGTGGATGAACCTGGCACAGGCATTCATAGCAGACTGCAGAGGGAGAATCTGGGACCTCTTAAGGCCAGAGAGAAGGAGTTTACAGTAGTCAAGGCGGGTATGTAAGGTATGTGGCATAATGCCTGTGTATGGAAATTAAAGTAACACCTTGTATCTGTACTATACAGGGATTATAACCCTGTGAATCTTATCTCTATACAGCAGTGAGTTACCCCATAGCTCTCCATGTATTTTGCACTCTCCTTGACTGCTACACTGCAGCAGTATTGTGTTTGACCTTTTTTGTTACAGTGAGGATTGGGCCTGCTAATTACAGATATTTTTATCTCTCTACAGGCTGACTGCAGAGGGATAAAACAAAGCATTGTGTTTCTCCAAAGGGGGAACACTAATCTGGCTTTAGAAAGGTGTGAAAATTGGGTTTTGATATGCTAATGAGTGATCTTCAATGTATTACAATGCAGAAATGAGTTAACTCAAGTTTGATAGTGAAGGGGTTAATATAAACCTGCAGTCTGTCAAAGTCCTTTGCAATATCTAATATGAATTGGTACTGCAACAGAATTTGATAAATCGCAGAATTTTATATTGCCCCATTACAGTACACTAGACCTTAACCCATTCACTACCAAGTGATTTTCCCCCAAATAAATTGTCAGGAACCAGTGTTTCTGTATAAAATCATTTTAATCTCAATGTATCCTTCCTGGTAAAATACTTTATAATTAATTAATTAATTATATCATATTATACCGACCACTCCCATATATTTCTTACCGTAATACGTAATACACTAAATGGCAGGAAGATGGCACCATCTACTGGCCAAATGGAGTTCTGCAGTTAAAACTGCGGCCCGTGGCTCCCTGCATCGGCTGCTGATAGTCTTATAAGATTATTCAATTAGCTGATTTTAAACAGTTTTAGCACTTTAGGGGTTATGCTTACAGGGCTAAAACTTTGGGGGCACCCAAATTCTTTTGCAGCAAACAAATTAAATTTGCTCTTGTACTGTACAGCTGCACATCGAGATAACTTGATAGCGGGTACCTATTGGTACCTTTGAAGACCTGATTTATCTCAATCTTGGCAGTAAAGGGGTTAATGGACAATGAAGCAAACAATAGAAACTGCAAAATATAAATCAAGATTTTACAATTAGTATTTATATGTCACTTGCATTTTTTTTATTTTTTTATAAATGCCGTACTTTGGAGGCTTGGCTGTCTTTCTTAGTGTCTCAGCAAAATTTTGCTACTCTTTTGTTCGACACACTTCTTTCGTTCTCTGAATAGATTAACCATTAGTTCCCTGTGGGACAATTTCACTGTCGCTGAAGACCCATGAAAGATGGCGAAATGCGGCGAACTGCAATGTATTTCTCCAACATTTCTCCAGATTTTTGAGAACTTTCAGCTCTCTGAATAGCCGAACTGCCACGAAATGTACGATGAAATTCACTGTTCGGTGCAATTCGGTGGCAGGTTCAGCGCGTATTGAAAAACCCTTTAAGTCTACGTATATGATATTGTCCCTAGCCCATCACTGAAGGGTTAACCAAATTAGCTTGAGGTTAAATTTCTTCATCTCATGTGACATATACCATCTTTTGATATTTGCTTTTCTTTAGTAAATGTTTATTTGGTGTGTGTTACTTCTACTGAGTTTTTATTTAAGTTGCTCCACTATATTATCATTATTATCACTTTCTGCATTAAAGGTGTCTGAAATCAACCGCTTTTCCAATGAAGGCTATAAACCAAATAACATTCATGGAAATGTGGAATTTAAAAACGTCAATTTTTGTTATCCTTCAAGGCCTGGAGTTCAGGTAAACCTTTTCGTACTCTTTATTTGTAGTTATAAACTGTAAGGCTAGGGTCAAACGAACGCATTATTCGCAGCGACTGTCAAAAAGTGCGTCCGAACGCATTGACATATTTTTTTCACAGAATGCGCGAAAACGGTCAGGCGACGCGCATTTTCGTGCGTGATTTTTTACGGATCGTCACTAAAACACTTTTCTCGTCTGGACGTTATGTAGGCTGGACATTAGCAGTGTCTGACATCTCCTAATCATGCAAACACGCCACTATGCCGCCGCAGCGCACTCTGTACGTCAGTACTAGCGGTTCTGCGTTATCAAAAAAATGCGTTCATTTTCCACTTGCGTTGCGTGGCCGGACTTTCGTGCGGCCGTACTTCGTATATTGGCCGTCATTGCCCGTCATTTGCTGCTACTGCGGCCGTGATTAAGTGCGCCTAAACGCACGTTAAAAATGCGTTCGTCTGACCCCAGCCTTATAAACTGTAGTTAGAAACTGTAACGATTTTCTAAAATAGTCAATTTAACCCCTTCACTAACAAGTGATTTTTCCAGAAATCCACTTCCAGGAACCAGTTAACTATAAAGTGGGAATAGTCCTAATATTTAGGGTGTCCATAAAGTCTCTTTACAATTTCAAACTTTTATTACAATGGCAAATGAAAAGACAGATGAGTGAAAATGTTGACGTCTTTGTCGACCTGTTGCCGGTCACTTTGCCACAGCTGTTTAAGATAATTAACTAGTATTCTATTGTGTTTAAGAGCATTTCTGGGACGCTGCCACCCTACCTGAATAGGCTGCTTCCCCTAGCAGTTCCCTCATCCTATAACCTCGGATCCAGGATCAGCACCTTACTTGCAATACCACAATACAAAAAAAGTGTCTCGATCCTCATTTTCCTACAGAGCACTGCAAATATGGAATAACCTCCCAGACGCCATCAAATCTTCCCCCAGTCTTAAGTCATTCAAGAGCTCCCTATTATCATACCTCAATACAGAATGCACCTGTAAACATGTAACATAATGGCTTTATACAGAATGCACCTGTAAACATGTAACATAATGACTATATACAGAATGCACCTGTAAACATGTAACATAATGACTATATACAGAATGCACCTGTAAACATGTAACATAGTGACTATATTACTTACATATTTATTTTCTGTTAATCTGGATATTTGTGTTTTTTATATCTTGCATTTATTACTGTGTATTTCTGTAACGACTGTAAAATTTCAATGCTCTTGAACCCAAGACATAATTGAAAACGAGAGAAATCTCAATGTATCCTTCCTGGTAAAATCCTTTATAAATAAATAAATATTTTAAAAAGCATCTACTTTCAACCTGTATTCCCTTTTGACTTTCTGCTTGTATTTCATCGTATGCTTTATCAGGTTTTAAAAGGTTTTAATCTAAAAGTTAAATCGGGCCAAATTGTGGCATTAGTTGGTCAAAGTGGATGTGGAAAAAGCACAACCGTGCAGCTTCTTCAGAGACTGTATGATCCACTAGAGGGTGAGGTAAGAGTGCAGCCTTTAATGAAAGACTCAAGCCTGCATTGTTACTGCTGACTCTTGTTCTATACTAATGCGTTTGTTTCTAGATAACTGTTGATGGGCATGATATCCGATCCCTAAATGTCAGACACTACAGAGAATTCATTGGAGTGGTCAGCCAAGAACCCGTATTGTTCAGCACGACAATCAGAAATAACATAAAATATGGGCGAGAGAATGTGACTGATGCAGAAATTGAACAGGCCTGCAAAGAAGCCAACGCTTACGACTTTATTATGGAGCTTCCTGACGTAAGTAATTCAATGCGTTTAAGGCTAGGGTCAGACGAGCGCGTTTTCTACGGCCTGTGCGCCCGTGCAGTACGGATGCACTTTTTGACGGAAGACGCAGTAGTGGCCACACAGTCGGTTTTTGTGACTGACGTTATTTTTGACGGATGTAGGAGGTTAAATAAATTAAAATGAAAAAACATTTTGTCCGTCAAAAATGGTGGATGTATAAATGCAGTCCGTCTGACCACATTCCATCACTCACACACAAAGCTATGCGGACGTTGCGGACATGGCGCACTCCGCACGTTCGTCCTAGTGGTTCGACGTTCTTGCTAACCTGCGTCCGTTTGCCGCGTCCGTAGTGCGTCCGTGCGGACGTACTTTGTGTGTGGGCCTTCATTGGTCATGATTATCTGCCACGACGGACGTACTAAAGTGCGGCTACATGGACATTAACACTGCATTCGTCTGACCCCAGCCTTAAACTTAAACTTAAATTTAACTAAGAAAATAGGTGTGAGCCTTCCATTGGATAATTACTGCATTGATTAATAAGTTCCATCTGGCAAAAATGAGCTTGGCTGAATATACTGAATAACCAGGTTTTTCCATAAATGGATTTTTTTATTCTCCGATGGCATGGACATATTCCAAGATGACAATGCCAGGATTCATCGGACTCAAATTGTGCAAGAGTGGTTCAGGGAGCATGAGACATAATTTTCACACATGGATTGGTCACCACACAGTTCAGACCTTAACCCCATTGAGAATCATTGGGATAAAGTGCTGGAGAAAACTTTACGTAACATCCGACTCTCCCATCATCAATACAAGAAATTAAAGCAACACTGGATGCAAATAAGTGTTGTGACATTGCATAGGCCTATCGAGACGATGTCACGGCGAATGCAAGCTTTAATCAAAGCAAAAGGCCGTCCAGAAAAATATTAGAGTGTGACTTTTTTTTGTCCAGGCAGTGTATTTACATAAATATGTTACATGAAACACTAGGCAGGGATGTCCAAACTCTGGCACCCAGTTGTCCATGAACTACAACTCTCATGCTTCTCCATCCATCTAATGCAGTCAGAGAGTTCTGGGAGTTTTAGTTCAGGAACATCTGGGAGGCCGGAGTTTGGACACCCATGCACTAAGGTAAGGGGTGTCTATAAGGGTGAAGGGGGGACAGAGGTCATCAGCCACCAGCACAATATCTTTTTAATGATGATGGTGAGTCAAACAGAAAATGGCAACACTCATCCCCTTACAATTGCAATTAAGATTGCAAGCTAGCAATCGTTAATGTATAAAAAAATATATATTTTTTCTCTGGTTTTAATGCCAAAATGTTTGTATATAAGTGTATATACCACCCTGTACTCAATCTCTTTTTGGTTCTTTGATTTAGAAATTTGAAACACTTGTTGGAGAAAGAGGAGCACAGCTAAGCGGTGGCCAGAAACAACGGATTGCGATCGCCAGAGCCCTGGTACGGAATCCCAAAATTCTGCTTCTGGATGAAGCCACCTCTGCTTTGGACACTGAAAGTGAATCGGTCGTGCAAGCTGCTTTAGACAAGGTGCATTTATTTTTTTGGAGTAGCTCCAATGCAAACAATATTTATTTTTTACTACTGTCAATATGAGTAGTTTCTGTGTGATTCCTAATGATCATGTTGTGTACTATTTCTATGGATCGCTTTATAGAGACGTGCTGATATGTGATAGTATAATGGGTCAGTTATTATCACAGTATATCGTAGTTAAGAATATGACCAAGTATATAAGAAATAATGTAAATAATTGCTAAAGTACATCTACATGTTCAAGCAATTCAGAGAACTGGATTGCAAACAGAGCCCAATAGCTACACTCCCTGTATGCAGCAAGGAACTATGGGTAGGGCATGCAAACAAAGCCCACATTGACTCACTTTTTGCATCAAAACTCTGCTTTAGATCAGACACACAATATAGCTTAAGCATAGGTCAGGGTATGCAAAAACAGACAAGCCACTCCTGGTCAGCTGTTTCTGGCTATTTAGCCCTCATCAGCAGGAGACAAGCGTGTGCTTGTTTTATAGTGATGCTGATTCCAACCTATGCTTGAAGCTATGTAGTATAGCACTGCGCTAGCTAGGAGGGTGTCTGTGCTAAAGCATACTTTTGATGCAAAACAGTAAGAAATTGTGGCTCTCATTTGCATGTCCTACCCAGAATTCCATGCTGCATATGGGGAGTGTAGCAAATGGGCTCTGTAGGCATAGCAGTTCTCTGAATTGTTTGGATGTGTAGATGCTTTCACAATTATTTAGATTATTTCTTAAAACTCGGGGCATGGAGGATTTTAATTAGGCTTGTGCACCGATTTTTTTTTCGGTTCGATTCGGTTCGATTTGTTCGGATGTTTAAAATTTTCGATTTGGCTCGTTTCGACCGATTTCTGTTTCGATTCGGTTCGGTTCGACTCATTTTTCGTGTACATTTTTTTTCGGAATATCGACCATTTTTCGTATTTTCGGGTCACTTTGCTTGTTTTTTGTATCGACTTTTCGTGATTTCGGAAATTTTCGTTTTTTTCGGAACGTCTGTTCTCCTCGTTTCAAAGTGTCTAACTCTATTCGTTTTGATGTAAACTACTATGGTTTACTTTTTTATACTTTATATATTTTTTTTATAATACATTTTTGGTTTGTTTTTCGGATCCGATAATTCATTCTGTCGATACGATAATTCTGGCGATTCTATCGTGTTTTTTTTTTATTAAATAAAGATCCTTTTTTTCTTATGAATATACATTTCACAACTTTATTTATTTAATCCCATTAAAAAAATGGTATGAAAGCCAAGGAACAAAAAAACTGAACAAAACGATTTAAAAAACGCTAAACTGACCCGAATGCCACAAGAAACAAGTGATACGCATTTACAAATACAAAATTTACAGAATCAGCGATATAACCGATAATAGTTAAATATACGATGTCCAGAATTACCGAAATGGAACCGAAATCACGAATGGAACCGAAATCATGAATAGAGCAAAAATAAATTTCGATTTGACACATTTCAAGTCCATTCGAAAAATCCGAAAATTTTTCGTTTCGGCTCGGAAAACTTTTCAGATCTGTCGGTTTTCGGGTCCAATCCGATTCGGAAATTCGGCCGAATCCGAAGACACGAATCGGGAAATTTCGTGAAAATTCCGAAATTCCGAAACCCGAAACGCACATCCCTAATTTTAATCTCTCTTTTATCCTCTGCCTTAATTCAAATAGTTCTTTGTATTTTTATGTATTAGCGGTTAAGGCTAGGGTCAGACGAGCGCAGTGCGAACGCGCGTGCAGGCGCACTTAATCACGGCCGTAGTAGCAGCAAGTGCCAGGCAATGACGGCCAATATACGAAGTACGGTCGCACAAAAGTCCGGCTGCGCAACGCAAGTGGAAAACGAACGCATTTTGTCGAGAACGTAAAACCTCTAGTATGGTTGTACAGAGTGCGCTGCGTCCGCTAGAGGCGTGTTTGCGTGATTTGGAGATATCAGACACTGCTAATGTCCGGCCAACATAACGTCCAGATGCACAAAGTGTTTTATTGATGATCCGTACAAAATCACGGATGCAAATGCGCATCGTATGACCGCTATCGCGTACTCCGTGAAAAAATGCGTCCATTCGTTCGAACGCACTTTTTCACAGACAACGCGAAAATGCGTTCGTCTGACCCTAGCCTTAGCCGCACTGCAGGTGTTCTTCTAAAAAACATAACTATTATTTTTCAGTTAATATTGTTATTTGTCACTGTTTCAGTTCCAGCTTGAAACTTTCTATGGGGTGTTAATGTTTCATCTTTACCCATTGCACCTTTGTACAGTGCTGCGGAATGTGTTGGCGCTTAATAAATAATAATTCATATATATATAGTATAAGTTATTGGAAATGGTAACCTATGCTAATTATATTTTCTAGGCCAGTGAAGGTCGGACTACCATAGTCATTACCCACCGTCTCAGCACAATCTGGACGGCAGATGTTATTGCTGTAATAGAAAATGGAGTAGTGGTTGAACAAGGAACACATTCTAAGTTAATGAAGAAGAAAGGCAGATATTATTCATTAGCAACAGCCCAGGTAATGTATCATTAATACTTTACACTTAGAAATGAGTGACAGTCACTCTTATGTTCATCTAACCATGAGAAAAACACTTTCAGGTCTATTCAAAGAAAGGTGAAACTCAGGAGAATGACTGAAGAAGTGAAAGTTCCAGGTCAAAATAGCCAAACCATAAAAATTCTACTTTTATCTCACATTCGAAATTTATTTTGTCTAGATTGTTCTCTTCTCCTGCCAGTACTCCTGGTTTTAAACTCTCCCTGAATAACCCTGTTTGTAACCTTGACTAGCCTAGGGTTCATTTGACTTTTTATAAAAAGAAACGTTTTGTGGCTCTCAAAATTAACTCCATCAGGACCAATGATGTACCAGGTACATCCTACAAAAAAGGTTGCTTAACGACCAAGGACGTACCTGGTACGTCATGGCTATCGGGGGCCCTCCCTCCCGATACTAGTCACCTCTCTGGGAGAGTGACTGAAAGGGAGGGGAGGAGATCCCCTCTCCCTCCCGATCTGTCGAAGATATATTCAATAAGAAATTTATACAAGATATAAATATCAATCGTCTATATATTTCCCAGAAATTCTCCTAAATTCTTTTAATTGTATGTGTTTTGCTTTAAAAAATATAATAACCAACAACCGGATAAAAACATATATATATTTATTACGTATACAAAAAAGGTTTCAAATCTCTTATCATAAACAAAGATTTATAAACAACATCCATCCATCAGCACACAGACTACTAGCTTCCCAATATATGTATCTCCTGTTAGCAACTGCTTATATGATTAATATCATTTACTTTATCAGTTAGTAACTATAACTGGATAATAAACATTTCTGCTTAAAGAAAACAATTAACATGTATTTCCCAGCAAACCAATGTTTCACAAGCTAGATCTTGTAGAGATATATGTATCTCTCTATGCTACGTGGATCAACAAGAGATGAGCTATCACTTATTCTATTTCTAGAATAATAAATAATAAAAACTTATTTAGTGTATCCTCCCCTAATAACGAGAAGTAAACTTCTAATCTTCTACTTTTTATATTGTAGTTATATAATTCTTTGCTTATTAATTTCTATCACAGTAACTTCCAAATTCAATATCATTGCAACAATACTTTAGGATAAAATCCTGGTATCCGATTCCCTTTTTTATATCTCTATCTGCAGAATAGAAATATTTTAAAGATTCCGGATCTAACAGTAATACGAGATAAATCTCAGTCTACATTCATTACAAGAAATACTCCAGATATATATAATTACATTAATTCCTTAATATGCTTTCATACATTACCTGTCCAAATCTGGATTCAATATTTCTGTAGTTACAGCAGCAATATTCTTTGAATATAATGTATTGTTTTGGAATATGTGAAAATTATCAATGTCAGATAATCAATTCATGAGAGTTAGAATTGTGCATTCCTACGAGGGAAAATTTAGATATGGTTCTAATTTGAGGTGAAATGTCCTGAGATGATCTGAATGCATTGTGTGTCTTGTCCTGGAATCAATGCATTGTGTGTCTTGTCCTGGAATGATCTGAATGAACAGTGCATGGCAAATTATAATAGATTCAACGTCACTCAAAATCTACCTCCTTTAAATATTTGCTTTCATACATTAGACTTTCATTATAGATCCCTTATACTGTCAACCATTATTACACCTCAAGATGGCAGTGTTGCTTTTTAAATAAAATTTCACAATTTAATTTTAAATCCCTTATCCTAGGTCAGAGGTCAATCCCACTATTTTATTTTGAACAAAGAACAACTATAGTTAGCCCAGACAGACCGTCTCTCTTTTGTTATATTTGATTTAATATCTCTCATGATTCTGCCCATTTCAAGGATTTTAAAATACTTCTTTATCAACTAGATTCCTTTACAATTAGATCAGCAACTTACATTTTAAACAGCTTAATTCTATTCTTTCAGTAATGATACTGTTATATAGTTCTACACTCTTCAAAATATTTCTTAATATTACTTTCTGTGCTACTAATAGAATATATTTTTGTGGATTAGCATAGATATACTTGCATATATTTTAAATATATTTCCATACCAAAAAGAAAATATCTTTAAAACAAGGAAAACAAACCTATAAATTGTCTGTCATTCCTAGCACTTAGCTCAGCATTATATCAAATAAAAACACTTTATCTATAGCATTATAGTCTGGCGATTATAAAAACACACATAACTCTTCTAGTCCTTACCGTGAATTCATTTAAAAAAAAGTCTGAGTCCATTTCAAAACTAGGATAAATATTGAAAAAGAAAAAACTTGTTTCATATAAAAATATAGATATATGATTAAATAAAATGGCTACAGATATCCATTTTAATTTTCCATTATAATATACCTGACAGATCGGGAGGAGATCCAGCTTGAAGAGAGACTTCGCTGAAAAGGTCACAGTGTGACTTTTCCAGCGATGCCTCTCCTTAACCCTTGAGGTGCCGACCATGATCCAGCACCATTCGGCGCCAGATCATGGACTTCTCCCGTAGGTGAGAGCCAAGCCTCCAAGGCCTTCCCTCACATGTGCACGACGGTGTCATTTGGGCAATTAACCCCTAGCTGCCCAGTGGTGGAAATAGGGGAGTCTTGTGGACCTGCTTGGTGGCAGCTAGAGGGTCTTGTTTAGTATCATTGGAAAGGCCAGAGCATAAAATTTTTTAAAAAAAATAAAAAATTAAATGTCATTTTTGTAAGTTTTTTTTTTTGTTTGGGTCATATAATAAAACAGGACTTCAAATCCCCTTTAACCCTTTCGCTGCTGAGGCTTTTCACACCTCTGTGCTGAGGTCATTTTTACCGGTTTCGCTCATCATGTTTAACAGCGTTTTGTAGCCATATTTTGATATATGACCCAGACATATTATATATAGTTCGTTCTGGCAGACTCCACAGATTCATAATATGTCATTATTATATGGATACGTTATGTCATGTCTGTATATTATAACAAAAAATGCAATAAAATTTGAATTTTCAATAATTTATTATGTGTAAAGTGGTTTTTTTCACATTTTAACATGCGATCGTTTGCGGTTATATTTTGTATGGGGTGCGCTTGTTAAAAAAATTTGAAATGGGGACTCGTTACATTTTGTTTTGGGGAAAATGTCGCTATTTTTAACAAACGCACCGCATACAAAAATTGTTAGTGCAGCATTATTGTTCACATTATAATTGAAATGGGAACAATATTGCTGCATTAACAAAACAAAAACAAAAAAAAACTTATTTATTTTTTTTTAGAATTTTTTTTAAATATATATATTTTTTTATTTTAAATTTTTTTTTTACAACTTTTTTCATTATCATGTTTGATATCGTTGGAAAGGCCATGCTCTGGCCGATCCAACAATATCAAATATTAACCCCTAGCTGCCACGAATCGGGAGATAGGGGGTTCATTGGAACCCCCTATCTCCACCATTGGTGGCAGCTAGGGGTTAACTCCAGGACTGGCGTCATCGTGCTATGCACGATGACGCCAGTCCTCAGGGGGAGTTCTCGGAGGCTTGGCCGACATGTCGGCCAGCTCCGGGAAAGGATCACGAACCGGTGCTTTTCAGCGCCGATTCGTGATCCGGCTCCCCAGGGGTTAATGACAGCCACCGTTTGGAAGGCCAGACTGTGCCCTTCCAAATGGTGCCTGGATTAACCCCCTGCTCCCCGGCGATCGGGAGGGAGAGAGGTCAGAAGGACCTCCCCCCTCCCTTTCAGGCGCCTCCTCCGCACATGCGGTGGGGTGCCTGAATTAGATGTCATCGCGGCGCCGCGATGACATCTAATTGCTCCGCCGGGGTCCCGAGTGTTGGGCTGACATCCAAGATGTCAGCCCGCACCCGGGGCGGAGCAATCCGCCGGAATCCGGCGGATTGCTGCCTCCTGTGCATGGACGCGCTCAGCGCATCCATAGCACAGGAGAACCACTTGGCTGGACACACTGAGCACGTCCATAGCAGCCATGTGGTTAAACATGATGAGCACAAAACAGTCAAAATAAGCTCAGCGCACAGCGGCGAAATGGCTCAGCAATGAAGGGGTTAAGAAGTAAAAACATGTAAACATTTGATATTGCAGAAATCAGTAAAAAAAATTGAAACTATTTAGCTGGGGTCTTTTTTTTAGTGGTTGTAAATATTGGCGGTCAAAAATTTGAAAAAGTGTTGTTTTTTTCATCATATTTCATATTTTTTTATAGTAAATTAAAAGATATGGTGAAAATATAGTTATTTGTAGAAAGTCCATTTAATGGCGAGAAAACCAGTATATAATATGTACGGATTCCATAAACAAGTAAGAGGAAAATTAGACCTAAACACAAACACCGCAGAAATGTAAAAAGAGCAGTGGGTACTTTCGGACAAACAATGGTAAATCAGCCTGGTCACTATGGGGTTAAATTCTATGTATTCGCTATAATTCATTTAACCCTTTCGCTGCGGAGGACGCGCTCAGTGCGTCTACCCGCAGGTAACGTTCCTTGCGGTGGACGCGCTGAGCGTGTCCTCCCTTTGGGGCCAGCGTTTGGCCGGGTTCCGGCCGATCGCTGGCCCCCCCAGTGCGGGCTGACATCCTCGATGTCAGCCCAGCACCCGGAACCACCGCCGGCCTAATTAGGTGTCATCGCGGCGGCGCGATGACACCTAATTCAGCCGCCCGCCCCCCGCATGTGCGGAGGAGGCGCCTGAAAGGGAGGGGAGAGGTCCTTCGGACCTCTCTCCCTCCCGATCGCTGGCGTTGCGGGGGTTAATTCAGGCACCGTTTGGAAGGGCACAGCCTGCCCTTCCTAACAGTACCTGGAATTAACCCAATGGGGGCTGGATCACGAATCGGCGCCGAAAAGCGTCGGTTTGTGATCCTTTCCCGGAGCTGGCCGACATCTTGGATGTCGGCCAAGCTTCTGGGAATGCCCCCTGAGGACTGGCGTCATCGTGCATGACGCCAGTCCTGGAGTTAACCCCTAACTGCCACCAATGGTGGAGATAGGGGGTTCCAATGAACCCCCTATCTCCCGATCCGTGGCAGTTAGGGGTTAATGTTTGATATTGTTGGATCGGCCAGAGCATGGCCGTTCCAACAATACCAAACTTGACTATGAAAAAAGATTTTTAAAAAAAATTAAAAATAAAACTAAAAAAATATTTTAAAAAAAATTATAAAAAAAAAATCAAGTTTTTTTTTCTTTTTTTTGGTTCGTTAATGCAGCAATATTGTTCCCATTTCAATTATAATGTGAACAATGATGCTGCACTAACGATTTTTGTATGCGGTGCGTTTGTTTAAAATCGCGTAATTTTCCCCAAAAAAAAATGTAACGAGACCCCATCTCTAATTTTTTTAACAAGCGCACCCCATACAAAATATAACCGCAATTTCTCGCATGTTAAAATGTGAAAAAAAACACTTTACACGTTGTAAATTATTGAAAATTCGTATTTTATTGCATTTTTTGTTATAATATACAGACAGGTCATGACGTATACATATAATAATGACATATTATGAATCTGCCGAGTCTGAGGGAAAGAACGATATATAATATGTCTGGGTCATATACTAAAATAAGCCTTCAAAACACGTTTAAACATGATGAGCAAAACCAGTAAAAATGACCTCAGCACAGAGGCGGGAAATGCCTCAGCAGCGAAAGGGTTAAAGGGCCAATTATTCTTATTCTTTGATGTTTTGCATCAAAATATATTCTAGAGAGTCTGTGGCAGACAGATTGGTCCTATAACAATCTGTTGGGCGACACCATTAGAGCTGGATAGCTCTTAAATATTATGAGTGTGCACTTTGCCCATACACCTTCACCCAGTTCATTATACTGTTATACACTATGTGCTGTTTTTTCTCTTTGAGATGCAATCTAGTGTTATGGAGAACTTGTGCGAACTACTTCAGGGAAGAGTATACAAGTACTTTTGCAAAAACATAAGCAATTATTCACATTATTGTGGGTTTACACTTAAAAGGTAACAAAGAAGTGCAGTTCCTTCTTTTCTGTTTTTCATTTATATTGAGCTAATTACGTAAACATATTTGTTTTACAATACTTTAATCATCCTTAACCAGATGTTTAAAAATGATAAGGACCTTCTTCCAGTACCTAACAAACCAGTACTTGCAAGATCAAACTGACATAATTAAAGAAATCTGCTTCAATATCACACACTCCTGACCAGTGATGCTTGATAGAAGATTAAATGTAAGAAAATACAAAATGCATGAATAATTTTTAAGCTTAGGACTGACATTTAGCCTTCATTACTAGACATTTGAGTAGTTACACCTTCTAAAAGAAATAATTTGGTTTAACTTAAAAATAGTAGGGCTGGTTATTCAACAAAATCCTCAAAGCCACCTAAATTATTTCACCTCTCAAGATTAATAATGAGTAATAATAAGTGACACACATATTTGATCCTAAATACTTAACCCCTTAAGGACGGGAGTAATTTTACAACTTCGGCGCTGTTTCGGAAGTAGAAGTTTGCTGAGCTCATTTTGACCATTTTTAAGTCACGTATTCTTATACCACCCAGACAAATTATATATCGTTCTTTCCGTCAGACTCGGCAGATTAATAATATATCATTATTATATATATATGTCATGCCCTGCCAAAATGCTATAACAAAAAATGTAAAAAAATTTGAATTTTCAATAAAATTTCAATCTTCCACAGTGTGTAAAGTGTTTTTTTTTTTAAATTTTATTATCCGAGGCTCTGCGGTCATATTCTATTGGGTAGATTTGTTAAAAAAATTAGAACGGTGAACCAATTTTTTTTTGGGGAGAAATTGCGTGATTTTAGCTAAACCCCCAAAAAAAAAAATCATTAGTGAAGCATCATTGTTCACATTATAATTGAAATGTGAACAATAGTGCTGCATTAAAAAAAACTAAATTTTTTTTTATTATTATATTTATTATTTTTTTATTATTTAATTTATTATTTTTTTATTATTTTTATTTTTACTTTTTTTACACTTTTATTTCACTTTTACCATGGTCAAGAACCCCCCTACCATGGTCAAAGAACCCCCCTATCTCCTGCAAGGGATTTCCATGGGAAATCCCTTTGCAGCTAGGGGGTTCCCGGTTAACTGACATCATCGCGCATGGCGCGATGAGTCAGTGGACCGGGGGTGACCCAGAGGTGGGGGCTGCCATCCAAGATGGCGGCCCCCACCGGAAATAGGCCGCGATCGGGCACAAATTAGTGCCCGGTCGCGACCTGGCAACTAAGGGGTTAACCCCCCATACATCGCTGGAAAGGTCAGGCTGTGACCCTTCCAGCGATGCTGGCCACAGCCGCCGGGGACCAGGCGATCGGGAGATAGAGGGATCCGAAGGATCCCTCCCCTCCCCTCCAGGCGCTTCCCCTGCTCCGGCGGGGGGGGACGCCTGAAACTGACGTCATCGCGCCACCGGCGCGATGACGTCACAACGCCGGAGGAGGGATCACACTGATCTGACTCCGGGGGAGTCAGAACAGCGTGGGAGCGACCGGAGAAGGTGAGTATCTCCCGGGGGGGCTCTAAACGCCGAGGACGTACATTTACGTCCTGCGGCGGCAAAGCCCGCCTAATGCAGGACGTAAATGTACGTCCTGCGGCGTTAAGGGGTTAAAGGAAGACTCTACTCATCTTGACCACATTATCTTTTTAAAATGGTCAGAATCAGAATGTGAAGAGTCGTGTCCCCCCCCCCTCTGGCTCCATTCTGGGAAAACACTGGATGAAGAGGAGGAGTTTCCTCCACCCCACCCATCGTCACCACCAGACAGAATTTTGAATTTCCCGGCTGCCAGTCACCAGATCTGTCACTTGTGACGTCAACACACACACAGCATGCTGACGCACCTTCTCTGAGGCCTTAGCACGTGGTCTCAGAGAGGCAGCAATTAGTTGGATTTGCGCATATGTGCACAGCTCTGATCATTGCTCTGCACAGGTGCTATGGACTTGTGTACATAGAGTGCCCTAGTTCTGTAGCGGTGCACAATTTGCAGTTCCTATGCTACGCAAGTTGAGTAGGAGCGTAAATTGCGACAGAACTCTTCAGGGACTGCCGAGTTAGGCCGTGTGCACGCGAGTGCACCTAGTGTGCCCGCACTTACCGGTGCCCATCGCAGCCATGTGACGCTGCGACGGAGCCGGTCACACGCTTGTCCGCCCAGAAAGCCTCTCCGTTGATGCGCTAAGAGGATCGCGCTTAGCAGCACTGAGTGGGGGGCAGGCAGGCGTCGAGTGGAAGGAACGTCCACTCTCATGGACGTTCCTTCCACTCTGAAGTGCACTCGAGTGCACCCGGCCTTAGAGAGTCCTTGAGCTGAAGAGGAAGAGCTATGCACTGAGGGACAAAAGAGTAAAATCACCCAAAATAAATAAAAAATTATTGGGAAGAGGCTGTCAGCAGCATTTGTCCAGTTTTTTAAGGGCAAAAACAAAATTTAAGTTTATTTTTCAATAAACTATCCCTTTAACAGTAGTGTTTCTGTTTACTTTCCTGAAGGCCATACAGTTAGCAGAAGAGGACAATGAAGACCCACCACAAAACAAGACTGGGTGGAATAAAATGCAGGCTTCATCTGCACAGTTAATTTCTAACTCATCTGCAAAAGAGTATGAACTGTTGAATGTTACGGATGACGATAAGGAGGAAGACAAAGAGGATGAAACAGAAGAGGTAAAAAAATACAAATAATATTTTAAATAATATATTCATACAACAATGTATCAGAAGTTTTACATGACCTCTTTTACAGAGGCATTTTATTAAAAAGTCCCTTACTTGAGCTCTGATGTCAGTATCTGTAGGTATTAATTACAGTGTAGAAAAAGACCTTCTAATGGTAAAGGCAGTGGCACAAACGATGCGCGTTATTGTTTAACGCGGATGGACTGGCGAGTGTGATGAACTGTGCGCGTCCTATGCTTAACATTGTGAGCGCAAATTCATTCGTGCGCTGGTACGCGGATGTATTACAATCTTCGCGCAAGTTTTTACGAACGACGTTTGCACAAATTTTTTTAACGCCTTTGAAAAGCTGGTGGTAACTGCAAATCGGAAAGTTTTTGCCGAAACGAAAAACACCAGCACGAAAAAAGATACAGCACAGTATAGTTACACATTCTACACATACCCAAACAATAAAATTGTGAATTTGGGCATATTTATTTTATTGCTGCAGCATGTATACTCAGATTTACTTTGACAGGCGCAAAAACTTAAGTGAGTCAATTAAGGAAAATTGATGTCAATTGAGGTTCTTAATTCTGATTGGCTGAATCTCGCGAAAAAACCAGTCTGCACACTGATTTACGTGCGCAACGTTACTGTGCGCGTATTACAATTCGTTTTGCACGTCGTTTTTACGAACGTTATTTTTTGAGAAACTGAGAAAATGCGTTCGGATCGGTATACCACATTAATTTTCGCGCGATAACGCTGGACGATGCGCGCTAAAAAATTTGGGCGTCGCAAACAAAATTGCGCGAAGAATGTAATAGGGACCAGGGAGTATGACCATACACAGGACCCACAGCAATAGAACTCTAACAGTAAAGGCAAGGAGTCTTTCCTTTTTCATGCCCCCTCCCTTTATCATGTTCCTCTCCCCACCTCCCTTTTCAGTCCATTTCATCTCTTTCCTTTTCATTTCTCACGTTTTCAACCCACTCTTAGTTCTCATGGTCATTTCACCCCACCCTGTTTTCATTTCACCCCCCCCCCCTCCGTTTTCATTTAATTTCACCCCCCTCCTGTCACGGTGGGTCAGGGGATGGGGCGCCTGGCAGCAGCTTCCTCGCTGCTCGCTGGCCAGGCGCCGAATGTAAACGCTTCCGGGTGCGCTCACGTGGGACGCCGAGGGGCGGGGCCTGGCGTTATGACGCGGACCCGCCGGGTTTAAAACCCAGTCTCACCATTATACCGGTGCCCCTGACGTGGTATTCACCTCCCGCAGAGCTCTTGTGAATATTTGGCTATTACCTGTGTATGACTCTTGGCTTTGGCAAACGAACCTCCTGTGTATAACCCTTGGCATTGGCAAACGAACCCTCCTGTGTATGACCCTTGGCATTGGCAAACGAACCCTCCTGTGTATGACCCTTGGCATTGGCAAACGAACCCTCCTGCGTATGACCCTTGGCATTGGCAAACGTACCCTCCTGTGTATGACCCTTGCCATTGGCAAACGAACCCTCCTGTGAATGACTCTTGGCATTGGCAAACGAACCCTTCTGTGTATAACCCCTGGTATTGGCATTTACTCTGCTCTAGGTTCTGCCCTTAACGTTGGTACCGAGGTCAGTCTATGTGGCACCCTAAGCACACATCAGATTACCTCTGCTATTACTAAAGTCCTAGGGAGGACTTGTGATCTGTTCTGTACCCCTGTCTGGTGTTTCCCTTTCTTTATCTGTTACCTGCTTAATTGTCTATATAGCTTTGCCGACCATTCAAGGATCGGAAGAGTAGAAAGTGAGCTACATAAAGAGATCAATATCTTGGTAGTCAGAAGGATTCGTGACAATACTCTATTCCATACCTCTGTCTGGTGTTACCCCTTGTTTATCTATTGTCTGGTTAATTGTCTTTCTAGTTTTGCCGACCATTCAAGGATCGGAAGGGTAGAGAGTGGTCTGCGTAAAGGGACCACACTTTTGGTAATCAGAGGGATCCGTGACACCTCCCCGGTGTTCAATTACAGTTGTGTTCAAAATTATTCAACCCCCACTGAAATTGAGTGTTTTGGCCAGTTTGACATTGATTTTGATCATTCAGTCATCTTGCTTTCAATTAAATCAAAGAGGCACGTGTAGGTCAGACAAATATAACATAACATTTATAATGAAATAACCACAAATGTCTTTTCTGTGCTCACATCATTATCAGTTTTATTCAACCCCCAAGTGACATTCAATCTTAGTACTTAGTACAACATCCTTTTACAGTTATAACAGCTTTTAAACGTGAAGCATAGCTTGACACAAGTGTCTTGCAGCGATCTACGGGTATCTTCGCCCATTCGTCATGGGCAAAAGCCTCCAGTTCAGTCACATTCTTAGGCTTGCGCACTGCAACTGCTTTCTTTAAGTCCCACCAGAGGTTCTCAATCGGATTTAAGTCAGGTGACTGCGATGGCCACTCCAAAATGTTCCAGCCTTTAATCTGCAACCATGCTCTAGTGGACTTGGAGGTATGCTTGGGATCATTGTCCTGTTGAAAGGTCCAACGTCTCCCAAGCCTCAGGTTTGTGACGGACTGCATCACATTGTCATCCAATATCTCCTTGTACTGAAGGGAATTCATGGTACCTTGCACACGCTGAAGCTTCCCTGTACCTGCAGAAGCAAAACCGCTCCAAAGCATGATTGACCCCCCGCCATGCTTCACAGTAGGCAAGGTGTTCTTTTCTTCATAGGCCTTGTTCTTCCTCCTCCAAACATAGCGTTGATCCATGGGCCCAAACAGTTCTAATTTTGTTTCATCAGTCCACAGAACACTATCCCAAAACTTCTGTGGTTTGTCCACATGACTTTTGGCATACTGCAGCCGACTCTTCTTATTCTTTGGAGACAGCAAGGGGGTGCGCCTGGGAGTTCTGGCATGGAGGCCTTCATTACGCAGTGTGCGCCGTATTGTCTGAGCTGAAACTTCAGTACCCACATCTGACAAATCTTTTCTCAGTTCCTCAGCAGTCACACGGGGACTTTTCTCCACTCTACGCTTCAGGTAGCGCACAGCAGTCGAAGTCAGCATCTTCTTTCTGCCATGACCAGGTAGCGTTTCAACAGTGCCCTTTGCCTTGAATTTGCGAATGATGCTTCCTATGGTCTCTCTTGCTATGTTTAACATCTTTGCAATCTTCTTATAGCCATTGCCCTTCCTGTGAAGAGTAATCACCTCTTCTCTTGTCTTCCTGGACCATTCTCTTGACTTCACCATGTTTGTAACCACACCAGTAAATGTCTAGAAGGAGCTGAGTATCACAGTCATTTTAAAGCTGCCTAATTGGTGCTTATTATGCTTTATTGCTGCTCCGTGACATCCAAAGGTGTTTTCAATACCTGATTGAAAACACTTGAATGAACCTCTGTTCTTCAGAGTGGTAGTCTTTAAGGGGTTGAATAATTGTGTCAATGAAGAATTCACAAAAGAAACATTTACTACTGTATTACAAAACCAATTGATGTCATTTTAGTTGCATATGGTTCTTTAAAAAGTCCTTGTAGGATTTCATTCTGAATACAATTACAAATGTACACTAAATTCCCTAAAACCCTTTACAGCATTGGGGGTTGAATAATTTTGAACACAACTGTACATGGGTCCTGGAAGCCACTGCCAGTTCTTCGCTCTCCTCTGCCTATTATATAAATTGATTATCCTACGTTCTACTTAAAAAAAATGATATATAATTTATCTTGGTCCTATAATAAAACATACATACAGAAAAAATGGCGTCGCGTCTGTACTCACCAGAGCGACTGCAACAGCCAGGAGTAACAGCCCAGTTCATGTATGAAACATAACAAGAGAAAAAAGATGTCATCTGTGCTCGTTTCTATGTATTTCCATGTACAACAAAAAACTATCAGGAGGTTTTAGTTTGTATTAATGGCCATTGAAACGTAAGCTCGCTCGCGCCGACAAGGCATCTCTTTGTAGAGCGAGTCCTGACCAATGTACCAAAACCTGCTCTACTGAGCAACTACATGCCCCTCCTGCTTTTCAGCTAAGGAGAGGCAGAAAATGGTGGGTTTCATTTATACACGCAAATAAATGAAACCCGCCATTTTCTGCCTCTCCTTAGCTGATAAGCAGCAGGAGGGGCATGTAGTTGCTCAGTAGAGCAGCTTTTGGTACATTGGTTAGGACTCTCTCTACAAAGAGGTGCCTTGACGGGGCGAGCGAGCTTAAGTTTCAATGGCCATTAAAACAAACTAAAACCTCCTGATAGTGTTTTGTTGTACATGGAAATACATAGAAACGAGCGCAGATGACATCTTTTTTCTCCTATAATAAAACATGACTTCAAAGCTCAATTAAATATGATGAAAACAAAACGGTCAAAATGAGCTCAGCACACAGGGGTGAAATGGCTCAACAGCAAAGGAGTTGATTTATAACAAGATTGCTGCACCTTTGTGTTTGTGCAGATGACATTGGCAACTCCAGTTAGATTCAGAGTTGATGTCCAGTTGCAAGGTCCCTTTAACTGAAGGAAGAAGAGTAGGTTGAGTCTTACTACACTCTTTAATTCTCTGTTGAGGCACCACACTCCCCATGTGATTTTTTTTTAGTGAATCTAGGCTTAATTTTCTACAACTCAAATTATTTGTGAGTCGCACTTATTATTTTTCTAGGGAATTTTAGATTCAGATAAGAAATAATAATCAGAATTTAAATTAAAAAAATGCTGTTTGTTTTATTTTATTTTTCAGAGAAACCCACCTAAGTTTTCCTATTTGCGACTCTTAAAACTAAATAAATCTGAGTGGCCATATATTCTTCTTGGAATTCTCGCAGCATTGTTTAATGGCAGTGCTCATGTTTTACGCTGCACAATATATACGAGAATGTTAGCAGTAAGTATATAATAAAATCACTAACTTGATAGAATTTACAACACATGCTTTCTTGACTCATTCCATTGTTTAAACTCTCCTCTGCCAGATTTATGCCTATGATGATCAAGACAGAATCAGAAAAGAGGTTGACTTTTTTTGTATCATGTTTGTTCTCCTTGGTGTATTTTCCCTTTTCTCTTATTTTACACAGGTAAAGTAATTTTACCTATATACATATATATTTTGTGGATCCTTTTTGTCATATGCAAATTATAATATACAGATAATATGCATAGCTGATACATTTTATTCCAAACTCATGATTTAACCAGTTTGCCAGTTTGCTGCGGACAACCATGTGCGGGGAACGTGGTGACTTTTTTGCAGCCAGTGGGGCTTGCAATCACTTCCATTCCATTGGGGGTGAAGTCCTGCGGTGGGTGGGTGGTCTGACTTCCTCCAAGTCTTAAGCCTCTCCGAGGGGCTCAATACCCTCTGCCAAGGGACCCTCAAGCCTCCTCCGAGAGGCCCAATACCCTCCGCCGAGGGGCCCTCAAGCCTCCTCCGAGGGGCCCTTAAGATGATAAACATTATTCTCAGCATATTTCTTGACTTACTACTAATTTAAATGATGATATGCTTTCATCAATAAAGTCTTTTTTGACCGCATGTTTCTTTCATACTTTCATACTGTCGTTGTGTCTAGGGCTTTATGTTCGGAAAGTCTGGTGAAGTCCTAACATTGAGATTAAGAAAGATGGCATTTACATCAATGTTGTATCAGGTTAGTATGCTTACAGGTGCAAAGTCGTAAAGCTAATTAACTATACTCGAATTTACCCTCCTGACGTTGTTATTGTAAAACCTCTAGGATATCTCGTGGTTTGACAACAAAAAAAATAATACAGGAGCTTTAATCACAAGACTCGCTTCAGATGCAGCACAAGTTCAAACGGTAAATATTCTTTCTGGTTTATTACATTTTTTTTGTTTTTATGTTTTCATTTTAGATTTATATATTTTAAATGGAGCAAAGCTCAAAAAGATATAATCAGGGACATAGTCCTAAAAAATTAAATGCAGGAATTCCCAAAGATTTCTCCTCCTCGACCATTGACAGGTCACACACGCAAATTTGATATCAATGTTTAATTCTAAAGATATTTAATACTTCCTTGTATGTTACATAATTATAAAGAAAGGCTGGGTTTTAGGAAACCAGTATAATAATTGTAATAAATATAAAATATTTTTGGTTAATTTATAAGGAAACATATCATTGGAACCTAATAAAAAATTTGCAGTGTGTGGACCAAAAGGGGAACTCTCACAAAATAGTGTAGGAACCGTGATCCCACACGTTCCCACTTAACTTGACACGTGTTTCTAACAACATCCAAATAAAAGCAAGATCCGATGTTTAAGAATATACAGTATCTCACAGAAGTGAGTACACCACTCACATTTTTGTTAATATTTTTTTATATCTTCAACCTTCAACCTCTGCAGCAATGCTGGCAGCACTCATACGTCTATTTCCCAAAGACAACCTCTGGATATGACGCTGAGCACATGCACTTAACTTCTTTGATCGACCATGTCAAGGACAGTTCTGAGTGGAACCTGTTCTGTTAAACCGCTGTATGGTCTTGGCCACCGTGCTGCAGCTCAGTTTCAGGGTCTTGGCAATCTTCTTATAGCTTAGGCCATCTTTATGTAGAGCAACAATTCTTTTTTTCAGATCCTCAGAGAGTTCTTTGCCATGAGGTGCCATGTTGAACTTCCAGTGACCAGTATGAGAGAGTGAGAGTGATAACACCAAATTTAACACACCTGCTCCCCATTCACACCGGAGACCTTGTAACACTAACGAGTCACATGACATCAGGGAGGGAAAATTATTTGGACACTTTCACTTAGGGGTGTACTCACTTTTTTTGCCTGCGGTTTAGACATTAATGGCTGTGTGTTGAGTAATTGTGAGGGGACAACAAATTTACACTGTTATACAAGCGGTACATCCACTACTTTACAATGTAGCATAGTGTCATTTCTTCAGTGTTGTCAAATGAAATTCCATGCTGGGAATTCAATTAAAGCTACTAAAAGGTTGCCTGCACTTCCACCCAGAGACAGTATTGAACTGTAAAATACAGTCTCCTTGAATCTGGTGTTAAGTGGCTTTGCATTTGCAAAATCACATAACATGCTCTATAAACCCCCCTATTAAATGCCATACTGACCTCTAATCCCAAGGTTGAGAGGGCGGTGTGATCCACCACTTCCTCTCGCCAGGAGCAGAGTGAGACTGGGAACAAATTCTTCTGCAGCGCTTCTTGATCTCGCGATAGCTTGTGTAGAGCGTGCGGTCGGGACACTCAAGGCTTCATGGAGTCCTATGGAGTCCAAGAGCCGATATTCACGGGGATGTGCTGCACTGCTGACGATATCTGACAACTTTGCGCTTCATTCCGTGACTAGGCACTTCTAAAGCACCTAATCTGGAATGCGGATGGTAAAATGGAGACGATAAGGAAAATCGCCAAAAGTGTGTGATAGGGTCCTGAGATTTTATCTGTTTTGGTTAAAAATGTGTGTATTTTCTTAGAAAAATGCAGTAATAGGTTCCCCGTTTGCAAGAGTACCCTCAGAATATATAACCACATAGGTTTGGATGATGAAATGTGGAAAAATAATTTTACACGTAAATGATTGCAATCTGAATGGAAATTTACATCTTTTGTTATAGCATTGCGACTAAACATGACATTTACACGGAGTCCCCTGAAAAAAGGATTTATAATTTGCCTGGGTCCTATAATAAGATATGACTTTAAATCGCGTTTAAACATGATGAGCACAAAACGCTCGGAATGAGCTCAGCACACAGTTGTGTAATTGCTCAGCAGGGAAGCGGTTGAAGTATATTTATCAGTCACAATGCATTATAATTTGCTTTTCATTTCCAATTTTCTTATGTTTTTATCTTATTCACTTTAGGCAGTAGGTCCCAGACTTGGCGTAATAGTTGAAAGCTCGTGTATAATGGGAGTGTCTATTATAATCGCTTTTCTTTTTGGATGGGAAATTACCTTGGTGATTGTCGCTCTGTTCCCAATTCTCATTTTCACTGGAATTCTTCAAACAAGGGCCTTAATTGGCTTTGCTAATCTTGATAAAATAATGCTTCGGAAGGCTGGAAAGGTGTGAGTTATTATTATTATATCAGAACTCAAAATGTATAGTTAGAACTTTCTAGTTACATAATTTACTTGCTTTTTATATTTTAGGGGGTGGTTTCAAAGAACATAGTGAGAAAAAAAGGAAATTATAATCTGTATATTACTTGAAGAGGGTAGTACTATGATATTATTGTATATATTTCCTGTATGTAAAGTACAGATAAATACCAGCATGGAACTTTGAAAGATTTGAAGTGTAGCATTTGTAGCACAAAGATATTTTTTAAATTCTCCCCAGGGTCCAATGATTACTCATCAATTGTCTGTGAACAAGTACAAATTTTGAGCCCTAACATGTAGTTAATTTTTGAGATACCCACTGTCTTTTTTTTCAGGAATTACTCTCTCAAATTCAAAGTTCTGCATTCTTTGCATTCTGACAAATTTTTATAGAAGAAGGGGCAAAAACATAATTCCCAAATATGGGCCACATTACAATCCTGGTGCTAACGTCAACGCTCGCGTTAACGTTAGCCCCGGGGCTACCGCATATTACAATCCAAACGCTAACGGGTTAAGTAACCCATTAGCGTTTGGTATCTTGCGCTTTTCAGCGCAAGGTTGCCGTACTTTGCGCTCCCTATACTTAACATGGGGAGCGCAAAGTGTTAATCAGCGTTAGGATTACAAAGTCCTAATGCTGATTAACGTCCGGCTGTGGTTAGCAAAAAGTTAACCACAGCCTGGACCTGGTGCTAACGGATTCTGCTTTTTAAGCGCCTGCAATGTAATCTCCCGTTAAAACGGGGGCGCTAGGGAGAAAACTGCAGGCGCAGTTTTTTCTCCCTTGATCTCCCGTTTTAGCGGGAAGATTGTAATGTAGCCCTATACGTTTTATCATTTTAACTCAAATTACATATGGTGGAAAATGAGGTTTGAGTGGGATTTATTATTATAACAATCGCAAGATTGTGCAGGGCCGCAGAGTGATTCGTGGCGGGAGATTGGGGACTATTTGTCCCATGTTCAGCATAGGGAGTGCAATGTACACTAACAGGGCTATTCAAAGAGATCCGAATGGCTGGAGAAAGGTAACCGAATGCTGAAAATCAGCGTTCGGTTACCTTTCTTGGCCATTCGGCTATCCAGAGAGCAGGCAATTCGCCAAATCGTGGCGAATTGCCTGCACATTCAGTGCCTGTTCGGTGCCTGTTCGAGGGCAGTGAAATCCCCATAACAAAGCACTTTCATGAGTATTCAGAGAACACAAACCAGCAGTGAAAGGTTCCCGACATGCCCTGCCATTCGGTGGATTAATTCGGCAAGTTTATTCAGGAGAATCCCATAGGCTTCAATATAAAAAATATTCCCGTTTTAATTCAATATCTAATAAACCGTTCATTAAAAAATTCTTCAGTAAAGAGTCTCTTTATTTATAGATTTGTTAGGATATTTTAAGCATTTTTTTTTTTTTAAAAAGTCAGATTCTTTTTTTTTTTTTACTTTACTTATTTTTTCTGTAACAGCCCTTTTTATTATCATTCCCTGGACCTCATATATAAATTTCAGACATTTTCGCTCAGTAGTTTCTTTGCAAACAGCGTTTCACTTTTCAATCATTCATGCAAACTGTTTTCCTAATTTATTCACTGCCTCTTCTGCGGTGTCGGCTTTTTCCGGCGGCTTCACTGCATGTGATCGGCTCCTGCTTGGGTTTTTTTCCAGTGTCTTCGACGGGTTAATCCAGATGATTTTACGGGTTTTCGGCATGCATTCGCCGGGTTTTTGCCAGGTTTTCGGCGGGTTTTCGGCAGCTTTTCCCTGCACTTCGAGAGCCCTGTGGTGCTTGCTGAATACACCGCAGGGTGGCCGAAATCGGAAAGCCAATTTTCACCGAATACGAAGAGAACGAAAAGTCACCGAACGTGACTTCTCTTTGAATAACCCTGTAAGCTTTCGCACACTACCGCAACCACTGTTGCTTTAACGGGATTTTTACCCCGTTAGCCTTGGAAAGGTAATATGTGAGGGATGCGTTAAAGGAACTTAACCTAGTGCTAACACTCACATTTATGAGCCCTAGCGCTCACGTCTGGAACCATAAAGTACATGTTGCAGGAAAGGGGTTGCCGAAGTTTTATTGTGGAGCAGCACCGGTTTTGGCCTTCTTGCAAAGCAGGCTGCCAGAGACGTGACAAACAAGTGCTGTTTCTCAGAGCCCTCACAAAGTTTGTTTCCCTATGGATTGGGGACTTCTAGTGGACATATGCATGTATAGACCAAGTAATAGCAAGGAAAGGAAGAAATGTGGGCAAACTACAATTGATTGAATAGATTTCCCACTCCATAGTTTCTGTAACAAACCAAATAATATAAACTGTGTGGTTGAGTCAGGGCCGGATTAAGATCTCTCTGGGCCTGGAGTTGAAGATTATGGTGGCTTTTTTTGTAATTTAGTGAAATGAAAACCTATTTTAGGTTATCTAATAGTGCAGATACGGGTATATGTAACCAGGCAGATACTGTGTGATTAAGTGTTCACTTAGATTTCAATCATTTAAAGAGTGTAATTGTTTTTTGTTTTTTTTAACATTTTATCAGCCAAACCTTTGTAGTTATATATTCTATAGGGCATTCTTGTTAAAAAAAATGTGAAATGGGAACTTGTTACTGCATTTTTCTGAAAAAATATACAATTTTAACCAAAAACTGAAAAAAAATTGAAATATTTCCCTTGTGTTTTGGAACATGTTTTTTTTTGACATGTATAAAACACTGAACTTGCTCCCAGCTTGGGAAATGAGAAGGTGGGTAATGGCAGTGGTGTTGCTCATTTTATAAGTGACAAATGGACAATGCCATCGCTTTGGAACTAAAAATAACTTTCAAAAAAAATTGTTTTCTTTTCTTTTCGATTTTGCATGGTCAGGTTTGGTATTAATGCAAAGGCCGGACTCTGCCCTGTCCAATGACACCTCACTTGACCTTGTGAGGTGTAAAGATTAGTGAAGCAGGGGTCCAAAGTTCCCCGCAGTGCTCTTCGCTGCAGTGCGGCGGTTTAGGTTTGTGATGTAACAATTCATAACAATGAATTGTACCATCACCCATCACCTCCACACTTGTTGGTGGCATGAGAAATGGGATGGTTAGTTAGTGCAGAATCATTGTTTACTTTATAATTGAAAAGTGAAAAATATTACTGTTGGAAAGAAAAAGTAAATATTTATTATTTTATTTGGTTTACTTAAAACCTGATCATGTTTGGTATCATTGGAAGATCCATGCTCTGGCCTTTTCAGTGATACCTCACTTGACACTGTAACTGCTATGGTGTTGGAGTTACAGGGGTCCAAATGCAGACATAGTTATCCTTTCTCTGGGCCTATTCTAAGGCATGGGCCTGGAGCTGCTGCTCCTTCTGCCCCATATGTTAATCCGGCCCTGAGTTGAGTCATATTATGAGTCGAATGTATGAAGAAATCTCATTGGTCTGTTTATGATGGTGCACAATGTCACTATGAAACAAGTTTTAGATTAATTTTTTTACTCAAAATTAACAGATAGCAACCGAAGCTGTGGATAATATTCGTACTGTTGTATCTTTAACTAAAGAAGATTTATTTGAAAAGATGTACTGTGATCGCTTACAGAAACCTTACAGGTCAGTATTTAGTGAATATTATTCTCTATAATTAAAAGCTAATCATGCAGCCTATTTAAAGTTAGATTTTTTTTTAATTTTTGCAACTCTTTATGAGTTTGACAAACAACAAGAACATTTGTCGCAAAGAAAAAACAATAACAGATTTTTCTATCACGCATATTCTGAGTGTAGAGTCCCACAATCACATAAGAAGACCCACACAGGACATTTGTAAATATGTTTTATTTTATTGATTAAGGTTCAGTAAAATCACATGAAAAGAAACATTAGACACTGTCATCAGCTCGCAGGCTGGGTGAGACATAAAAAGAGTATGGACCCTATTACAATCTTTGCGTTAAAATGCTCGCGCAACGCGTAAATTTGTGCGCCAAGCGTTAAATGTTAACGCGCGTAAATCAACGCTGGAATTACAATCCTCGCGCATTTTTTCATCCGTCGAGCAATAACGCGCGTTAAACGGAGGCGCACAAATGCGCGCACAGCAACGTTGCGCGCAGAAATCAGTGTGCGGACTGTATTTTTCACGCGATTCAGCCAATCAGAATTAAGAACCACAATTATCTCATGTTAAGTTTTTGCGCCTGCCAAAGTCAATCTGAGTATATATGCTGCAGCAATAATAAATGCACACACAACTTCTCAATTTTATTGGTTTAGTATGTGTAGAATGTGTAACTATACTTTGCTGCATTTTCGGGCTGGTGTATTTGGTTTCGGCCAGGTTGATAGAATTTTCCGTTAACACCAGCTTTTAGGAGTTGCTAAAATTATGCGCGCAACGGCTATGCGCTAATTCCTGCGCATAGATTGTAATACCATCCGCGTACCAGCGCAAAAACGCATTTGCGCTCACAATCTTAAGTATAGGACGCACGACGTACAGTAAGCTCGCACAGCGTTCGCACAGGTTCGCCCACGGTAGACGTATACGCGCGTTTGTTGCGCTGACATTGTAATACGATGTTCAACGCAAAGGGTTTTACCCCTCGCGTTAATGCATTTTTGAGCGAAGATTGTAATAGGGCCCAATATATTTAATGCTGGACAAAATAACAAGATTCAACAAATCATCAAATCTTAAGTGCAAAACTAAGGGGACATGGGGAGGGTATTAATCACCAAAGTCAACAGATGAGACTATAAAGAATGTGGATACCCCGATCAGCCCGACAAAAAGGGGGGCAAGGAATGGGAGAGTGGGCAGGGCCCCATTGCAGTCGGGATTTGGAATGAACAAAGGCACTTTACAGCACAGCAAATACAAGGAACAAGGCATAAGGCAGGAGAGGAGATGGAAAATCTCAGTCGCAGCTTATCAAGGCTCGAAAGGTCAACCCTCCAGAAAGCAAGAGCCATCTACTAGATATCAGAGTGTAATGGGTTTTCATATCATTCATGGTATAATAAAGTTGTTCTACATTATGCAAGTCCTCCGTTTTGGAGAACCAGAACCGCATTGGAGGACATGACCTTTGCTTCCAGTACAGGGGTATCAGACTTTTGCCCACATTTAGGATGCGGAGGCAGACAGATTTCTTATAGCCAGACGTTGCATATGGAACATTATGTAACACCATGGGGGTGGGTAGGAAATCTGGCGTAGGGTCAACAAATAGTTGAATGATTTTATGAATCCGCTCCCAATACGGGTGGATGACCGGGCATGACCACCAGATATGGAGGGCGGATCCGGGGGCTGTGCCTCAATGCCAGTATGTATCTGACGCGTCCAGGAACATATAGCGAACCTGTTGGGGAGTTCTATATTACAATCTACTAGCGTTGATTAACGTCTGGCTGTGGTTAGCAAAAAGTTAACCACAGCCAGGACTTGGTGCTAATGGATTCCGCTTCTGCAGAATCCGATAACACCAGCCTAAAAAATAAAAAAATGAATTGCATACTCACCCTCTGTCCCGCGGCGAGGACCGCGGCTCCAACTGCCTCCTCCACCCGGCGGGAGCAGGGAAAGACTGGGGGAAGGTCCTGCGAGGCGAGATCCGTCTGGTCATGTGACCGGCAGGGGGAAACTCAGTGGAGTCCTATGGACTCCATGGAGTGGATGCTCGCAGCTGCGTTCAGCGCTGCCGCGAGCATCCCGGATTTTACCACGCGGTAACAATGCAGGCAGCATTTTTTGCGCCTGCATTGTAATCCAGCGTTAAAACAAGGGCGCAAGGGGGAAAACTGCGGGCGCAGTTTTTCCTCCTTTGCGCCCGCGTTTTAACGCTAGGATTGTAATTTGGCCCTATATAGTTTAATATCTTGAAATTCCAACTATCAAATATCAAAATGCTGTCTAAATTTGACCTTTATTTATTATATTTTAAACATGTTGGTTTAGATTGGGATAATATGTCAAATCGTTTGTTCTTTTTCAAATTTTCTTTTTTTTTTCAATAACGTTAATTTCAAAACACTCTTTAGTCTGACTTCTTAAAACGATATATTTCAGAAACGTACAGCTGAAAGCAAATATCTATGGACTTTTTTTTGCATTCAGTCAATCATTTTTCTATTTCGCTCAAGCTATTTGCTTCAATATTGGTGGACATATGATCGAAACTGGAAAGATGACTCCAGAGAACTTATTTCTGTAAGTGTAAATTCAACATTCTTTCAGAAAAAAGAGCATATTAAAATTATTCTAATTGAACTTTGTGATTTACGATGTAAACTGAAAGGTGGAATATTTATATATTTCTTTGCATGTTCTTTACAATTTGAATCCCATTAACAACATCATATTTTTTATATATATATCTCCAAGGCGTCATGCACAAACGCTTCAATCCTATGTTGCCCGGTGCCAACCAACCAGCTTCAAATGTATTCAAAAGGCAGAATGAACGCAGCGGCACTCCAGGTCTTTTCTTAAAACATTAAGGGCCACATTACATTCCTGACGTTAACGCTCACTTGCGTGAGCATTAACGTTAACTGCGGTGTCTACCTCATATTACGAACCAAACCCGTTAAGTAACCCGTTTGGTACCTTGTGCTTTTCAGCGCGAGGTTACTGTACTTTGCGCTCCCTATACTAAACATGGGGAGCGCAAAGTGCTAATCAGCATTAGGATTACAATCTACTAGCGCTGATTACTGTCCGGCTCTGGATAGCAAAAAGTTAACCACAGCCAGGACTTGGTGTTAACGGATTCCGCTTCTGCAGAATCCGTTAACACCAGCCAAAAAATAAAATAACAGAAGTGTATACTCACCCTCTGTCCCGCGGCGAGGACCACGGCTCCAACCGCCTCCTCCATCTGGCGGGAGCAGAGAAAGACTGGGGGAAAAAGTACCCCCAGTCTCTCCCTGCATATCACTACGCTGACCGGCCGGATCTCGCGAGGCAGCGGGAAACTCAATGGAGTCCTATGAACTCCATCGAGTGGATGCTCGCGGCTGAGCTCAGCGCTGCCACGAGCATCCCCTTGGGTTAACTCGCGGTAACAATACAGGCAGCATTTTTTGTGCCTGTATTGTAATCCAGCATTAAAACGTGGGCGCAAGGGGGAAAACTGCGGGTGCAGTTTTTCATCCCTTGGGCCTGCATTTTAATGCTATGATTGTGATATAGCCCTAGATGTTTATTTATGCCATTAAAACATGTGTCCACAGGTGTCCTGAGGAAAGCTCCAGATAGGAGCTAAAACGTCGACCCATGTTTTAATGGCATAAATAAACATTTAGGACCCTATTACATTCTTCACGCTAGCGTTAAATCGTTTTTTCTTTTTCTGTAACAGCCCTTTTTATTATCATTCATTGGATCTTATATGTAAATTTCAGACATTTTCGTTCAGTAGTTTCTTTCAAACAGCGTTTTACTTTTCAAACATTCAAGCGTTTTTTTTTTCTTTTCACTCCATTCGTCTGCGGTGTCGGCTTTTTCCAGCAGCTGCTCTGCGCTGTGACGGCGGCTGCTCGGGTTGCTCCAGCGTGTTTGGCGGGGTTAATCCAGATGTTTTTGTGGGTCTCGGTGCGTTTGCCGGGTTTTGCGGTGAGTGTATGTCGGGTTTGCGGCAGCTTTTCCCTGCACTACGACGGCCCTGTGGTGCTTGCTGAATACACCGCAGGGTCGCCGAAATGGGATCGCCAAATCGCACCGAATTGAAGAGAACGAAAAGTCACCGAACGTGCGGTGACTTTTCGATTCTCTTTGAATAACCCTGTGTGTACCTATACACCTTCCCATATTGATATATGTTAGGCTGTGTGGGAGTAAACCTTATTGAATGGTGCAAAAAGCAAAATAATTTAGACTAACACACGGAAGAAATAGCATTATCGCACATTTATTCGTGTATCTCCATATAATATCCTTTATGATGCTGTAATAAGTGAATGAGTAGTGTGAAGTCTCACTAGTGCAAAACAAGAGAAATGTCGGCCATTTTGATTTTGTGGGAGTTCTACAACAGAAAGGTTAATTAGGTCTATTGATATCATTTTCCTTCCAGTGTAATTTCGCTTGTAGCATTTGGTGCCGTTATCATTGGAGAGGTTATATCATTTACTCCTGATTATGCAAAGGGCAAAACTGCTGCGTCTGATCTGTTTGAATTGTTTGATATGGTGCCGACAATTGATAGCTTCCTTAACCAAGGACACAAACCAGTAAGTGATTTTATTTAAATACATATAACCAATGTATACACTGTTAGGGAATAAATGAGATTTCAGTTTTGTTATGTCTTCATAGTGATTCATTTGTAATTACTTCAAAAACTATATTTGTCATACATTCCTACTTGAGCCGCCATCGCCTGTCTTCTATTGGCTGGTTCTTCCAATCTGAAAGGGGAACGGGGCAGGAGAACTGCAAGGGAAGGAACTGCTCAGTGCCAACAAGGGACATGCTGAACAGAGCCATCGTGTTCACTATTTGCACTGCACAGCGTGTCCCAGTGCATCCCTCACTTTTGCTGAGGTACTCATTGCAGCACTGGAGGATCAAGGAAGTAGAGGAGGATGCAGCAGAAGCATCAGAAAGGTCAGTGATAAGGGTGACCCAAAGACTTTTACTTTTCAGTATTATGGAATAGAGGGGCTCAATCTGTATATTGAAAAAAAAGGATCAATACTCACCTCCAGTCCCTTGATGGAGGAGAGGATGCAATCCACTGCATCTTCATCCACCAGCAATTCCTCAACTCTTGAGGGGTTATCCAATAAAAGCCGAACTTGCCACCAAATTGCACTGAATGGTGAATTTCACTGTACGGTGTAATTTCGTGGAAATTCGGCTATTCAGAAAGCTGGCGATTTGCCAAATATTGGCAAATTGCCAGCGAAATACAGTGCAATTCACCTCAGATCACCGCAAGCCGGCAATCTTCAGCAGCAATCCCCATAGAAAAGTCATGGTTAATCTATTCAGAGGATGCCGAACTACACCGAAATGTTGGCGAATTGCCCTGATTTTCAGTGCTTTCGTTCGACAGGTTTAAACAGGCAAATCCCATAGATTTTAATGTAAAAAAAATACTGTTTTTTTATTTTTTTATTCAACTGTTTATTCTTTTTATTTGCAGCAAAAAGTATCTTTTTATTTTTTATTTAGAATTTTTAGGCATTTTTTCTGAATTTGTTAGGCAAAACTTTGATTCCCGTTTTTTTATGGCATTTTTTTAAATTCTGTTCATTTTTATTATTATTTATAGGACTTTTTTTTTTATTTCCATGCATTTTCATGCATTTTTATTGTCTTTAAACGTTTGTAAAAAATTTGCCTTCCCCCCAGTTCAGCAGCTGATCGGCTTTTTTTCAGCGGTCTGTTCGGTGGATCGTCGGCTGCGTTCAGCAGTTTGCGACTGTGTTCAGCGGTCTGTTCAATGGGTCGTCGGCTGCATTCGGCGGTCTGTTCGGTGGGTCATTGGCAGCATTCAGCAGTTTGTGGCTGCGTTCAGCGGATCTCTACAGCGCACTTCGGGGACCCTCTGGTGAATAGTGAATTCAACACAGGGTCGGTGAATTGAACTCACCGAAGTGCTCCGAACGAGAGCAACAAAATCTTTGGAGTGTTATAGTATTCAATAGCAGCTCCCAATAATTATGAGTCAAAACGCTAATATAGTGTGTGCTTCCGTATAATCTAGTTTGTAAAAAGGAGCCGCTATTATCGGCTGAAAGCACTTTAGATTTAAAGAAGCCCATAATATCACGTCTGCTTTACCCTCACCAGTGGGTAGAATGCAGCCCAGTAGTTTGTCTCCACTAGTTATTGAATCTAAGGCTCAGAGAGAACAGGATATAAAGTGAAAATAAATTCTATTTGCTGGGTTAACTTGCATTACATTGTGATACTATCTGATGCTGGGCATAGCGCTTTTATTCCTAATGTTGTTCTATTTTTAATAGGATAAATATCAAGGTCATATAGAATTCCGTAAAGTGTATTTCAATTATCCATCACGTCCAGATGTACCTGTCCTCAGGGACTTGTGTCTCAAAATACAGAGTGGAAAAACTGTGGCATTTGTCGGAAGCAGCGGATGTGGCAAAAGCACATGTGTTCAACTTCTAGAAAGGTTTTACGACCCACTAGAAGGAGTCGTGGTAAGTCAATGTTGTCCATTCAACGTATTAAATTAAAGCCTACCACCCGACTCAGTAACAAATCATCCGACCGACACAAAAAGGGTCCTCACCTCTCCCTGAATTAACATACCTCAATACAGAATGCACCTGTGAACATGTAACATAGTGACTATATTTCCTACATATTTATTTTCTGTGTTAATCTGTATAATTGTGTTATTTTTTTTAATATCTTGCATTTATTACTTTGTATTTCTGTAACGACTGTAAAATTTCAATGTTCCTGAACCTAGGACATACTTGAAAACGAGTGAAATCTCAATGTATTCCTTCCTGGTAAAATACTTTCTCAAATATAAATAAATAACATCTCATCACTGCAGTCCCCCCCTCCTGTTTCTCACCCCCTCACCCATCTAGATTGTAAATTCCCACAGCAATAGAGCCCTCATGTCCTCCTGTATCTGTTGGCAGCATAATGACCTGTCTCCTTTATGTATTGTAGAATTGTCCGGTCTTTACCCATTGCACCATTGAACAGCACTGCGGAATGTTTTGGTGATTAATAAATAATAATAATAATAATAAAGACACGTAAACACATGACCTGGATTCAATCACAATACGTATATAATCAGTTACACATGGGATAATTAAAACTATACATAAAAAGAAAACCCAGAGCACAGAATGCAACAAACAATTTACTGCTTAACCCCTTCACTGCCATGATCGAGTATACTCCATTATCCGAAAGCCTTAATATTGAGTATACTGAAGGAGTTAACTAGATTATTGGGGTTCTAACAGATTGAAAATCATGGAAAGCACTTGGATTGTAATTCTCATGACTTGTTTTGGCCTTGAGAGTAACCCCAAAATAATACTTTTTTCAGCAAACTCCTAAATGAAGCATTGTGGGGGGGGGGTTGGGGGGGTTTCAATTGCTGGGATTTGCTGAGACACAGGAAGCAGCATGACTGAATTCTCCACAGTAGGAATAGTCTGTGTTGTTGCTTCGGCATTTCATCATGGGCAAGCTAATCAAAGTTAGAATATCCTTAAGACGTTTCAGATAAGACAGATTTTATGAAATGTACTGAACTGAAAAAATTACAAATTTCAACATCTTAATAATGGCCTGAGCATGCAAATAAATTCATCAAACTGCATAGTTTGGCAATTTAAGGAGAATTTCATATAAAAAAAATCTTTGCATGCGTTTAATATAAGGATACAAAAGCTAAATTCTAAAATAAAGTGACATTTTAACCTTTCCCTTTCCAGCTATTTGATAACATCGATGCTAAATATTTGAATGTGCAATGGCTTCGTTCCCAAATTGGAATTGTATCCCAGGAGCCGGTGCTGTTTAACTACAGTATCGCCGAAAACATTGCCTATGGAGACAATTCCAGAACCGTGACAATGGATGAGATAAAGAGTGCAGCAAAAGTGGCCAATATCCATTTCTTCATAGACGGACTACCTGAGGTGAACACACTATTAACTGAATTCGACAATTTTTGAACGCATTGAAAGGAGATGGCGTTATTACACGAGTAGAGAGTAAACATATGTACAATGAAACAAAGGGATGCCACGATTGGCTGAATACATGAAATAAAAAGAACAAATCAATGCATACAATTTTTTTTTCTATTTTAACATTCGAGAAATGAGTAGCAACCAAAAAAGCAGTTGATAAAGAACAGGGCAATTGAAAGTGACCTGCCCGAACAGGACTCAAATCCTTGTATTGTGTGGGATGTATTTGAAGGACATCACCAGGGGGTAGATTAGATGTTTTTACGCTCCTTGTCTTTACTCATTCGCTGTCATCTCTTGTCTTGTGTAGCCCTGAAACCACAATACACCCCCTGCTGCCTTATCTAAACATTCCCTCCTCCACTCTACTGACTCTTAAATACAGTACAAGATAAACCAAAACAGTAAAGTAAAACTTTTGCACAGATTTTAGTGAATGTCGCAACATGGATAAATCCACAAAATGGAAACAGGAGATTTAAAAAAAATAACTTTTTTCCCATTTTTACATGCAATTGCTGTAGACGGAGAATAAAAAGCAGCAGCATGTGTTTTATAAAGCGGTTTATTTGTAATGAACAAGTAATCTAGTTACCACTTATGTAAGTGGTGGTGTCACATTAAAATACTTTGAATCTACCTCCCAGTGATGTCCTTTGAATACATCCCACATAATACAATGATGTGAGTCGTTGACTGACGCATCCACTTCATTCTATGGCCAAAACCACACAATGAGGAAGAAGTACTGTAAAGCAAGCAGGGAGGCAAGACGCAGCAGTGAATGCAGGGGCTGGACTCAGGGATGGGATCAGCTTCAAAATGCCAAAAAATGGCACAACCTAGTCCCGATACTGATCCGTAGAAGCGGATCGGGAAATCCCTAATATTTGCACATATTTTATTGTACTTTTTAACTGACTAACAGGTACTTCTCTGTACCTTATATAGTTTCCATCCTAACTACAACTGGTGGATGCTATAATACATGACGTCTCTAAGGACCTCATTATAGAGTCCTGGAATTATTATTATTATTATTATTATTCTTTATTTATAAAGCGCCAGCATATTCCGCAGCGCTGTACAATAAGCACAGTATAGACAGGGTTACAATACATTGATCAACATTTGACAAACAGTACAGGAGGAGATGAGGGCCCTATTCCCGTAGGAACTCACAATCTGGGAGGGTTGGGGTTGGAAACAGGAGGAGAGGACTGTAAGGTGAGAGTGATTGATGGTTGCGTCAGTGAGTTGGGTGGTAGGCTTCCCTAAATAGGAATATTTTCAGGGAGCGTTTGAAGGAAGAGAAGTTAGGGGAAAGTCTGACAGTACGAGGGAGAGCGTTCCAGAGAGTGGGGGCTGCGCGTGAGAAATCCTGCAGTCTATCATGGGAAGAGGTGATGCGGGGAGAAGCTAGGCGCAGGTCACTGTTTGACCTTTAGGGAGCGGGCTGGGGTGTATTTGGTGATTAGTGAGGACAGGTAGCGGGGAGCTGAGTTAGTGAGGGTTTTGTAGGTAAGGATAAGGATTTTGAACTTAATTCTGCAGTGGATGGGGAGCCAGTGAAGGGACTCGCAGAGGGGAGCGGCAGAGACAGAGCGGAATAATTAAATCTCAACTGATCTGACTGTTACTTTGTTTGAAAAGTTCCTATTGTCTATTAACCCCTTCACTACCAAGTTATTTTCCAAAAAAATCATTGTCAGAAAACAGTGGTTTTCTGTAAAATGATATTTAATTAATTATACATTAAGAACTATTTTGGCATAATTCCAAATTATACAGTAATTGCATTTCCAAATGTATTTCTTACTGTAATAACCTATTTGGCCAATAGATGGTGCCATCTACTGCCAAATTGAGTTACAGCCATTATAGCTGCAGCTCGTTTTTGTTTCCCCTACATTGGCTGCTGAATGTCCGATGTCAGGCATTACCAGACGATTTTACAGTTTTAGCTCTTTGGGTATTATGGGCTACAACATTGGGGGACACCATCTGCAGGCCAAAGGCAAGCAAATTTCATTGCTTTTGGGCTGCAGATCTGCTGATCGAGATATCTCTATAGCTTGGCATCGGATGGTGTTTTTGAAGCCGAGATATCTCGATCTCGGTACTGAAGCGGTTAAGACCAGCAATAATGTAAGATACAAAAGTTGGAGTTAAACTCCTATTTGCTTCTTCTATCAGTAGACCCCTTAAATAAGAGTCATTTGGATCCAGGGTGCTCTGCGATTAGGGATTTATTCTCCTTATACCGATACAATGGATTGTATTTCAGCAGGCTACGTATTCGTGCTTTGAAGGAATAAAAAACACATTTACATAAAGAGACTGTATATATACACACACCGGGTGAATAGAATAGCAATTTCCGTTGGTTGAATAACCTGGGTGAGGTCTCTAAGGCAGGGGTAAGACGAGCGCACTATGTGCGCCCGTACTGACGTGCCTTCCGGCGTCCGTCGCAACATCGTGACGCTGCGACGGGGCCGGCCACACGCTGTCGCGAGCACACGAACTGCACACGCGACAGCGGCCGTGCTGCGTCCGTGTAGCAAGCCTCCCCGTAAAAGTGCTAGGACGCGCCTTGACGGGGCTGCAAAGCGCAATGCTCCATAGGAGGATTGAGCCTTGCAGCGCTGAGTGCACTAACTGCGCTCAGTGAGGCGGCCAGATGGGTGTCAGAAAGGTGTTGAGTGGAAGGAACGTCCACTCTCACGGTCGTTCTTTCCACACTTACTACCACTCGTCTGACCCCAGCCTAAAGCAACAGACTCATCTCTTCACGTACAGTCTAACGTAATCAACCAAAAGATAAACTAAATCCATTATACATACTAACGGACAATATGATATAGTTAATAGGAACACACAATCGTATCTTTTCTTTAACCTCCTGTTATTTGCCTTTGATACAAGGTTACTTGTAAAGACAAAATTATTTGGCAAACTGTCAGTTTGTGTATCTAGACACAGCTGTAAAAACAACCGTACAATACACCACAATAAAATACAGTTTACTTAATATAATTGTATTTATTTTTGTCACTAGAAATATGATACAATGGTTGGAGGAAAAGGAACTCAACTGTCCGAAGGCCAGAAACAAAGAATAGCAATAGCCAGGGCCTTATCCGGGAACCGAAAGTTCTGCTCTTTGACGAAGCTACTTCTGCATTAGACAACGAAAGTGAGAAGGTGAGTAACTGATTATACAAAAAAAATTGTGAACAGAAACCATTATAGAGTTTTTACGGGTTATTCACATAGCACCCAAATGTTGGCGACATTTCGGTGCTCTGTCGTTCCTTCAGGGAGCTTCGGGGAATCAAATTTCCCCACCCTGCGGTGAATTCTGCATTCACCGCAGGGTTCTGGAGCAGGGGGAAAAGCCGCTGAAAAAAAAAGATGCAGAACCGCCAAAATTATCGGATCTGATAATTTTGGCGGATCAGGCGTATTATCGAATCGGATCTGATAATACACCGAGAACCAGCTTAAAGTATCAGATACGATAATTTCGGTAGTTTTGCAGCTCTTTTTTTTAAAACCACTCAGAAAATATCGGTTCCAACGAAAATGTTTGGAATTGACATATAAGGTGCTATGAATGAATAAAAAGGTCTATAACAGAAAAAAGAAAATTCGCTATTTAAAAAAAGAAAATTCGCTATTTAAAAAAAAAGGAAAAATTAATTGCCGAAAAAATCCTGAAAAATGCCTAAAAGATCCTTAAAAAAAAATCAATAAATAGACTTTTTGCTGCAGATTAAAAAAAATCAACGGTTTAATAGATATTGAATAAAACCAGGAATATTTTTTACATTGAAACCTATGGGATTTGCCAGATTAAACCTGTCAAATGAAACCACCGAACATCAGGGCATTTCACTGACATTTCACTGCTGTTCGGTGTTCTGTGAATAGATCAACCATTGCTTCTCTATGGGGGATTTCACTGCTGTCGAACAGGCACTAGACATGTGCATTCGTTTTAGTACTAAAATGATTTAGTTCGAATTTGGGATAATTTCGTTTTCGTATGACTCAAGAGAAACGAAACTGCTCAGTACAAAAAACGAAAGAAACTAAAATAAAATGCACTACATTTTAGTTTCAGTCCTTTTTGTGATATTACATTGAGTGAAGGAGACCAGCAATGAAGAGCGCAATATTGCAACATCCGAAGTTCTGCACCCTACACATGCCAATGCAGTAGGATGTTCTATACAGAGAGGGGCATTAACTAATGCAGGATAATGTTCTATACATTATACAGAGAGGGGTATTAATGCAGGAAGATGTTATACACATTATACAGAGAAAGGTATAAATTGAGGAGGATGTTCTATACAGAGAGGGACATTAATTAATTCAGGAGGATGTTCTATATATTATACAGAGAGGGGTATTAATTAATGCAGGTGGATGTTGTATACGTTATACAGAGAGGGGTATTAATTAATGCAGGAGGATATTCTAAACATTATACAGAGAGGAGACTTTTTTTGTAGCCCTTTAAATCCAGTGGCTGTGAGCGCTGAGATCGGCTGCTTGTTACATTCTCTCTCAGTACAATGTATCAGGCTCAGCTGTTACAGTAACTGACTGTAACAGCGCTCAGAGTTTCAGTAAAACAAGGAAATAATATTGTCTAACCTCTTATATATAAAAATATTATTTACTAGTTTTACTGAAACTCTGAGCACTGTGATGAGCAGCAGTCAGTTACTGTAACAGCTTTGCCTGACACGGGGCAGTATTACAATGTTGGTGCTAACTTAACCAGAGCTGCTGTAAACTGAAAACCTCCATAGGCTATAATGGCTCTGGGAAGTTTACAACAGCTCTGGTTAAGTTAGCACCAACTATGTGATATGGCCCACATTGTGCTGAGAGTGAGAGATACTGTAACAAGCAGCGATCTCAGCCCTCTGAGGAGCCACTACAATAGTAAATGTATCCACTGGTTTTCGGATGAATGAAATTAGTTTTCATACTAAAGAACTGAAAACGAATTTCTTTAGCAACTAAATAAATTGCATTTTAGGACTAATCCATTAGTTCAAAACGAAATTTTGTGCTGTGCACATGTCTAACAGGCACTGTACTTGCTGACAATTCGCCAAAATTTGGCAAACTGCCTGCTTTCTGAATAGCCAAATGGCCACAAAATGGCACCTTATGGGGAAACTCACTGTTCGGTGCCATTTCGGAGCCAGATCGGCTCTTTATGAATAACCCTGTTTGTGTTTTAATTGCTTAATTGTTAGATTTTTATATTTTTTCAGCTCAAGATATGCTACGTTTTTTTATTGGATACATAGGTAATAAGTATTTCCTGTAAAATACAGAAAAATTCATGAATAAGTTATTAAAAATGCAAAACCATTAAAGAAGTTTTTTTTCCATTCTGGTTATATATTTACACTGGAACAGTTAATGATAATCACCTGGAAATGGGTTAATTTCTTCGTTTTTATTTTATGAATATTGATTATATCGGCAGTTCCAGGTATTTTTAGAAGCTGTATGTGGAATAGTTACGGGGAAAGAATGAATTTGTGTTGAGCTGAGTGATTGTAAAATGTATTTGTGTAATCTACAGGACCCGGGATATAGAAAGGATGATTGTGAATAAAAGGCTAAACCCTTCAAAATCATAAGGAAGACTGGAAATTATTTTCTTTTTCTATTGGTTCCTGTGGGATTTTAGTATACCATA